>VZSV01000044.1:3794800-3834205 GCA_013398735.1 Nothocercus julius | reverse complement strand
AGAAAGAAAGAAAGAAAGAAAGAAAGAAAGAAAGAAAGAAAGAAAGAAAGAAAGAAAGAAAGAAAGAAAGAAAGAAAGAAAGAAAGAAAGAAAGAGAAAGAAGAAAGAAGGAAAGGAAGGAACGAAGGAAGAAAAAGAAATCTTGGAGAGTGGGAATTGGAGGTTTCTAGGAGACGCCAGCTCAGGCTGCTGTCGCTCCAGTGGGAGCAGCTGCAGCTGTAACTTCTTCCAAATAAGCAACCCAGACATAAATATTCAAAAGCAATTCTCAAAAGCAGACCTCAGGAAAAAAAAAAAAGTGGCTGGCCTAGACTGCTTAAAAGTGCCACTGATTGCATCACTTGAGGATTTGGACAACTTTCTGACCTTGGGGCAAACCACGTGTTCCTTCGTCTCTTGCGGTTTCTTTCCCTACGATCCTCCCTCCCAACAGGCACCAACACCGCAGCATACATGCATGTTATCAGATGGTGCCAGCACCTAAGAGTTGAGCAGGCAGTATGCAACTGCTGCACATGAAGTAGCCTTTTTTCTTATTACTTTATATTTTTATTATATTGTAAGCCTTGGAATTACCTAAACGAAATGGCTGGATTTGCAATATTGTTATTAGATGCTAAGGACACAAGCGTGTGGTTTGCAGTGCTGTAAACGCTCCCTTCAGATACTACTGGGAAATAAACACTGGTGACTCTCCTGTTTCTCGTCCACATGGGTTAAAGATGAACTGAAAAAAAATGTTGTTTAAATTGTAATGGCTCTGCAAGTGATTAGGATGTGAGATCCGGATCCTGCTGGACAGATCTTTGCAGGGTTGTCATTCCCGTCACTGCTGACTTGTATTTTAATGGTACCCTGATGTCACTCCCCCCGAAGAGGCAAATAGTCAGAAAGGATCAGAGAGGTGCCAGGGCGAAGGAGCAACCGGGCCAAGGTGTCCTTGACGGTGCAACACAAAGGTGGTTTGTCAAGGCTGGTTTAAGAAAGATGGTCTCGACCCATCTGCAAGGGGAGATGGATTCCCAGGTGCCCGAGAGCAACTGGATTTAACCCATTTTGGCAGTTTGTGGCCTGCAAAGCTTGAATCTGTTGAAAGCTTCCCCAAGGCAGGAGGTGGAGGCCCCTTTACTTTAAGGTGGAGCACGGCCCTGGGAGGAAGAAGGCCACAGGGATCACAGCACGGCAGGGATGGACAGGATGGAGGTGGACGAGTGAAGGAGCAAACACACCAAGCCATGGCTGTCCGCCAGTGTTTGCAATTCCAGGGCTTACCACGTCTCCTCAGGAGCCACGACGTGGCAGTGCTGGCTGTTGTGCCAGGCCTTCATGGAAGCTGATGAGGCTGTTGCAGGACGTACAGACCGTGACCGAAAGTCTCCTGATTCCCAGCGTCTGCCTGAAATACCAGCCTTTGGCACTGAGCTCAGGCCTGTGACAAGTATACAAGATATCTGCAGTTCTCTGTATTTTCTGTTTGAATGTAATATATTCCATATAATAATACAGAATATAGATTGCATTCAGTCTAATACTGCATCAAGCTTGAACCTCTCCCACCAAAGGCTGCTCTGGAAAAGCACTGACTTTCCCTGCTGGCAGGTGCCACCAGCACCGCGTCCAGCCCGGCGCTGGCTGCCGTTCACAGGCACCCGCCAGAACACACAGCACGCCCACTCCACACAGAGCCAGGGACAGGCTTTAATGGCAATATAGTCTAGATGGAAGCACTCGAGGGCTCAGAGAAGTCTACAGAGCAGCCCCGTTTATCCCATTTTCCCTCCATTTTCCTCTGCTTCTTCTCAAGCCACCTTGATCCCTACCCTTAGTCATCCCCCCAATGTCCCATATTAAGTCTCACAGTCTCCCAAGGCGCTTAAAACCATCCCATGATGAGTTTTACACAATCCCAAATGTTCTCCTTCCTGCACACTGCAAGCGGCCCTCCACCCATCATACAGTAATGGATATTGTCCTCAATATGCTTGGAGATATTTTTAGAGCATATCTCAACAATATTTGGTCTACTCTCACAAAAGAAAATAAAAACCACCTAAAAAGCAAAGCACTTTTCTCCAAAAGAAATCTTCCTATCACATATTTTTAAAAGAGGCCATGGGATACACCCTTTCACACATCCCCATCACAGGAAATACTTTATATCTGGGGAAGACATTTCCCAGCTGGGCTCTGTAAATAGCTCCAGTAAAGGAGATGGCCAATGTCACATTTTATAACCCCCGAAGCTTCCCCACTGTAAAACCCTGCAGCTTCCAGGGCTACAAATAACTTTGCAGAATCACTGACTCTTTTCACAAAAATAAGACATGAATGATGCTGCCCTGCCGCTGCCCTCCCCAGCTCTGCTCACAACCCAGCCCCAAGCTCTCTCTTTCTCTCGACCCTCACCATGGCCCTAACCCTAACTAACATCAACCCCCATGGCCAGCTGAGCTGCCTTACTCAGTAAGGACACCTTGCCCGGCTCCTGGTGACAAAGGTGTCTCAGGGCAGTCCTTTTGGCAGCCAGTGCCTTCCTTCAGCAGCGCTTTCCCGTCCCCACTGCTGCTTCTGCCTCAGGCTTTCTCTCTCTCTTGGCCCTACGCTAACCCCAACTATAACCCTAACCTTAACCCCACTGCTAGACTGAGTTTTAGTCGAAGTCCCTTTTACTCTGGCTTCCAGAGGAAGTTTAGAGAGGCAGGTGGGCCCAGCAGGTAAGTGAGGTGCCCTGAGTACACAAGCTGTGAGGAATGTTTGAGGATACTATATTAACTGACTAAATACAGCATAAAGAATCCCACCATCACATTTTTACCTTCCAGCTAAAGTGAGGTGCTGGAGGAAATGTAGTATTGATGCTAATAACCAGGGAGTATGTTACTGATTGGTGATAATCAAAGGACTCTGGTTTGGGGGAGATCAGCTTTACCATCTATGATTCTATGATGGACTTGTGCAGTTTGGCAAGGAGGAGCTTTGTAGGTGATCTAACTGCAAGCACCTGCAGATGAGTCACCATGATCTCACCAAACTCCTCTCGGCAATGGCAAGTCATTCTGCAAGGGACGATGGCCACCAGCTGTCACCTGGGGTCTTAGGACAACGGGCGAAGTTCCTCACTGGCAGAGCAGTGCTGACTGCAGTAGCTTCCCTAGCAAGGCTGGAACACCTGCGTCCTTGGAGGTGTTCCTGCCTTGGGGAAAAACAACCAGCTATTGAGCTGATCTGTGTTGGAGATAGTCTCAAAGAAAGAGTTTCGATCAGAAACCTCCTGTGGTCTCTTCCAACCAGTGTTTTATGATTTGGCATTTGCTCTGAGCTGAGCTTTCAAAGATGATAGACATGTGGAAGAGTGACAGATTTGCTGTTCTTTCTCTTTTGGGAGTTAGAACAAGTCCAGAATAAGAGAGTGTCCTCCATTGAGTGCATGGATGGATGTTGCTGACCTTGAAGGAGCTGAATTCCTCAGTAGAATCTGTAATGACTCTGTAGCCCCCTCAGATAAGGACCACTTTACCTTAGGTGAAAAATGCATGCGGAGTACAAGTGGCTTTCAGGGTAGACCCACCACACTTCTGCTCAGAAGGAGCTCCAGTGATGCAGACTGGTGGTGTTTGTTTATGTGAGGATAACAACCTTGCTGCTGAACTCAGCGCTTCTCCCAGAAGAGATCTGCAAGCAAGTTTCTTTTTTCTTTTTTTTTTCTTTTCTACAGTTTCACTGGCAGGGAACTTCCACTGAATCTGCTTCCCAGGGAGCAGGGAGAGCCAAGGCTTCAGCTGTATATTTCACTATAAAAGTTGAGATGGTGTTTTGTGGGAAGGCCCAACTTGTGTGGTAGTGATGTAAAACCTGCTGTTCATTTTATCTGCCTCCTCAAAACTGGCCACCTAAATGTTGCAGAGCTCCAGAGAGGCTTCCACTGTGCTGCCCCATTTATCAGACTAGTCAAACCATTTCACCAATTCCTTCTTATATTCCTCCATTCTCCTTTCCTGTTACTACTTTCCGGTCTTGCAAATCTTTTCTTCCTTGGGGGTAATGTTTTAGGATCGCTTTGAGTAGAGTGAGCCCAGCAACCATTTCACCCACACAATCTTTTGCCTGGCCCTCTGGTCTCTGAGTTTGGCTCATCAGTCCAGGAGGGAGATGCTACTGGCCAGCCAAGACCTAGGCCTGCTTCTGGCTTGGGCTCATGTTATATGAGCGCTGGGAAGCTCCCGTGGTGCTGGAAACCCACCTTCTGCGCAAGGGTGTCATGGCAAGTCCTGGAAAGGGTCACCTACTCTTCTCTGGAAGACCCCAGTTAGGTGGCACCCCTGACACGGAGCGGAACTTGTAGCATACATCAAGGTGTGCTCTGAGCGCGGCTCATGTCCCAGGCTGTGTATCTCCTCACAGCTCTGCTGCTGAATCCCTTCTCCTCCACACGAAAACCTCCAGAAATGGTTTGCTGGGAATAGGGTTGTCTATGGATACATGAGAGAGAGAGGCTAAGTATGGCTGCTCCTGAACACCACTCATCACATGGAAGCAGACCCCCAAAGCATAATATAATTTTGAGGAGCCCGGGATGGGTTTGGGAGTGGGATCTCCAGGATTCCGGCAGAGGCTGCTATTGGAAAGAAGCTCTGGCTACTAATAAAGGACTGTATTTGTAGGACAGGACGAAGGGCAGTGTTTCCCTGCCACCGCCTTTACTATGGTTTTGTGTTGTGTTTCTTGGCATCTTTCTCTTCTATCTGCCTTTTACCTCCTCTTGTTGCACTGTGCATGGGGGGGTTATGGATGACAAAGTGGCCTTACAGGGCTTCCAGACAGACACGGTTTACAAGAGGGGCATAACTGGGCCACCTGAACAAGCCCTGTGCTAAAATCTCTTAGCACGAGCTGTTCCATGACCCTTGGAGCAACGGGCAGGCTCACTGGCTGTGTGTCTTGCCCCGTAATCAGCAGATGCAATGCGCTCAACAAAGGAAGCGGGGACTGGGTCCGCTCTGTATCAGACATACGGATTGGACCATGTTAAATGCAGGAGGCCTGGGGTGCATTAGCACTGAGGCCATGGAAGACAAATGATCCTTTCCACTGCTTTTTATTTATTTATTTATTTATTTATTTATTTATTTATTTATTTATTTATTTATTTTTATTTCTGTTCAGCTGCTTTGTACCTCCCCTATTAACGCAGTGAAAGGTTTTCCCTTACCTAGAGAAATGCCTGTGCGGCATGAAGCCGGCCAAGCCGATCTCTCATTGATTGTTCCTGGTACCTTTTCCTCCCCGGAGTGTTCCCGTCGAATCAAGAGACCGCAAATTAAAGCAGTCAGTCCACATCTGGGCAGAACAGGCACAGTGAAACACAGCAACTCCAGGGAAACTCACCGCCTGACTCCCGGTGGTGCAGGGCACACCCAGCTTGGAGGACGCTCTCTAGTAACTAGCAAGGATTTGCTGCCATTTCCAAGGTAACTTCTATCTTCTGTGATCCAGGTGAGGCTCAGCCCTTAAGAGCACATAAGCAGAGTACAAATCATAGGTCTGAGAGGGAAAGCGAAACGCGCACTGAATGCCGCGTGTGGATACGTTTGCTCTACAGCAGCTGCACTCCTGCCGCCCCTCCCGACTCAGCGCGCCCAAAGAGAGCGCCCAGACCGAGCACTTGCCTGTGCTCAGCCACGGTGAGTGGACCTTCATGACCCACATATCACCAGGGCTAAGTCACACAAATCAAAATTACCCTAGGAAATGTCCACAGAGTCATGACTTGAGACCCGTGGCAGGCGCATGGAGAGGGGCTTCGTTAATAATGTGCATGATATCGCATTGCTTGCTGCAGCGCAGTTTCACTTTACACCCCCCTAAGTAAACATCTGAGAATGGACCCCAGTCCATAGCCCTGGTTCTGGAGATCAGAGTGAAGGAGCCGACTGGGTGCTCAGGTGCCTATTGCCTCAAGGACCTCACGGAGGGTTCTGAAGAAATGAGGGAGTCAAGGCCTCCAAAACTTTGTGTGGTGCTAGTGCCATGGTATCCTTGGCAACTGCTGGAGAATTTAAAATGAAAACTACATATCTATTCATGCATTGGATCCCATGGGTCAGATGCTGTTCATGTCTGTCCTGGCTGCTACAAGAGTCATTGGGGTTTTAATTGCTTCTTCAAAACAGTATGAAAGATGAAAACAAGAGAGACAAGAGGATCCACTCACAGTCGCTTACTGAATGCAATACTTCAAGATTAATTCTTTGATATTTGCATCATTTTAAAAGGCTTCCACAAAAAGAAAATTAAAAAAAAAAATGTATTTCCAAGGGTAGAGAAATCAAGGCCAATGCAAAAAGCTTCATATAGTTCTTTCAGTCGTTATTATGCTGTCTACAGGCAAGAAGCTTATTAGGAAAATGTGAGCATCCAACAAAGCTCATGAATCGCGCGCGAGCCGCTGGCACTTCTGTCGGCTCTAACCAAGCATCATCTCCTCAACACCTTCACTTAACCCCTCTTGGCTGCAGAGGGTAGGAGAGAGACACAGGTGTCAGAGTGAATTTTTTAGGACGTGAGCCAGCGTGACCATCGCCGGCACCTGCTGCAGGAGCAGAGCGCTCGTGGCCACGAGCTGTGCTCTCGCAGATGTCCGTGAACGGCGCAGGAAGAGGCAGCTGCACAGCACGGCCAGCAGAGCCTGGCCTGGCGGCACCTGTGTGCGGTCAGGACTCAGAAGGGGAAAGAGCTATGAGATCTGCTGTAAGGGTTGTCTAAAAACTGGCCGTTGAGATGCCCTCCTTTGCAGGTGTTCATAGCTTTTCTCAAAAATGCTGTCAGCTGGCATAACCTATCTCAGGGGTGATCTCTGATCCACCTACAGGATCCTCATTATTTTTCTTTTTGAAGTATTTCAGAGAACAAGCTCACTGCTAATAATTCCCATCTCAGGTTGCTGAGAAGTTGTGGTTTGGAATATGGATTGAAATTCAGGAAAGGCAAAGATATGTCTCATCACTACCAGGGAAGCACTTTTATTACTGGCAAATCCACCCCAGTTTGCAAGCCTTGGACCCTCTCAGATCACACATGCTGAGGAGGGACTGGTTGGAGTTGGAGGAGCAGCTCCAAGAAACTTTCCCTGGCAACGCCGCAGCCCTGGGCAAAGGGGCTGGGTGAGATCTCGTGCCTTTGGCAGGCAGAGCTGCAGCAATGCTGGGCTGAGCAGGTGTGTGAACAGGAGGATGGTCCACCCTACTTTGCCAGTTTTCTCAGTGGTTGTGCTGGTGGAAACCCGCTGTCTCAGAGGATGTCAAGAGATGCGTGGCACCTAGTCACTGTTAGGAAGAAATGATGCCTGGTTGTCAGCTAGGGCAACCTGGGAAGTTTCTGTCCCATCCCTATGTCTCTAACCTCACTGATCCCAGTCCTGGAAAACTGGGGGTGGAAGAGGCTGCCTTGCCACAGTGCTCATGGTGATCTTCCCTGGCAGGGAACGTGGGTAGAGCCCAAGGGGAGATTTTTACCTTCTGGAACATGGACCTTGAGCTTTCTCCTTTAAGACCTCCTGGATCCCTTTCAAAATCTCCTACATCCTTTTTCCAGAGGAGAAACACTGACCAATAGTGGATTTACAATCTCCTGACTGGCTTTTAGCACACAGGAAAGACAGAGACCCCCACCAGCATCTGTATTGCAACGAGTGAGGCTAGAAAAGATGCAGGCAGCTGAGGCATCATCCTGTTTTGGCTGCTGCACATCCGTAAATCAGAAGCCGAGCAATTTTGGCTGCAAAGTGAGGTAAAAACTCTTTACAAGGAGGAATTCTCGGTTTAGCACCTAAGCAGAGATATTGAAGGTCTGCCAAATGCTGAGGCGTTTGAAATACAGCGGGGACAACTTTGTAGCTACGAAGGTAGAAATAAAAAAAGGATTTTTCTCAGCATACAAAGGGATGCAATCTCCACCTCTCTGCATAAGTCAGCTGACATAAAGTGCTTCCAACAGGCCATATATCTCACAGCGCAGTATTTTCATCTCTTGATCTCTAAACCCCAGTTCTCAAAGAAAACCTACAAAGCCTTCCATAGATGAGTCTGGGAATTAAATCTCATCATTCTTCTCAATACTAAAGCTTTAGAGTCTGTTACAATCCTCCTCGTTTCCCCATGCTTGCTAATCTCTCCATGCTCTATTATGCTACTATTATTCCACCAATTATCTGTCTCTCTTTTCCCCTTAGGGGATAGCCACCAATATTCTCTTTATAGCCCATAGGTACCAGCTGCCGTCATTGATATCAGATGGTCCAGCTCAGACACAGATCTAATTAAACCCAGAACACTGGCTCCCAATACACACTTAGGTCTGAAAATTGCTGTTCCAAACCCGAGGAATGTGGAATCTCTTTGCTTAGTATAGTATCATTTTTATTTAAGCAACAGTTTTAAATCAGGGTTCCACTTTGACTAGCAATATTGGTTCCTGGCTACAGTTCCTGGTCCTGTTCAGCCCTGTCCCTCCTTCAGCCTCTTCCCGTGGGAAAAAAAAAAGCCTCTTTGCCTCTTTCTTTGGAGGACAAGCATCAACCTGGCCTCATCGGTGTCAGCTTTCTGCTCATTTCCATCCTCCCAACACAATCAAAAAGTAATTACCAGAAAGTGTCGTGGAAGATAAAGAGAGCTGCAGGTCCCAGAGGGGAGAGGCTGAACTGGAACAGAACTTATAGCTGGCAGGTCTAGATGAAAGGAGCCACATGGCAATCCATGTTCATTCCTTTTTACAACTAGCTCCTACCCAACTATCTTAAACGAAAAATAAAGACAGCAAGGTCCTTCAGACTCAGCAGTATCACTCTTCTCCCCACAGCTCCTTCTCTCAGAGGGATTTTGTGTCCTGGTCCCTTCTGAGGGGTTTGCCTGTAGGATAGAAGAGGCAAATTGTATGGCAAATAAAACTTGACTTTGCCCAATATAATACATAAATATGTATATGTATATAAATGTGTAATGAAACATGGGGTTTTTCTCAGACTTGGAGTATTTTTAGCATCTCTCCCACTGGTTGCTTCATGAAACGTCTAATAAGGGCTGATGTCTAATAAGAGACGCGAAATGTCTAATAAGGGCTGGCAGCACACTGCCTGTGCTCTCTCGCTGGCTGCCTTTTAGGAACTCTTTCCTCAGCAGACCTCTCCTTTCCTCATAACTGTGGCAATATATTCTTTTTGAGACTTCTGTCCTTCTCTCAAATTTGGCTGAAACCAGCTGATGGTTTCAAAAGCTGGGGAGGGGACACCTGTCAAGCAGACAAACACCTACACAGCCAATATGATCACATAAGCCTCCTTCCCATAGGAAAACAAGCTAAATGCTATGTAATCATGACATTCAGTGTTCTATTATAATGCAGAAACATAGATGTACAGAAATAATGTTGTGTGGGCAGTTTAAATTTTGGCCTTTTTCAACCTTTGGCTGCATGGCACTTCAATTTTAATGATTTTCTTCAGGGAAGCCTCTTGATAAGCAAAACAGCACCTTGTGGGGCAGAACATAGCGTACGATGGAGCGTGCATTTAGGTGGGAGAAGGCATCTTTTCATCTAGTTTGGCTGTTTTTTTACCATCTTTACACGCACCGCTCCATGCATGACTGACTGTTGGCTCACGGACACGCGCGTCGGTGTGTGGAGGATCAGGCACACCAAAGCCATCCACCGTCCCCGTGCAACACACGCTTGGACCCCCAGCCCCGCGCAGACCAGCTGACGGAACCCGGCACCTCCGCTCCTGTGCGCAGAGATGACTCACCTGAGCAGAGGCTGGAGGATCTGCCCCTTCTTTTGGAGTCGCTTTCCTCGCACCAAATACGAGCTGTTCAAACAACACCCGGGTTTCTATTTTGGGGTCACTGTTTACAAGCGCAACCTAACAACTGTGGAAGAATGGGAATCGGCTACCAGCCAGCACTCTCTCTACACTCTCAAAAACAGTTTACGCAAGTTACGTTCCTAGAGAAGGTCACAATGGGCAATTGCTGTAATTTCAAAAAATAATGTTATTAGCTGTGACAAATGTTACATTTCCTAAGAGAAAGGGGAATAGCTAGCACTTTTTTTTCCAGAGGTTAGAGGAGCAATTATTAGGGCTGAGGTTTACCTTTGACAAATTGTCAATGATTTCTTAGACTGAGCAACAACCACAATATTTTCAAAATACCAGGAAATTTTCTAGTGAAGACCTGCACGGATTTGGGCCTTAACTGAAGCACCTCTGAATGGCCATCAGAAATAATTTGCACTGTCTTTCAGCAGAGGCAATGGATGGTTTAATATCCAGGCCTTTTGTTAGGCACCAACCTCTCGGATAAGCACGCATCTGGTTCAGAGGAAATTGCTACACATTTTTCCTACATTTGCCATGTGAGTCTGCCTGCTACTCAAACAGCCACTTCAAAGTCCCTCATCAAAACCACAATTGAGGTTCAATCAAATAATCAAACAAGAGGAAAAAAATGTGATGCCCCAAAAGTGCTCAGAATGGAGATCGCACCAGAGAAATGACTCATTGAGATGTGAGGACACTTAGCATGACCTGCTTTGATTTTCAAAAGCCAAGTTTTAGTGTGCAATGACCATGATGATTTCATATTGTCTGTGTTTCTAATGCAGTGGGAGATTTCCCTCTGTGGTGGATTTGACTAGAAAGCCCATGATGGGCTGGCAAGCACAAGGGACTCTCTCTGTCTGGTTTTTCTTCAGCAGCAGCAGCATGATTTTATATGATTTAGATATCACGACAAAAGGGCAAGAAGATAAGGTCCCAAAAATTTCATCTCGGCTCTGCCACTGGCATCTTGGCTCTGCCACATGTTCATCAAGTCCTTATATCTTTTTTGTTTGTTTGTTTGTTTTTTCAGTTTGAACCCTCCTCTGCATGTTGAAAAGTTGCACGACTTTAATGAAGTGCTGCTATTTAAGATTTCATGGTTGAAACTCATGACAGTTTCACGACTGCAGAGAACGAAGTGGATGCTCGAGGAAACACCAGAGTCCCAGCAGTAACTTGTCCAACAGAAACAATGATGATTCACACTTGCACCTTCCACTGCCCTTCGGATGCGAGCCGTGTTCTTTAGTACACACTTGTGAATATTTTTGCCTGTAATACCCTTCTGTTGGCCGGGATTTGTTCTTCAGAGTGGAACTGAAGCTTCTACAACACACTGGATGTCCCTCTGCTCATTTCGCTACCTATTCTCACTTTTGAACCCACTGGGTGTTTCTCAAACAACTTTGACGGTGAGGGCAATCTTGGAGATTGTTAGTTACTTGATGTCTTTGAAGAAAGCAATCTCGGTGAAGTCTATCAGTAAAAGAATCAGAGCACTCAGTAAAAGACTGCACAGGACTACCAGTTTACAGGACACGGAAGAAGCTTTTTAAAGCCAAATGAAGAACACAAAATGAGTCAAACGAGACACAAATTGACAAGAATTCTGACTTTGTTACTCCTAGCACTGCCAGATGATGCCTCTCTCGCTGTTTAGGAAATCTCCCCAAGAGCAAAGACAATTCAGGTAATTTAACCACCTTGTTCTTAGGGAGATGTTACATCCCAGCACAACGTGCTACCAACCGGGGACAAAGGCAACGCCTGGTTTTAATGCCGCTCCAAACTCTGGCTCAGACACATAGGATTTCAGCTGTAGCCAGAGCATTGGGAATGCTTGTAACGCACGGCAAGGCAGAAGAGGGATGGTGAGATTACCAAAAAGCTCAGCTGGGTCCAGTTGCATCCTTTGGTGCTTATCTGCAAGACAGCTGAGTCAGAGTCTGCAACGATAGCAAATCTTTAATGGCAAATCAGTAGGCTATCAAGCAGTAGAGGCAGAGATTTTGAAAGCAGGAGAGCCACAGTGGCTTGTATCAGGGTGTTCCTGAAAGGATTACAGTTCATTTGCTCTCTAAGGAATAAATAGGTAATGTGCTGCAGGCACGGATCACACCTGCGGCATAAAGCAAGGAAGGACGAGGCGGAACATCCCATCCTGAAGAGCCTTATGGAAATGTAAATGTGTAAGAAATGCAAAGAACGTAACGTGCAAGCCTTGGAAGGTTGTAACAAACAGCAAGGTTATTTAAGAGAGTGCATATTGAAACCAGTGCAATAAAAATATAATGTGATATAGTCAGGGTCAAGACCTTGATTGCAGTGAGTACCAGCCAGAGACAACATAAGATCAAAACAGGGAGGGGTTAAGATTAGGATAGATAAAATTTCTGCACCTCTGCGCTTGTCCCTTGAGCATATATGATACAAAAAAAAGAAAAAAAAAAAAAAAAAAAACACACACACACTTGGTTAAAAAAAAAAAAAAAAAAAAAAAAAAAAAAAAAAAAAAAAAAACAAAAACACACACACACACAAAAACACAAAACAAAACAAAACAAGACAAAACAAAAAAAACAAGCTCCTGATCATGGTGACTCTCTGAAAAGGCCAAGTGTATGTGAAACCATCTGGAGAAGTTCACAGAAGCATCCTGCAAGCTCTAAGTGCCTGTTTGAGGGATGCAATTCCCAAATAACTGTGTCTTCTTGAGAAATCAATCTGAATAAGGGGCTTGGGTTTTCTGGCAATAAGCAGACTATGAAGAAATAGTCTCTGATGATGAACAACCCCCAAATCACCAAGTTTCTTTTCCCCAATCCCTGAGTTCAGAGGCTTTTGCTAGAAGAAAATTAAGTGACCCAAGATCAGGAGGTGAGATGGAGTCCCTGCCATTTCACTGCCCTTTGGAATCCATCTTCTAACTGGATTTTTTTGTCTTGGCTTTTCTCTTTGTTTCCCTTCTATTTATTTTGCTCCCACTGCCTAAATTGCCATTTCTGCTCTCCTTTCATGTTTAATTCATAATAGCTATGTAGAAGGTAAAATCTCAGACCTTATCTAACCTCATTCATCAAAAAAAAAAAACAAAAAAACAGTAAAATATAATTTGATTGTAGATCTGTAACATTTTTTGTTGTTTCAGCCTTATTCAATTTATTTCAGTAGGAAATAATTTGTTCTGGTAAAATGAACATATTTCACTTTGATGAGTAATATCATCGTTAGCTTATGGAATATGGAAACGAACCATTCTGAAATGATAGTATTTATTAGATTTTAGCACAGTTTTAGAAAACTGTGACCAATCAGTGCTAGGGAGGAAAGAGGACTGAAAGTGAAGGTCAACAGGCATCAAGTGAAAAGACTTGGAAGGGATCTCATGGGGTTAGCAGGAGTGATGGAGGCAGCCACTTCTGGTGTTCAGGATGCTTGTCTCTTTCAGAGCACGTTAGAGGAGGTGCTAGGTCCACCTTACAACCTGGTGGATTGGATCGAGGGTGGGATACGAAGCCAGGCACAAGCACCGGTTGTGGTTTTCCCTTAAATACAGCACTTCCATAGGTAGCATTGTGGGATACTGGAGTGGCTGGTTCTGAAGCAACAGCACCCACTAAGTAGGTGTTTTTATTGCAGTCCTATGCACAGCCTAAAAACATCCCTGCCTGTGCTGTCAATCACGGGCAGCTACAATAGCTTGTCAGCCGGCACGATATGGTCATGCATAAATGATGCAGCCCCTATACAACAGCCTGGCTGGTTTCCTGACAGAGGCTTCCTGCTCTTCTTGAGCAGCTGTCAGGATTTGTTCTTCTGATCACGAATGCTGTTTGAGCACACACCACATCCGTTCTCATCCAAGGATCCCTGAATGGCTCCCTCGGCAGAACAGCAGTCCTCTGCAAGACAGTTTATATATCAATAAAATACCTTGGCAACAACATGATTGTTTATTAATTATAAAGCATTTATTAATACTTACATAATTAGCACAATATTTCTGGCATGTTATCAAAGTTTTCTAATTATAACCCAAGGGAAATAAACCCATTTTTTCTTTATTTATTTATATTTATTTTGGGTAGCTAAACAGAAGACATCTTCCTCTTCACCAGTTAGCTACCAAGTCCAGGAGATAAGTGACTGCAGGTCTTGCGGACCTCTCAGGTTGAGGTGGTACATCACTAGAGAAAATGCAAGGATCAGACAAAACATAGGGACTCAAGGACTGGAAAATAGTTATGACTCAGTTCTACACAGCACCTGCCTCTCAGCGACAGTGGAAAGACACTTTAGAAAGCAGCAAGCTGCACAGAGCTCACATTACTTTTGTTCTCTTATTTGGTTCATAATGTTGCAAGTTTAACACCCTTTTTGGGGAGACGCTGGTGAAAAATGCTAGGTAACACTTTCTTACATCGGAGGGAGGCAAAAGGGACCCTGACTTGAAGCAGTAATGTCAATTTTATAGTCACTATTTTAGAAACAATTTTAAATTAGCTTCAGATCGAGCATCTCAAATTCTCTAACAGGTGTTTTCTTTTATTTATTTGCAGCTGCATCTTTCAATTTGTTCTTTTTTTTTGTCTTTTCCTTCCTTTGGGTTCCAGAGAGAATCCAAAGAAGCAAGAAGCCAAGCTGCCTGCACTCAAACTCGCTGTATGTTATCAACACGAAGGAAGACATGATATGAACGAAAAAACTGTAAGCACAGCTGCAGCTGTGCTCACCTGAACCTCGGCTATTCTCAAATGCACAGCATACATAAATGTATGTGGTATAAACACAAACAGAGAACAAAAAAAGGATTCAGAATGAAGATTGCTTCCTGATCAGAAACGTTTTTTGAAGAACCTTTCAGAGAGACGTGCAATGCTTAATTTTCTGTACAGCCTAATATCAATGATATCAAGCTGTGAGTGTGATGCTCTGCCACGGTCTGCCATGGAACAGTCTGGGGCGAACAGGCTGTTACTGATGTGCTGTTCAGAGGCAGTCAGAAAACTCAACAGCTGCAACACATATTTTGGTAGCCTCTGAGGACCTTCACTGCCAAAGCAAATAGATGAGCAGTTCAAAAGCTCAAGCTCTGCTTTGGGAATTAGTTACTCAGAGTTTGTTTTTCTCTCATTCTAATGTAAGAGATCGCACTCTACCCCGACGATGTTTTACCTCTTCCCGCGTTATCTCCTCTCTTTTCCAAGGTTACAGAGATCAGCTGAAAAGGGAATAACAAATTGTGGTTGAAGCTGGAAAACGGGGTGCCCTGGAGGTTCAAGCATTGATGGTTGTTCCGGATGGATGTTTTTATTCTTGCAGACTTTTGAAGCAGTGGATTCTTTGCTGGCTGCAAAATCAGACACTGGGGCTACAGGAGAGACTGTAGCTCGTCGGCAGAGCCGAGCTATGTTGTGCATTGTGACCTGGGGGCACCTGCCCATTGCTCGTTTTGGGATGAGGGTGAGAAGCTCTGTTTGAGTCTCACTGTGTTTTCCCCATCTTCCAAAATGAGCACTCTGTTCACTTGAATTTGTTTAAAGAAGTTTAGCTGACAGGACTGAATGAAGTTAGAGCAGTAGCAGTTGGTGCAATGGTCTCTTTTCCAGCAAAAGGCTCCAGAGGGGAAGGCAGCTTCTGCCAGGTCCTGCTCTGTGCCTGGCAGCAGAGTTTAGCCACAGATCCAAATCCAAACGCTTCCCCCTTTGGAGGTTCAGCGCAGGTCCGCGTGCGTGAGCTCTGGATGCATTCAGATGTCAGGAGCGCTCAGCTTCTCCAGGATATGGTGAAACTAGAAGTCATGGGCAGGGTTTTCTCCACATCTGCAGGGGAAAGGAGCTGAAATCATCACCTTGTCCTGTTGAAATGCCTTCTGGAAACATGGGGATACCTGGACGTGGAAATATCCTGAACCTAGCAGCAGTACATGGCACAGTCCTCCATCAGAGGGCAACAAGCATGACCACCAGAGAGGTGGTGGTCCTGCACCATCCTCGGCATCAGCAGCCAGAAACAGAGTAAGGGCCCTCCTGCTGTCCTGTGAGCAGACTGAGAAGTCTGGACTTCAGAGGAAGGAGTGAGAAGTCACCAAAACAGGGTCTTCAGCTAAGTGAACCCCTTGGTCTTAGATACCTCTCTATGAGCTGCGAGCTCAGCGAGGTGCATGAGGCCACAGGAAGGAGGTTGTCATCAACCCTGATTTTTAGGGCTTCCTGGCTCTTGGACCAGCCCTATCTGGGCAGCCCCAAACTCTTCCCACTCCTGCATGTCCCTGGGCTGTTCCCCAGGCACAGAAGGACTGGGAAGACATGAGGGTTCACTGACTGTGCCTTAAGCATTTTGTGGACGCACAGTTGCTCTTGTGGACTAATATCTGCCTCGTGCATTGAGACCTATTCATCTTGCTTCATGGCCCTTCACAGGTTTCATGGACTTCCACCTCACATTCCCCCATCACTGGGCCGGCCGCCGTCCTGTTGCCGCATCTCCCGACGGCCGCGGGCTGCCACGGCTGTGCTGGTTTGGCCCCACGTCTGCAGCAGGGGGTCTCAGAGCAAGAGCAAGAGCCGTTCAGGCAGGAATGGTCATCTTAATGCTCACTGTAAAGTCACAGGAGAGCAGCGAGGAGCCCTCGTCCCTCCCTCCTTGCACAGCCCCTATGCTAGAAACTTGCAATGCCACCTCCTCTGCCACGGGGAAGGGAAAGAGGCTCAGAGCAGAGTGCGAGGGGGAGCCAGGGAGGGCCCGGCTCCATCTTTCTGTCTCTCACAGGAAGGATCTCCCGCTCTGCTGTGACGCACCCGGGTGCCGAAGCGCTGCTGTCCTTGTTAAAATTCCATGCACACGCTCCGCCTTGTTCGTAAGCCGAAATACAAGCTGAGACCTACCTGCTTAATATGACTGAACGCTTGCAGGATTGTGTTGTTATAGCTGATCTGTTTGATCAGGCATACGAAAGCTGCTGGTCATCTGCTGTTTTACCCGATGGGGAAGGTTTGGGGCCATCTGCAGAAGGAACTTCACGGATCGCCGTGCCACACGAGCTCACAGCACACTAATGAGCATGTGCTGTTTTATTCCCTTTGGTGCACAGCTCGCCTCGCTTCCCCAGGGAGATACCTGCACCAAGAAAAGTATAAAGTAATGTAGTTTTCATCATGACTTTCCTCAACATATTTATGAACTATCACCATCCCCTGTCTTCTGCATGTCAGATGGAGTGCAAGAACTATGTTGAAGCATCTTCTCTGCTGCCTTGCTCTTTCCTACAGCCTTTTTCCTTTCTTCCGGAAGCTCCCATCCTATCCCAGAGAGGCATTTTCACCTAGTCATCTGCTGGTGCCCTTATCTGACCAGCTCACGTGGGAGCAGCACCAGCTCTGGGGAGCCCCTGTGCCGCTCCAGCCTTCGAGGGCACTCAGAAATACAAAACTCCCATTGCCCTCAACAGGACACATCAGCCCCTTGGTGTCTCTGGATTTTACTTGATCTTAATATTATTGTGGTGCTTTCAGACCAGCGCTGGCAGGTTGCAGCTATTAAAACCAATGAGGAGAAGCCACCCGCAGCTGCCGACTACGCCACGGTCTCTCAGTCTCCGGATCCACGGACTGTGGCACCGAATGTCTCAACGGCAAACGTCAGGTCCAGCTTTTAAACGAGGAATTAATGAAAACCCTCCTTTCCTTTCTTGTTTTCCCTTCAAGTTTGGTTTCCATGGGAACGGGTCTGGAGAGGGAAATCTCGCCACTCCTCCTGTTTGCCAGCTGAGCCGCCGGGAGTGCCAGGCTTTTAAACATGATGATTTTCCCTATTGCGATTTATGCCTCGAGCGGGACTGATGATTTCTCACGGAGCAGCTTCTCCAGCGAGGCACGGCCAGGCAGACGCGCTGCCTTCGCTAGCAGCGTGCGGCCCTAATGTTAAAAAAAAAAAAAAAAAAAAAAAAAAAAAAAAGTTTTAAAATCAAATTAATCCTAATCAGAATACTTCATTGTTATCTGGTGCTGTTTGGGGCATGCAAAAAGCTTTGCCCTCTTGTGTTACCTGGGTGTTTGCATACGGTTAGAAAGCAGGGCCATTGTGCCAGGATGTAGCAATGAGGCCGGTCCTGTGTTTTGTACCACGATTATCATCTACCCGCTGTGGGTGCAGGCTCGGGCAGGGCATGTCCTTCATTAGCGGGCACCCCGCGCCGAGCAGGACGCAAAGGGGAGTTGCAGAGGGCTCGGAAAGCAGCGGGAAGAGCAGAGGTCTAGAAAAATATGGACTATGTGGCAAAATGGAATGAATTAGGTTCCTTTAGTGCAGCGAGGAGACAGCAAAGGGAGACACATAGCAGTAACAGGTAGCTGCAGAAAGGGAGGCAATAAAATGCTTCCCACAGCCACCATGAGCTGCACGAGAAATTAGGAGTTTCAGCTGCAACTTGGGAAAATTAGCCCAGAGATGTGGAAAGCTTCCCTGATGACAGGGACAGAAACACCAAATAGGGTTGAAAGGGATAATATGGAGCAATAAGCCCAAGGGCAATACTCCTGTCTCACAGCAGATGCTTGCTCAAATCTGCCCGGATTTAAGGCATTTTTGTGGCCTAAGGGACTCCATCCATCCACTCCTTTTCTGCTCCCTGACGCGAACACCCCGTTGCACGTATCTGCACGCCACCCTGTACGCGCTGCACCCGCCTCCGCCCGCGCCGCCGTCCCTGCGCCCAGGCCGGAGCCCGCCGCGCCGGCCCGGGGACTCGAACCCGCCACCCGCCAAGGGCCGCGCCGGGCGGAGGAAGTTGGTCCGCGGCGGCCACCGTCCCTCCGCGGTGCGTGCCCTATCTGCGTCCGGGTGGCGGCGGCGGCGGCGCGGGAGCAGGAAGGCGCTTGGCGCCTCGTTTCCCGTTTCCTTCCCTTTCGTGCTCGTCCGGGGCCGCTCCCGGCGCTCCCGCCGCCGCCATGAGCGAGAAGGGCGAGCTGGACCTGAGCGGGGCCAAGCAGAACACGGGCATGTGGCTCGTGAAGGTGAGAGGCCGCCCTCGGGGACCCCCGCCGGGGCCCGGGCCCGGAGCGGCCCGCGGGGCCGGGAAGGGCAGAGGGGGCTGCGCAAGACGCCGTTTAAGCCTAGGGGCTTTTGCCACGGGGTGTTGCTGGTGCCGGAGCTCTGCTCGAAACGTCGGCAGGCCAGTTGGTGCAAGGAAAGGGGTAGTAAATAGTGAAGCTGTTTCCATTCCGCAGGAAGTGCTGGGTCAAAACCGGCAGAATTGGAACAGCGCGCAGGGAAAATACCTGTTCTTGCCTTGTTTCCCTGCTTATTCCTAAGTGTTTGCTGCTGGCCACCTTGGGGATGGGATGCTGAACTCCGTTATCCGTTAGTTGGACATGGGTTTGCCATTTTGGGGGGTTGTTGCCTTTTAAGCAAGCAAGGAGTTTTGAAGTGTGTCTGAAATGGGTGATGTTGCTCTGTGAGCCCAGGGTGCCGCCTGCTTTAATCAGAAAGCGGGACTATCTGAAACCCTTAAATATTGTTCGTCCAATCCGGTGCCTGATATTCCACTAATGTAACCATTCGTCCTCGTGGCCTGCATTTAGAATTTGTTGGTCTTCTGGCATGTTCGTTACCAACACTGATAGACCGTAGCAGGATGCCTGCAGGGTTTTGTCCTTTGGATTCCCTTCGTTCTAAACTTGCAAGCCGTGGGTGCTTTTAATCATGATAGGTAGGACAGCAAAGCTGAATTTCTGTTTTTTTTTTTTTTTTTTTTGAGAAACAGAGGCATAAATTCTACTCAAAAAAAACCCCCAAAAACTACAAAAAATTCCCCTCATTTAATTTCTTTTTAACGTATGCTGTGCTGCTGAGATACTACCGGACAGGCAGTAAAAACAGATTTCTTATTTTGTGTTTTTTTTTTTTTTTTTTAGAGTAATACCCATCCCAGAAGAAAGACCTCTTGTTTTGAAAATGTTGAGTAGCCTTTAACTGTGGCATTCATTATGTGCTTTCCACAAGCCAGGCTTTCAGTGGGTGCGCAGCTTTCAAAGCCCTCAGTCTTTGCAAACTCGTTTTGCTCTCTAAAAGCAGGTCCCTCTTGTTTTCCGTACACTATTTCAAGGACAGTTAAGCTTTTGAAAACCAGTTGTTCCCCATAAGTTACATTTTTACCGTGCTAAACTGAAAAGAAAGCGGTCACTTAGGATGTCTGCAGTGTGCAAGACGTTACTTCTCTTTCCTGAGATTGCTTAAGCCTTGTGCATGGAGCTACTGTGGATTTTAGCCTGCGGTTTGGGGATTTTTAGCTTAAGCAGTGTTGTTTGTGTGTACTGAATGTACGTGTCATTACCTGGCAGTAAAGGTTTCTCCAGGTTAGGTGTGAGCAAGTGGTAATGTTTCCCCTTTGAGAGACAGAGCACACGGCACAGTGCTTATTTTGATTTTAGGCAGGCTTGGGGAAGAAAACAGCATCTGATCTACTGTGAAATGTGTAGAAAGTTGCCATTTCAAAACCTGTTTTGGGGGGGTAACCCATAAATCAGTAGATTATGCCAATTAATTGCTTTCTGTCATTCATTTGAGACATTTTTGACCCAATGTTAAGAGTTTATGGAAACCTGGACTGATTTTTTTTTTTTGTTGAGCAATGGAAGGACATCTGGATTTTCTAGCTATTCCATCTTACTCTGTAAGGACAGCGTGAGACTAAGGAAAATGCTAAGCACCAGTACAAAAATGTCATCTGTTTTTTATGAAGACCAGGAAAAGATGAGGTTATTATTAAGTTCACTTGAGCTATAACAACTGACTAGGTTACAGTTTGTCAGCACTTCTTCTGTGATAGACTCTTAGCCTCCCCAGCGGTGAGTTGAAACTTAGCTTATGTTTTCATCCAGACAAAAATCTGATCACAAAGTTCCCCTTTGGTGCTTGAAACCAAGAAGAATCTGCTGCTGCCTGGATATCACACGTTTTTCCTGGCTGTGTCTCACCAGCTTCATTGCCTGGAGGTTTTTTCGAAGTGGGAATTGGTGTTTCCAGTAGCTCTGAGCTGTGTGGGTCAGAACTAACTTTTCTGTACCGGGAGAGCTGTTGCTCCCAATAAAAAAAAAATTGTTTTTCTTGATGTGTCATGAGTGTATATAGAAAAAGAGATTCAAAATTCTAAACACTGTTTTAGTGTGTGGCATCAGAGCTGAAAAATGTTTTTTCAGTCCACTGTTGCTCTAGACATAGAGACTGCTTTGCTTCTCTGGGAAAATGTTCTCGTAGTGGCAGCTACTTTCTCCTTAGAAAGGAAGAATTTACCAAACAAAATAGACTTCCATTAGGCTGCTTTCAGCTATTTCTTTTAGGAAATGATTCTCTGATTTCCATCTCCCTTGAAAATCATACGGTTTAGTTCTCCATAGTCAGGTACGAAGCTTCTCATTGCCATGACACTTCTGTATCTATGGTGCGTGTGGAGTGGGAAATTGCTCCCATCTCACTCTCGTTGTATTAATGTGTCATGCTCAGGCTCTATAAAAAGCCACCAGGATAAAATCATTGGTACTTCTTAGTTGAGAAATACAACATTGATCCTTTTTGTTCAGCTAATCATATTTGAGATTCAACATACGTAGGATTTTTCCTTTGTTTGGGACTAACGTGCAGTACCTGCTTCTTTTTATGCTACGTTTTTGTCTTTTCCCTCCCTAATAGAGTATGTTATTTGCTATATTTAGACTGTGCTGCAGTCTGAAGTGAAGCAGTAAGTTTGAAAGCATTTAAAATATGCTTTTGTACACACTTTATATAAAATTTTTAAATCTGCTTTTCTTGAAATCTGTTGTCTTCTCTTAGGTCCCCAAATATTTGTCTCAGCAGTGGAATAAAGCTTCAGGAAGAGGTGAAGTTGGGAAGCTAAGGATTGCCAAGTAAGCCTTTTTTGTACCTTTGCTGCTTGTAATTTTTTAAACTGTTGACATAGAGGAAGTTACCTGTAGCAAAGTAGATTGTGTTGCATCTCTCAGATTACATAATACCGTTTCTTGCAAACGTGTGCATATTTTTGTGAAAACTGAAAGGCACCTGCTGTTTAGTGATTATTAATATATACATAATAAACAGATCCATATGTGAAAGTATACTGGGGAGCAGCTGTATCCCAGAATGTGATGCTTGCTTTCATAGACCCAAGAAATGTGCACATCTAACTGGAGAATCTCCTTTCACTTAGTAAATGTGCTACTTTGCTGCTTCTAGTCTCCTCTGCCAACTTTCCCCATTTATTCTTGGGTGTCAGCATCAAGAGAAATTGAACAGCTGAGGAGCTAAAATGAGTAGCAATGCTAGAATTTAAATTTACGTTGTTGTCAGGGAACTAAACTTGTGGAAATAGACTGTGGCAACTAAAACAATAAATATTTTCTTTTGCAGAAATCAAGGAAGAACAGAAGTAAGTAATTGCTAAATACAAAGGTGGTGAATATATTGTATTTTGAATTCTGAAATTGTTTAGAACATGCTGGTTTCTGATTCCTTTTTCTTTTGTGTTGGTTTTTTTTTTTCTTCTTTTTTTTTTGTTGTTTGTTTGTTTGTTTGTTTGTTTTTTGGTTATGCCTGTTAAGAAGCAGTACCAGGGAGCCAGGAAGATAGAATTCTGTTTGTAGATCTGCCCCTGGGTTTATTGCAGGACTTTAATCAAGCCTCTTTGTCTCCCCGTGTTTGTTCACCCTTCTGTAGGCAGCAGTCATAGTCACAACCTCCTTTCTAAATATTTTGGGGGATTTTAGTGCAAAAGGCTGTATTAAAGCAAAGAATGATAATGATAGAACAAGCTGGAAATGGAGAGGTGTGGTTTCAGAGAATATTTCCCATTAAATATTACAGGAGATAAGGGAAGTTGCATTAGTTAGAATTACTTGAATTACCAGGTGGGTCTTTCATGTTGAACTGGGAAAAAAATGCAGGGAAGCAAAAAATGCACTGGCCATTTGAACCTGTCCAAACTCCTTTTGGAATAAGTGGAGAAACTTCCACTGAAGATTGAAAGTTTGACTGGACTTTCTGAGCCTGGAATTTGTCCAGTCTTGCTAATTTTGTGGCCCCACACCAATATCTTGGTGTACATTTTGCAGACTTTGTAGAGCCAAGTGGTGAGGAACGCAGTGAGCACAGATGGCTTCTTAGGGGTGCTGCTATTGGGTGGTGGGATGATCCTAAACAGAATTTACATGACAACACGGCAGTTGGTGCTGTGCTCCCTGTTCAGGATTCTTTCTTTCTCCTGTGGCTGAGGATGTTGGTTACTCAGTATCCCTGGTACTTCCTCAACTCGTCAGTTGAGCATCTGATATAAACGTGGCAAAGGAACTATATCCAAATTGCTGCTGGGCCGCAGGCAATTTGGGAGTCCCGGGCTGCTCACATTTGCTGGGACGCATTGCTACTCTCTCAGGAACCAAATTGGCTGTGTGGAACACCCCGAAGCACTTGTACTGAATGCTGTCTGAGAAACCTTTATGAATTTCCTTTTTCCATAAATAAAACAAAATTGTTCTTTTGACTTCAAGAGGAAGGAGTGTAAAATGTTTCCTACTGCATTTCAGGAAGAGATTGATGTATTAAGATTCTTTTCCCGCCCTTTATATTTTAAAATAGCAATGTGCTGTACTGCTTGTTTTTTCTCTCTGTTTCCCCATAATTCTTAAAAGCTGTATAATTTAGTGTGTTTGGTAACACTGTGGTAATTGTGACTGTTAGGTGTCATTTACTTTGAATGAAGAGCTTGCAAGCATCAATGATATTGGAGGAAAACCTGCTTCAGTCAGTGCACCCAGGGAACATCCATTTCTTTTGCAAAGTGTGGGAGGACAGACCTTAACAGTGTTCACAGAAAGCTCAGTAGGTAAGTCAGAATTAAAGTTATTTATTACAGTTCCAGTGTATATGATTTCAATGAACTGGATGCTGTAAAGGCTGGAAGACTTTCAGAAGTAAGATTTCATCTCTGTTTTGTGGTTTCCTGCGTGCATATTACTCTTTTATTGTGGCGCTTTCTTCATCTGATTGAGCAACTAATTTTAGTTCTCCAGATAGGGTTATCTTGTAATTTCCATTGTGGGTCTGGTGAAGAGAATACGGAAAGAGTACGGACTGCACTACATTGTGCATTCCCCTTTCAGTGGTATTCAGCAGAAAAATTCTTTTGTGTTTCCATATGCTTTTCAGATAAAATAATGCTTTTTTTTTTTTTTTTAATTGAACTTATCTCTCCTATGAATTCAGTTACATAAGAATGACAATTCTCCTTTTATCCTTTTGAAAAGATCCATTTTAGCGGTAAAACACAACATCTGTTCACCAATTTTTTCTTCTGCAAAAGTGAAACTGCAATTTAAGCTTAGCAACATCATAATACTGAATGGTGCAACAGCAAGGTCATCATCATTTTTCTCTCTGAATTCCATTTTTTTGGCCTGCTTTAAGTATAGTTTGGTAGTTGTGCATCGTGAGCGAGTTACATGTTCAAGGTCACGTGTCCTACAGTGCATGTTAGCCTTAAGATAGCAGGTAGCGTTATATATACACACATATGCTGTAAGGTTTTGTACTGGAATTACGTAGCCTGGTTTGGGATGTTAGAGGGGAGGAAGGTAAGATGGCTGCAGAGCTTTATAGAATAGAAGATATCTCAATTCCGGGTTTTGGTGTCCCCAGGACACAGATCTTTGATATTTCTGTCTTCTGTGGGGCAGGAAGCTCTGCAGTTTAATCCATTGTCAAAAGTATCTTAAAAACAGGTGCTTATAAATGTATGCAATAGTACCAGTTAAGGCAAACTATCTTTTAGTCTTCAATCCAGAACTGCGACAGCTCATCTAAAACGTTTGTGTCCTGATTTTCCTATAGCAAGAAGCTGTGAACTCTGTTAAATTTTACATCATTTTAGTAAATATAACGATAAAAAGGGCTATTTTATGGTGTCAGAATTTAGCTGTTTCTTTTCAGTTGTAATGTCATCTGGTTTTGAACTTCATAATGGCAAAAGTGATTTTAAGGGGAGAAGCAAACTCGTGGGTGCTCTTATTTATGCTTTCTATTTTTGTTTAGGGTATGTGCCATTTAAATTTATTTTTTAAAAAACGACTGCGTATACTGTTTGATCCCAGCTGAGATTTCTTTTGGGGAGAAACACACCTTGCATCCCATTGAAGGCTTCTCATCTTCAGGCCCGTAATAATTGTTGGGATGACAGTGTGATGTTTTATTCAGTGAGTGAGAGAGAATTATAGCTGACCAATTTTTCAAGAAGCTGCAATCGTGTCACTGATACCTCATCCTTTCTTCTTTATGCCCTGGCTTGAAAGAACTGTGAAATGCTTAAAATGCTTGATGTTCTTGGAACATATATTCAGCAATTTTGCCTATTTGCTGTCCCATGGGACTTCACTTTCTGAGACATTCTTTATTTTATACAAAATATTAATTCAAATATCTCTGATAGTAACTTAAGCTGCAGTGAGTGCAGATGTGTAACTTGAATGTAGAATATTTTTCACCAGTTAGAATGAAAGTCAATACTATGTGATAGCTAGAAGGTGCCTATTTATTTCTGCTTTACTATCTGTAATTCCACTGTTGTGAGACTGCTAGCTACTTAAAAGCTGCAATATTTTCATTTAATCAGTTAAAACGTTTGATATTTCTTAATAACTACAAAATGTCATGTGGGGACCGTGAATCTGTAAAGCAGAAGTTATAATACTAATCAGGGGCAAAGAATAGTTGCTGAAATCTG
Source organism: Nothocercus julius (assembly GCA_013398735.1). Classification (NCBI taxonomy): domain Eukaryota; kingdom Metazoa; phylum Chordata; class Aves; order Tinamiformes; family Tinamidae; genus Nothocercus; species Nothocercus julius. The sequence continues at coordinate 3,808,562 of VZSV01000044.1, read as the reverse complement.
AAGTGTTTGGAGTGAAGCAGTGAATAATCACAGACCTTGTCAGAATTGCTTTGCTGGAGATTAGCAGGCATGACAGGTAATCAGGGAGTTTTCATGAAACTTGCATCATTGCATCAGTACAAAATGGCTAAAAGATGTTGCTGTTGTACTAGAGCTGACATTGGGAAAACAAGCAAATATAAATTTTAAATGTGTTTTTCTTGCATGCTTTTTTTTTTTTTTTTTTTTTTTTTTGGTAAAAACTGATGGGACACATGTATCCCTGGTCTCAGCCCGGTTTCTTGCTGAAATCGTGTCTGTGCAGCAGTGCTCTTGTGCTTGAATGTGAATCTTCTATATGTTTTGAGCTCCATGGCAATTTTAGCAGGTGTCACAGTGCATGTGAGTTAGTGTGAAAGCAGGTGCCTGAAGAGTGGGACGAGATGCTCTGGGATCAGCAAGGCTGATATGCAAGTTCAAGCCTCATCTGATGCCAGAACCCACATGGAAAAGAATCATCATGACTGGTTCAACCATGGGAAAAGACATGGTCAAAGCTTGCACTTCTTTAAACGTCAGTAGTTAGAGACAGTCATGGAACATCAAAATTCATCAATTCTTTTGACCACAGAATTTTTTTTTTTTAATTATAGTCTGCATATTTTTGTGAAATGCATTGGTGATCTTGTGCCTTTTTCTTTTGTGAAACGGATATGCTGATTCTGAAAGTGGGCAAAAGATTAGGTTGGTACGGAACTGCACATGGAATTTCTAATGTTGCATCTGGAAGCACCGCTTGAGAAATAATGTGAAAGAAATACAGCTTAATAAGTGTTTCATATGTTGTTCCTTCCAGTCAGTATCTTGGGGACTTAACTTACCTAAAAATAAAAAAAATGTATAAAATGATTTGGTTTCTTTTATATAAATATGTAAATATATATAATAAAATATTAAATATAGAGAATATTTTAATATTTTCCTCTTCACCTTTTTTTTTTCCTGGAGCACATTCAGAGAGCAAAGATCTTTTCTGTCTACTGTCCTCTAATCCTGGGCTCCTTATGTTGTAATAACCATCTTAGTTCAGAAGATGCATGGCGGGGTGACAGAGCTGCCTCTGAAATCCTTCGTCACAAGGGAAGATGCTGCAGTGAATTTAAACGTTCTGGCAAGTTCAGCATTTAGTCAAATTGTTGTCGTACTCACAATAAATTATTTTAGTTTTTTATATGGGGTTATCTTCTGGATTTAAGTCTGCCTTTCAGAGTAAGTCTGTGCTTAGGTAGTGAGATGCTTGGATGCTTTTTAAGGTGATAGCAGGTGCCTTTGTGTGTAACAGGTAGCAGCTGGGGAGGAGGACATCTCTACCAAATGCTGATATTTATGCTGCAAACCTCTGCAACTCAGGTAGTACCCTATTAGTTATTGGACAGAAATAAGCACTTCTGAGATGCCATTCATGTGCAAAGGCTAATGAATTGCTGTTTCTTGGTCTTCTGCAGTACACGTATTAGATCGGAACTAATAGTTAGATAAAGTGGATCCCATCCTATATAGCATTAAAAATCTGGTCTAGACTTGTTTTCATACCCTGCACTTTGAGTATTGACTCACTCTGGAATTCTGCACCATTCGCTTTTTTCCCCCTATCACTGTATTTCTGTAATGCAGAGTAGTATTATGCACTCCAGAAATACTCAGTGCAAAATACCCTGTTCAGCTGCTGACTGGACAACTGGAAGAAATCACGTTGTGGTAAGAGCTTGTTCCAGGCTTGGAGCAAATACCTGCTTCCCCAAAACTGCTCTTGGCTGCCGGATCTCATGCATCCATTTTTTTTCTCCATTTTCCTCGGCAAACGTGGATGTGAGTGTGAGACACGGCGACCTGCAGCGGAGTTCCTGAGGGTCGGTGTAACGGAGCTAAGGGACAATGTGGCTTTGGAGGCTTGCAGAAGGATCCCAGTAGCAGTTGTCTCTTGCTGTCAAGGTCTTGCCATCTAGGCAGATTTTAGTATTATTTTTTTGCATTAAATATGAACTACAGTCTGTTCCATAAACATCACCATATGTACATCAACAGTTGCTATGCAACAATGCTATTTGTGCTTCCAGTCATTTTATCTTATCTTTGTCATCAGTTATCACAGTTGTAATTTTTGGGGCGGGAGGAAAAGAGAGCATTTTGCATATATTTTGATGTGCTGTTTTGAGCAAAATGAATTTTTCTTATGCATATTTAGCTAAGAATTCTTCAAGGGAAATATTGAGTTTGATAGGGATGTGTTTCATTATATATATTTCTTTTTCTGAGCTTTCTGCTGGCAGACACCCTGGCAGGAGAAAGTGGCATTTTTTGACAGTTTCTATCCTTGTTGAAGAAATGGGAATGTGCTTTTGTTAAATATTTAACAGTAAACTTTTCTCACTGTGGTTATGAATTAGTTTGCTTACTGCTGTAATTGCCTTTTGCATCATTTTTCTGCCAGCAGGTAGTTTAATATTGTTGTCTCTGAATAAAAACAAAAAGCTATGTTAAAGATGATGAGAAAAATTTCTTACAGAGCTAGTTTTGGGAATATTGCTTGGTAAGTGTACTACTAATGTGTCTTGGGAAGATACAGACCTTGGTAGGCAATTGCATCCCAAACTTTAAGGGATAGGTTGGATAGAAAGTTTTTATACTGTAGGCATGAGTCAAGTATAAGTTATTTCTGTAAAGTTGGGTGAGATGACTAATTTTATTGGAATTCCTGAATTTATCTTCACAACTCCCCCTTCACGAATGGGTTTGCCTTAATGCCTGTTTTAGTGACTTTAAATTTCTTCTTACTTGTTCCATCTTACTGGTGGATGCGTGAAAAGTATTTTGGGAATTCCATTATGTGACAGAATGGAATTCCCAGAGCTGTCTCTTCGAGAGGCGTTTGTGTGTAGATTGTTTCCTCGTTTCAAGGGTCACAGAAGATTTCTGGATCTTAACATTACTTTTTTGTCCATTTTCCTGATTCTTCCTTTTCTTCTTTCAGAATCTCAATTAAAGAAATACAATGTTTCTTGAAATTCTATTCAATAATGTAGATACTCTTGGGAGTTTTCCTTAGAGTAGTTTCTTTATTCTCACTCCCCTCAAATATTCTCCCCCCCATTTTTTTTTTTTTTTTATACAAACTCCAGGATGAGAGAGGAACTTTTGAGTTTGTGCATGAGTCATATTCTTTGTATAGCTTATAATACATTATTGTATTCCAGTCAAAATGAATAGTCAGAATTGAGTTTATCACCTTTGGCTCGTGTTTTTGAAGCATCAAATACATCCAGCCATTTAAAGAAATGTGCAGGGGAGATTTTACTAATAAATACCGTCTATATATACTTGTCTATATATTTACTAATAAATACCTGTTTTACAGTACTTTCCAGTCTTCTGTAGTTGTGAGACTGTTACATAACCCTACGCTGTGGCCTTCAGAAGGCTTTGAGGTCTCTTTTTGCTGTAGTTGCTCCAGCCTCTTGCAGTCTGGCCATGGAGATTCTGCCTTTCCTGCTAGCAGAAGGAGAGGAAGACCTATGGCAGCTCCTGATCAAGAGGAATGGCAGCATCAGCAGCCTTTCAGTTCTGTGGTTTCCACCTATTTCTCAGGATCATGAAGGAGATGCAACCCATAGTTGGAAGAGCAGATCATGTTGCTTGAACAGGCAGCATTTTAGTGGGTCAAGCTGCACTAGCTATTACTATGACATGCAGTCCATTTAAAAAAAAAACAAAACACACACAGCTCTTTATAACATCTTTCTTCTTCATCTCTAAAAATGGGCAGGTTAATTATTTACCTGCTTCATATGAGTTTTGTGTGAGTAAAAAATTACTGCAAAGTGGGTTCAGCTGGCTCTCAGGGGGGTAAAGCTCCTATTTTTTTTCCACTTTTGTTGTTACAGCTCTAGCTTATTAATTCTTGTATGAATTTAAATTGTTTAGAAGAGCATAATATACAAATTTATAGCATATTAGGATGGACTCACTGTGATCAGAGTGGAATTGGCTTTGTGTCTACTTCAGTGACTTTAAATTTCTTTGTTTTTTACAGTCTCACTGATGTATGAGTAAAAATGTCAAGTCCTGTTGATGTATATCTGGGAATCTTTCATGTTGTGGAGGAGGCTGAGCAGCTCTAATCTGCTTGGATGAATAAATATATGAAGTAAACAGAGCACTATAGTACTTCATTTACTTTGCTCTTGGCAGTTGTATTGAGAAGATTTTAAAGACGGAAACATGTAACCTAAAAATAATAATAAAAAAATTGCCTCATTGTGAGGAAAAAATGCACTTCTTTGCAAGCCTTGAATTTTATTTTTTTTATACTGATGGGGGCAGATTCTGTCACTTCATACAGGCAAATACACTCATCCCATCTGCAGATACCATATATTGTTATTTGAATCAAGTAAATAGCTTTAAAATCCATCTGCTTCCTTATATCTTGGTCCAGTTAGGGACTGCTGCCTTAGTATGTTTGCATACTAAGTTTATGTTTATTCATTAAGTCCTGTTTACTTTATGAGTGTCTCGTGTTTTTTTCTGTACACTATATCTGAGTTAGGATATTGCTTGAGTTACACTGTAAGTGGGCCAAATACTCAAGAAGAATGTGAATGAAAAAATACATCTTTTCCATGCAACGGACTGTCTTGCAAATGGCCTTGAACGTTGCCAAGGATCTTCAGTCACTTTGTGAATGCTTATGGGCATCAGGAGCCTGTGTTATAACTGTGTTTTCTCAGCGAGTAAACACATGTCTTCGGCTGCTAAGACTAGCAACAGTGAGTGCCCAAGAAAGGGGGATCTCTGAGAGACTTTCTCCATTTACATTAGGCCTCAGGCTGTCAGGCTGTGTTCCCAGTCACGGAAGAACCAGTGGACAAGAAAAAGATTTCGTAAAATATGTCACGTTTTCAATTCTGGTAGTACCCAGCCTGTAAACAGCAGAAATGATCAGACTAACTGAACTCAAAAATTACTCGCTCAGTTACATCAATAATTCACTCCGGGCTGTAAGTAAATAGCCTGTAACGATAGCCGTGATGTGTCTGAATTGAAGTCTGAGGACAAATACGCATTGAAAATGGTAGAATATATTACAGAAAAGTGAAAATGCTCTCTTTATTCTCGACTTTAGGAGATATGTAAAAATAAGGAGCCATCAGTTTTTAGATTGATGAACTTATATACTTTCCTAAGGCTCAGTTCATGGAAATGCATCCCCCAGCTCTCATCTCTTAACAGGCTGGGTTGTGATCTAACGCAGAAAGCTCATTGCGGATTCTGCCTTTGCCATTGAACTGAGTGGGTATTTTTGGCAAGTCACTTGACTGCTTGTGTCTTTTTCTTTCCTTCCTTCTTACACATTCTGATTCTCTGTGCTGTTGAATAGGTTGTATTTCTGATTCTGTGTTTTTCTTTGTGCCTAACAAGTTGGACATGCTAATTCTAAGCATTCTTTTGCAGAATCCTCATTGCTTAAGCGTAACCGTCATTCTGATTCTGTAAAAATATGTAAGTTCAGTCATGCAGAGCTCAATCAGAGGTCTATTGGAGTCCTCCTATTTAAGATGTGTTGTAAGTTTGAGCACTAAAGGAGATTTCTGTTGCATCCTGTGGCAGATTATTTTTCAAAAAATAAATTTATAGACAGTCAATGAATCCAGTGATTGCGATTTTTATCATTTCTTCTTCGTTGTTTTGCAACCCACTTCATAGATTTAATTTCAAATAAACAACACAGAAACATTATGTTTCCTTTTTTGTTCATTTGTTTTTTTTTCCAGAAAGCCAACCAGAAGAAAAATCTGAAAGCAGCGGCGCTGGTGAGTGTGGGACACTTTATTTGAAACACTTAAGAAATAATTTATGACTGCAGTTTTCAGTTCTGTTTTCCTTTTCTTTCTTTTTTTTTTTTTTTTTATCTACCAATTTCTTTTTTTCTTTTTTGTTTTATTTCTAGGGTAGAGTATCATAAAATTGAGAAACGACTTAATAAACTGATTGCTACAGCCAAAGACTTGAATTATTCATGTTTTATTTAAACGAAAAAAAAACATATAACGATGAAGAATGGCCTTAAAAGAGATTCTAAAAAATGACATTTTAAAATTTTTCATTTTATATTTCTAATCTCTTTAGGTTCGTTATCTGCTTGCATCTTGTAGTTTTACTTCTTCCCTCTTAACTGGAAAGTTTAGCAGATTTATAAAGCTTTAAAGATTTTCATTTTGCTTTTATAGACTAAGCAGTCAGAAAAATACTGTTCTGGTATTTTTGTTCAGTTTTTTAATGCTTGTGAAAAATTAATAAGTTCTTTGGTGTCAGAGAAGAGTTGTTGGTTTAGTGACGTCACTTGCCAGTTATGTCAGTCCAGCAGTGTCTTGATACTTTCAGTACTGTTACACATTCCAGCTGTGTTGCTGCAACTGTAATTGCTATAGTAGAAATATTTTAACCATTGGAAGAAGCAAATGAACATTGAATATATATTGCCTTCACATGGTAGATACCTTTTCTTTTTTTTTTTTTTTCCTGAAATCAACATCATGCTTGTATCAGGTAGGCCTGGAATCTAAGGAATTTCCAGGTCTGAGCTAGTGTACCCAGGTCTTCCCTTATGGCCAGGGGAGAGAGAGCTCCAGAAAGGGTCTGGCTTGTTCTGAGACAGGTCCATGCGAGTGACAGAGCCCTGGAAGAGGCTGCCCAGAGAGGCTGTGCAGGCTCCTTCTCTGGAGATCTTCCCAACCCGCCTGGCTGCCACCCTGTGCCCCGTGCCCTGGGTGTCCCTTCTGGAGCAGGGGGCTTGGACTAGATGATCTCTAGAGGTCCCTTCCAACCTCAGCCATCCTGTGATTCTGTGAGTGCAGTTCCCTAGGAGTCTGAGCAGAGCTCTCTCGAGTCTGTGTGGTCCAAGCCTGCTCTATTCCCTTCTGATTTATTCTTTGGGCTTACATGATATTCCCCCATGCAGGTACTTAAAAGCATGAGAATTTTACGTCAGGCAATGTGTAATTAAAGTTCCACTTTTGCTTTTATTTAAAGAAAGAGATGTTTCACAAATATCATTTATGTACTACAGTGAATGAGTGATAGTATTAGCAAGAGTCGGGGAACTTGGAGAACTTGACAAAGCTGATGCAAAGTACACAGACAAATCTCAGTCTTGTTGGTAGAAGGATTTCTTATGGTGTGTGCAGATTAGGGATAGCTGGGACTGGGCTGGCAATCACAAATAGCAGTAGCAGAGACAGTAGATGGACTGGAAGGCGTCCCATACCCCCACCTTTCACAGAAGTATCCTTGAACACAATCCTAACACAAGGGGGTTGTGAAAATGATTTATGGAATGTATTTTTTCAGACACTATATGGAGATGCCTGCTTTTTATTTCCCTAATATTTGAATTTTATTTGAGTTGCATGTCAGCTTCAAGATTGTCAATAGCATATACTTATTTTAGATATGGATAGGAGTATTGTTTTTTGATTTTTAAGGAGGAAATGTATTCTTTTTAATATGGAGATGCCTTTGGTTATAGTGGCTTATAGTGGCAAACATTTATTACTAGTAGTAGAGATGTTATAGCCTGTAGACTTGTACTTATAGTGTGACATGTTTTTCAGCTACTTGTTAAAATCTGTGCACTCTGATTATATTTTAATTCTGATGTGGCTTTAAGGTAGGAAAGGACTAGTTTCTAAAGATTAATATTTTATGTTACTAGAAAACAGAGATTCGCTGCTGTGAGGTGTTACCTGTGAAGCAGATCTTGAGAATTTAACTGCTAGAACAAGTCACAGTTGTAATGTTTGCATCACATTAATTGAAGGAGTCTTCCCTTATTTTTGGTTTGGCTTTTATTTATTTGAACGAGTTGTCAGGTTTTCACTCTTTCTCTTTCTTGTCCAAGTTAAATTGTTCAAGATGACCACACGTTTACTTGTCAATCGGAATAGCAGAACGTAGAACAGTCAAAGAAATAAAGTGTTTTCTTGAGTCTTGTCTGTAATTTTGCTTTAGTCAGAGGAATGAGCATTTAAGGGAAAATTTAATGTCATTTGAAGGGAAAATATTAATGATCAGTTGCATTTCTTTTTCTCTCAAAACCATCATGGAGCTCAGATGACCTTTTCCAAACTACCTTTTATGTAATTCAGCTTGAGTGTCCCATTTCACCATTTACGTACTTTATGTTGGCCTACAGCAAGTACTTTTGAGGCAATAATGAACCCTTTATATGTATGTGTAGTATTTTAAGATAATAAGACCCTAATGACTGCTTTAAGATATTGCTGTAATAAAACCATGTAAGAGAAGGGAAAGAGAAGAAAGGGAATGAGACAGTTATAATATTAAAAGACTGCAGCTAGCCTTCAGAAATTTTTGGATTTTCTTTCTTAAGAAGCTCCTCAGTCTTTCTAGATTAATAGGGTACTGTCAATCTTCCATTTTTTTCCCCTAAGTTATAAATCGTTAGTACTATGATATTTTTGGTCACATTTATTGCTGGGACATTTGTGAACCAAAGGCAAGACCATGCAACATTTTCACCCAGTTTGATGCTTCATGGAGACAGGGCGCATGATGTTGGGTCAAACCAAAGATCCATCTGGCTCCAGAGGTGGCCAATAGGAGGTGCTTAGAGAAGAGTAAAAAAACAAAGCAAAACAAAGCAAATAGTCATATCTTCCCAAAGACATGGGAAGCTTCTTGCAGCCTTTAATGATTTACAGCTCAGAGAGCTCCAAAGCTGGAGGTGATGTAATTTTATTTAAATGGCCTTCATGGATTTTTCTTCTATGAAATACTCGTCTTGGTTTCTGAACCCATATAAACTTCTAGGAGCATCATCCCAGACTTGCTAGATAACGTTACCATCAAAACAGTCAGGAGTTAAGAAATGTCTGAAACAAGTTTACCTAAACTAAGTGTATTTTTCTTTGCATATGCTGTTTGATAATTACAGAAAGCCTGTTTGATTAGTGTGTTGATAAACAGTGCTCAGGGCTTCAGCCTGCATTGTGTAGTGCTTGAAGACTGTTTGGTGTTCAGTGTAAAAGGTAGGTAGTGAGTTAGACAGTCAGCTAAAGGAAAAATGAAATGAGAATAATCTCTACTGGTTCTTACATGATGCTGAGCAAGTAATTTAAACCAAGTATCTCTGTGTATCTCCTGTTTGCATATGTCTTTTGCATGACCAGTGTGACAAGTTGTGTGTGAATACCTGTAAGTGCTACCAGCAGTGACAGAAGCTGTGAAAACCAAGTAATTCGATCCATTAAAGGTGTGCTCTGCGTAAGGCAAGTGCCAAAGAGGTCTAAAATGTAACTTCTGGTGCTGCCGTTCGATTGTGGGTGGCACTGGGAGCAGGCCTTCCACTTGTCTCTATGAGCACTTATTGAGCACTTCATCTTGGTGAAATGCTTTGTAGTAAGTAGGGTCTCAGGGGATGAGTAGATTTCCTTCCCTCTGCAAAATGAAAATATGCAGAGGTTGCTGCCTGGAGCCTCTGTAGTCTGTTAAGAGGGGTGCTGCTAAAGAAACATGTTCTGCTGCAAGTCGGGATGCTGATGCTGATGTACTGTCCTTGTGGAAAGGCAGTAAATTGAAGCTGCGTGGGCAGCAATTGATTATAATGTTGCCTTGGCCTCGTGAATGTAATTTTGAGAGTGTAATATTTCTTTCAGATGTGTGTTTCTGCATCAGCTCTGTGTGCAAACTACAGATTCATCTTTTTCTTCAGGAGTGTGTACATCAGGGAAGGTTATATACGCATACGCATTGGAGAGTCTGGGCCTGCTGTAAACCAAGTGCACTGCTGTTCCAAATTTCAGGTGTTAGAGTCTGGCGTAAATTCAGAGCAAATAGTGGCCATCCGAACTTAATGTGCTTTAGGGGAAGATGTTAGTCAGCCCTTTGCCTAAACCTGTTGGCAAGTAATATTATGCATTCTAGTGAGCAGAAAGCCATATTGAGACCATTTTCTATTTGACTTTGGGTAAAAAGAATGAATTATCTGAGATGCCATAGCTAGGATAACATGAACCTGGTATTAAAATGTCACCAGTTGCAAATTTGTGTGTTTGTGAACACAAATATATAACACCTGAATTGTCTGCAGATCACACTTACCTTGGTTTTGGATATTGCAAGAAGATAGTTGTTTTAAAGTTTTCAGGTGTTGATTATACGTTTTGAAATATTTGAAATTCAATGTAGCACTTCCATAAACGCTGAACTACAGGAGGTAAATTTTGCAATTTATTTGAAAAGACGCAGAGTTCTTATTCTGTGTCACAGAACTGCATACAGCTGCTCTCAGGCTCACATTTGTTTTCTTCCGTGTAAGAGACTAAAATATTAATTATACTTCAAAAGCGAAATTAATGGTGATGGGGGGGAAATGATCAAGAGGAGTAAAGCAATAATCCCCAGTTTAAATATTAACTCAGACCTCAGTGTTGAAAATAATTTAGTAATGGTATGTGCTGTTTTCCAGCTGTAGATACAATTTTTGTGATGGAAATGTAACTGCTTTCTGTTGGCAGAAAAGTACAATAAAAATGTACATAATGAACTTTTCAGTAGTTTTCTAGGACTGGTATTCAGCAATGAACCTTCATTTGTAGCTGTTAAAATATACACAGATGCAACCATTCCTGCTCTAAGAAATACACAGTCGAAGTCTGTTATACTGCGTGTAATAACCTTTGTGGAGAATCAAGGAAGCGGCGCTGACAGGACAGCCAAAACCACATGGAGTTAATATAAGTCTATGATTGGAGCTGTTTTTTTTTAAAAAAAATGTACAGAAGTATTGTATTTAATGGACTGCTCTTTATTGTGGTGTATTGTCTGAACTTTCTTTTATTTCTTTTATATTTATCTTTTGACTGAGCAGCCGTGATGTATTTAGCTTGCAGAAATCTTTCTTCTGGTAGCAATTAAAATACATGTCAAATATCATCCAGTTTAAAAAATAAGTAATAAATAACCCACGTTAGGTGGGTTCCATCATCAGCCTTTCCAGGACTCATTTAGTCTTGAAAGGTGGATCAAAGGGGACAGGGAGGTCAAACGCCTGCCGTCTTGGCTTGTAAAGGACCGGCGTGTAGCGGATGCAAAGCTGGCAGGAGGGTCTCTAAAAGCACGCGTGCAGAGGTAGCTCTGCACACAAAATGCGTTTAAACCCTGGAACGCCACGCCGGAACGTGTGGCGGATGCTCAAGGTCGGCGGGAGCCGAGGGGAGGCCGGAGGGGTATGTGGAAGGAAATCCCGTTAGGGCTGCGGAAAGCGCATCTCCTGTGGAGGAGCCCGAGGTGCACGTGCCTGGTGGCTGAACACGGGGTCGGGAGGAGAATCCCGTGGGCTTGCTCTGTTCTTGGATTTCTCCATGAGTATCTGTTTTTGGCCTCTGTGGTGGGAATAAGATCCTGGGCAAGGCAGACCTTTAGTCTGACCCCAGTGCCCTTACTCTCGTATTCTACTTTTCCACCTCTTTTTTTTTCTTTCTTTCTCTTTTCTCCCTCTCTTTAGGCAGACGTTCTGTAGTGTTGTTACTCAGCTTGCATCATGGATAATTGAAGTTTCTTCTTTTTAACCATTTGTAGACCTTTTCTCTGCAATGGTTCCATCACTTCACCTAGTTCTGTGATGACGTATTTTCCTCCCAACCTTTAAAATACGTATCTTTAAAACATGGAGCCAATAATAAGCTTCGATCCTTAACAATCTTTTCTGTCCTCTCCCCAGTCACCACAAAGTGCTTTTGGTGGAGGAAAAAAAAAAAGAAACCTAGCATAATTTAATAACCACCCAGCCGGGAGCTCCGCGCCCGTCGGCGGCGGGGCCTAAAATCACCGTGTCTGTGCGCGCAGCACGAGAGTCCTGCGTGGGGCTCATTTATTACCGTACGAGAGGGCACGGAGCCGCCTCCGCCTGAAATCGGTGCGCCGTCGGGAAAGAACATTTTGCTGTGTGTTTTTGGAAATGTGTTAGCAATATCACAAGACTTGGCAGTGCTGCAGGCCTTGGGTAAAGTTAGTACTGATAAGAATAGTCCCCCGGGAATGCCTTTCTGTCTTGCTGATTTTTATCAGCTTGGCTTGCAGGACCTTTAATTTGTCTCCTACGAGATTACTGGATTGCAGCATGGAGAAAATGTACTGCCTGATTCCTAATGCTTGCCAAAGGCATTATTTAAGTAGTAGAGAGGCAATAAATGACTTGGCTTGGTGTTACAGTTGCTTATTCTGTTTACAGTTTTTTGATGCTTAGCCTGTTCGTTGGTTGTTTATTTGCTTAATTTTTTCTTACTAATTGAGAGAGTCTCTACCCACCTCTGACCTGTTCTTCTTTTCCTTCATCTGTTCACCATGGTACAAACCCCAGACCGCTCCGGAGACAACAAACAGCTTTCCGTGTAGCCGCAACAGTGGATGTGTAGCTCAAAACTGTGTGTTAATGAGTAAAAAAAACTGAATCTGCTATCCCTCTGACTTCTGCAAAGGGGAAAAAAGAGAAGAAAATTGCCTTTCTGAAATGTGTCTTACGAGAAGTCAGAGGACGACGACTTTCCGAGTAGTTCTGAGTTAATTAGAGCGGTCGCTTGCCTTGCACAGCCCTGGTGTTGCAGTGCGTGGGCATCTCCGTTCCCCCAGAGGCCCCAAGGTGACAGTCGCTGTCACGGAGTCCCTCTGCCCTCCTCCTTGTCGCCTTGTCCTCAGCTACTGCCACCTCCCTTGCTGCACTGAGCCCTGCCTGCCCCTCTCCCGAGCCCCAGGACCTTCACCTGCTTGGGGGGAAAGGGGAAAAAAAATAGATGTATCCTGGGAAGGCTTAGCTGCCTGGCTGTAGAAGTACCTGAAATAGTGTTTGGACTGAAAGAAGAGGAGCCCCCCTCTGATTTCATGAAACCTGTGATTTTTTGATCTCCCAGAAAACCGCTCAATATCCCCAAAAGGCAGCCCGCCAGAAAGCAAGCCAATACTGCAGCCGTTCCTGGCACTATCAGGAGCAGGCTGCAGACCTGCAGCACGAATTGGCTTGTAACAGTCATCCTCTCATTATTTGGCTTTAAAGGCTTAATGTGTTGAAGTTGAATGTCATCGTGTTCTAATAATGTTTTAAGTGAGTAGCTGTTGTTTACCGCTATAATTATTGTACTGGTTCTGTGAACAGTTTGGTTTCTGAGGCAGCCGAGCAATATTCTTTTCTGTAGCTTAAAATGAGCAAACGTGATGTTAAATGGTAGCGGCAGTGATGTTAAACTGTTTCCAGTGCAGGGAGAAACACCTTTTTCTGGAAACTGTTGCTTTAGCAGTGTGCGGTGCTGCTACCGTGCGCATTTTTAGGGACGTCTACCCTCTAGTTAGGATATCATGCAATTTCTTTTACAAGGCAACTGCATTTTCCTTTTCAGACAGCTTGCTCATCCTGGCCCCTCCGTTCGTAGGGGGTCATTGTACCTTTCCCTCTGCTTCCTCTTGCCTTATTTCTCATTTTCTGGCATTTTATTGTAAATGGTGGCTTACAGAGGCAGCGTTTTAAGACAGTGTTGTGTCATATACCATTACCTCATACTTACAGAAGGTCCATTTCAGAAGTAATTTTAAGACCACAATATTAATTTACTGGTCTCAGATTTCTGTTGCCTTATTGATTGCTTTCCTAGAAAACCTAGTAAATAACATAACCGTGTATCTTCCTGTTTAAATACCTTTTTTTTTTTTTTTT
>VZSV01000044.1:3753619-3794735 GCA_013398735.1 Nothocercus julius | reverse complement strand
AAAAAAAAAAAAAAAGAGTGTTTTGTCAGATACCCAGGTTAATTCCCCACTGTTGATTTATTTTGCAGCAGAATTAGAGCAGTCTGACCCTTTTATCCAAATAAACAAATTCTTGCATGTGGCACTGCCATTATTAAATTGTAATATTTGTTATCTGTCATCATTCTACTTGTACTAGTGGAAAGAAGAGGAAGAAGAAAAGTTTCTTAAGCTGTTCCCATTTTATTAAATGTAAACTCCATCAAACTTTTAACTCAAAGAGGGAAGCTTGAATGGCAGTCGTTGGTGCTAAGGATGTTGTAATGTTGTTTTGCTTCTTGGATGTAAATACGTCTTAGCTACCTTAAGAAAGATGTGACCTTTTGACACCCACCCAGATGTAAAAATACAATTGAAAATAAAACACAAGTGGGTGAAAATGTCAGTGGTGCAGTTATGATGCTGTGAAACACTGGTCACCAGGTAATCAGGCACTGACTGTACACAGTAACAGCTTTAATTCAGCCTTTTGCACTGTCTAGGTATCCTATAGCATCCAGGCTGGTTCTAGGAACTGCGTCTGGCTCCAGAGCTCCCTGGGCAGCCAGTGGTTGGAGAGCAAGAGACTTTGGGGAGCATCGTGCACGTTTGTCCTGTTCTTAGCCGTCTTCTTTTGGCCACTGTCTTTACTAATTGCTCCTCTTAGGAGTCAGGCTGATGCCCAGTCTCTGTCAAAGCCCCTATGAAAGGGGCAAGGGGATAGGAGAGAAAAGGATCGTGGACATGTTTGGTGCTGGGGGAAGGCAAGAAGAGTGCGGGAGTGTGATGGTCAGAGGATCAAGAATGGGGATTCTGACTGGATGGGCGAAGAATGAGGGGCTGGAGACAGAGGGGCCCAGCATGGGCAGCTTGTTTCTCCTACCCTACTTACTACTCCTACCTGAGCAATTGAAGATCATTAGAGAAATAATGAAAATTATAGTTCTTTTCTGTTACTTGTAAGGCTGTTTTGTGATCTCACTCTTAATGAGAGAAAGAGGAATAGGAATCCCTTGCATGTTTATCGTCTCCCAAGTAAATTCATAACAGTGTTAGTATTTCTAACTTCTACGTTTGACTCTGCAGCTTTACCTTTGCCAGAGTAGAATCAGGGATGCAACTTCCAACTTAAAGACAGAAAAAGTAGCTTCTAGGTAACCTGTTACCTTTCCCAGCACAGTCTACAGTAGTGGAGCAGAAGAATCAATGTAAGTAACAGTGAACATACGCAAAATATATTTGTTGGTGAGCATCTGCAGACTGAAAAGGCAACTTTATTATTCACAGTGTGGAAGTTCTACATGGTCTACATGGTCACTCTGTTTATATGCCAAAAGAAGACCCCCTCTTGGTTTGAAAAATTGTTCAGGCTTATAACTAGTTTGAAGCATCTGATTGTAGCAGATATGATATGATTCAACATGTTTGCAAGGTTTTGTTTTCAATGTAAATAGTGGAGAGAATGGTTTTTTTATCCCCCATCTGCCTTCTGTTTCTGCTGTGCAAATCAAGCAGCTGAGTGAGGTGCCCTCCATCAGAGATAGCACATAAAAATTTCAAATCCTAACACTTGTGCAAACATAAGCACTCATGAAAATGAGAAAGAAAGACAAGATTGAAGTTAGTGTTGCAGCAGGTGTTGTATGGCAGATTAACATGTATGCCACTGATGTCAGTGTAATTGACCCAGAAATAGAAAAATTGGCAGTGAAAAGTGTTTAACGTAATGATCGTTGAGTTTTAAAAGCCAAAAATACAACAGCAGAGGAATTTCATTTTACTTACAATCAGATATATGTATTTTCACTACAGAAAAAAGAATCATGTTTAACTGCTTTTTCAGAGAATAAGTGGGGAATAGGTACTCTGAACCAGTGGCCTGGCAAATCAAAGGTTTCCAATGAATTTTTGTAGAATAGCTGCAAAATACTCTTAGAAGATATTTCAGATAGTGAGGGTATTATCTGAGATTACCGGGGTGTGTGTGAGAATTTCTTTATTGCAAAGGCATTTTCTGTAACAAATGCAGAGCCATCAAATTTTCTCCTGCTTTTCCATGAGTGCAGTCATTCCATGATGAAAATCTGGTACTGTTCTTTGATATTTAACTGCTGGCTGTTCCTTGATATGTGTCCTCCTAAAAGTCCGATCAAAAGGCAAACAACCACAGTTTATTTTATTGATCATTTGAAATTGAAAGTAATTATTCTTTTTATTTTATACTGTACAAACATTTTATATCTCAGTCAAGTAATCATTATAACTGAAGGTTATAACCATTTCAGAGAAAATGGATGATTTGACATCTCAGAAGCAACAGCCTCCTCCAGACTTTGTGCTTTGATAGGCTATGTATTTAACAGCACTGTGAGCATGCGTCTTTCAAACTTATAGATCAGTTGTGGAGCTTTTTTTAGATTGTCTAGTCAGTATTTCTCCCTCATGCACAGTAAGTACACAGATGTTTTTTTCATGACTTGTTCTGTGCAGTGATGTTTCAAGTTCTTAGAAAACCCGCAGAGTTTGAATTTTTCCAGTGAGCTTTCACATTTACTTCTCACAAAAGTCCTAGAGATTGTAAGATTAATGGTTAGTGAGGATTTCTGAAGATACTTCTGAAGATATTTCTGAATTTGAAAATAATTCATTTGGGGAAAAAAAACACATACAATACATAGTTTTAGGCTTCTAGCTTGGATGGCATAAGAATGTAAAAGACCTGGGTATAAAGAGTTATGTTTTGCTATATTTCTTTTTGTTATTAGATAGTTAATGATTTTAGACAAGCTCAGAAAAGTTTTGGGACACAGAAACCCTTCTTCGATTATCAGGAGATAACAGTGATCTGTTTTTTGAATAGTTTAGTTTGGAGAAGTTCCTTTTAAAACTACATCTTCTATGATCCTTCAGGCCATAACTTGGCGTCTGGATGGAAAAGTTCATGGTTTTTGGTAAACGTGTTAATTCTGAAGCTGTGTTTTAGTGATGTTGAATTTTCCCATTTGATAAAATCATATTTTTCTGCCACTGCTGCCTGGTCTGGAGATGTAGAGTCTTTCTGTCTTTACAAAAAAACATCTCTGTCAAGGGACTTGCTTAACAACAGTTAGTGCATGTTACAAGTGAGTACAGGTTCACATTGAAGGATTGGTGGACACTGGGTTTGTATTCCTGGTCACTACTAAAAATATGTTTGTTCTTTCCTAAAGAACGAAGGTCTTGTCTTGTTCCAAGACAAAGCTGTTCTCAGCCTGTCTTGTGTTAGCTGTTTTCCTCAGTTGTCACTTCTAGCATGGCTAGGACTGCATTTTATTTTGACACGCTTAGTATTTTCTCCCTATATAGGAAGTTAACATTTTAAGAAAGTTGAGAAATCTCTCAGTAGGCCCTTTTCTGCCTTTAATAGCATTTTGCTTGAATTTGGAGTTCATTTGAACTGTAAATGAGCTTTAGGTCCAATAACGAACAAAATCTGAACTCAGAAAGAACTGGTGAAGCTTCCTTTTACTTTTTATGATATTTTTTTTTTCCTGTCCACCTTTGCTGAGTGCCTGGTTTGTAATATTTATGGCTAAATTAGGTAGAGTTGTTCCATAAAGATATTAACACTTCATTAAAATGTAAGTGAAATGTCTGGCTATATAGAGAAGATGAGGAGGAAGAAGCTGTTTATCCTGTTGCTTATATTGATGTGTCTTAAATGGTAGCAGGTGATCTATTCAAAGCTGACAGTTCTGCTTGCTTTTAAACAAAACCTCTGTGCAAAGCCAGGGCTGTGCTAGTTGTCTGTCTCTGTGATCAGTGATCAGCAATCATTAGTGGGAAATAGCGACTTTGGCACTGTAGGATGTCATTCCTGGAAACCTGTTACATGAAACTTTATGCGCAGCATTGTTGTCAGCCGTTTTATATAAAATGCATATACATATACAAGAAAAAATAGAAAAACTGAACATGCAGTTTTGACTCAGTTCCTCTGATGGAACTAATTCCCCCCTCAGCATTATTTTGCTATTTTAGGTGTATTTAGAAATTGTTAGGCATTTAGTAATACAGCTGCAGACTTGGTTTTAACTAAGTAAGCTGATAAATCATGTGTTAAAAAATCAAGTTGATTAATTTGAAAATTACATCAAATCAAGTTGATTAATTAACTTTAAAATCATGTTGATTAATTTGAAATCTTCTTGCAATCTCATGGTGTTGCAAATCCAATACAATAGATTAGCATAAACACTAAAGAACATTCAAAATCATTTATTCCGGTTAAAATCCATTCTGAATTCCTTATGAGCAAAACATATTTAAGCTTGCGTATTATACGAAAATGCTCTCGCTGCTGTTCAGCAGAGCAGTTAGGTGTGTGCATGTTAGTCATACAGGTACACAGAAATTCAGCTAGACACTCCGGCCGAAAGGCAGCGTGAAGAAAACACATATTGCAAACAGCGTGAAGCAATGCTCAGTCTGTGCTTACAGTGTTTCGCAGACCGTTTTTACTGAATTCAGGCGTGATATCTTCATTCAGCTGAGGTGGCCCGGAGGTGGATGCCGTGGGGAGATGCACATACCGCTGGCTCGCTCGCGTGCGCTGATCGCAGGTGCCAGGCGAGCGGGACGCGCTGCCCGGGGTGCCCGGGCGCCGCCGTGGCCCAGCGGGCCCGGGGGGCCTCGTGCTTTTCCTTTGCCTCTGGAGTTACTTGATAAAATGCAGCGCGTCGCTGTGAACGATCGACCCTTTGGAGCAATCCAGGCTGGTCAGCAGCCTAAATCCGCATTTTAAAGCCATCATTATAGCCTCAAACTTCAGGGTTTCCAGCGTGCAGACAAAGGTGTTGTCCTCCTTCAGTACGAGCCGTGTACCGTTTTCCGACTTTATGAAGTATTTGAATTGGATAATGTTTGAAGATACTGCAAACTCCTCTGGAAATCCATCCAGCCTGCTTTTGGACACCAAAACTATTCTGGATTTTATTTTGGCTATGAAATCCGGAGCGTTACAAAAGATCCTGAGACCCTGTGAACGGTCGTGGCTGTCAGTGATCTCCAGGAAAGTCGTCTCTCTGCATGCTAGCTGTTCCTTCTCCCACCTGGATTTCACGGCATCTGATAGGACTTTCAGCTGGAAAAACTCTGCCTCTTGTGCCAGAAGTTGGTTTTCTCGAAACCCCTCTGGTAGAAGAAGTTCTCCATTTCGTAGGAAGTTGAGGATGTGCCTGAAAAGAAGTCCATCTCTGTCTATGAAATAATGCCCGTCTGCATCCAGCGGGCACATAATTTTCCCATTTATCACGCCTTCGAGAAGAGAATCTGGGTACTTGGTCAGCGTTTGCTTCTGCGTGATGTATAGATAGCCCCCGACGTTCAGAGTAATCAGAGACGTCTTATAGTCCTTCTCTGGATCACAGCCCTCCGAGTTGCTGTGTTTCTCTTCATATTCCTTTTCCCTTCTGTTTGCTTTTCGATCCATTATCGATGCCAAGGAGGAAAAACAAAAGATGCCCCTCTCGCTGGGCTCCCTTCGGCTTGGAAAGAGGTTCGTGTGTTATTTTCCTTCCGGCGAGGTGCCTCTCTGCAGCTCCGGCGCGGTGCTGGCGTGGAAGCGCTGCCCGGCGCGCGCTCCGCTCGGCTCCGCTCGGCGGTGGGTGGCGTCTCCGCGGTGGATGCAGCCGGCATCAGGAGCGTGGCTGCGAGGGAGGGTTTGCATTTAACCCTGTGAGGGAAGAACGGCAAAAAAACCTCCTCTCCAGCCTGGGAAGTTTGCGGAGGTTTTCAGGTCCTTGCAGAAACGAGCGATACTATTTCAGATGGAACCCTATGCTTAATACTTTAAAATGTATAGTGTCAACTCGTTGATCCTATTTCATGTCTATGGTGTTAAATCGGTGGCTTGATTTTGAGGATTTTAATTTTCGCAGAGCATCTTTTCAGACTTTTGTGTGTGTGTGTGTGTGTGTGTGCTGATCAATGTACCTGATTTATACAGCAGGCCAAAACTGCTCTTTTTTGTACAAAAAGGTATCATTTTTAGGACGTGTACACGTATTGCCCCTTTGGCGAACACGTGTGCAGTGTTTCCCCTGAGGCGACTTCATAGGCGACACTGGGGAGGACCTGTCGGTCCCCCTAGATAAAAATCTGTGGTGAGAGCGCCCAATTCCGGCTGAGGAAACATCCCTACCAGTGCAAATCCTGCAGCCACACCGGGCAGGGCGAGTTTGCCTTTTCCCGTGCCATGGTTAAAACCTATTTAGAGCAGAGAGCTCTCTGCTGTGGACGTGGGTGACGATGCCGAGTGCCCCAGCCTCGGTAATCTCATCCTGGGCGAGTAAGCGCTCCGCTGCCCTGCGGCCCCGAGGGTTCTCCTGCCTCCGGATGCCTCCGCGGAGCAATAGCACGACAGCTTAGCAACACTCGCTGCCGGGGGGGACGTGGGCACAGCAGGCTGGAATCCAACTGCACGGGAATCCCATGCAGCCGGGATGCCAGGCCCCTTTTCCGTGGCCTTTTAAAAGCAACGGTTCTTTCCCCTTTCCTGCTTACCTGCGCCCGGGCCTTGGAAGGACGCTCCATATTTTTTCCTGGCAAGATGCAGTCCTCACGCTGCAGGTAGATGCCTCTTGCTTTGGCTGGTTAGCAACAACAGGATTCTTCCTCTGTAAATTCTTCTGCTCTCTCTGTTGAGATTTTCTTCCTACAGCTCCCTGTAAGACTAATTGTTACTAATGCTACAGGTTCATTACTCTTAATATTTTATTACCTGCTAGCTGAATCTAGTAGAAATAAAGGCACTTTTTTTTTTCTCTTTGACTTGCTATTCTCCCTTCCTAGCATGGGTACACTATTTTTTTCTGCTGCCATATGTGATATATTAAGCATATATTATTCATTAGATTTGATTTATCAGGAAGTAGTCATGGTTTTAATTTTAACTCTTTGATGCCATCACTCTGTTTAGCATCACTTCAGTCAAAGAGGTTTCCATCATTTTCTAACTTTAAACCATTTAGACTTTTTCAAAATTAACCCCTTTCACTATTATTGAATATATGATCAAGAAAATGAAAGAGCTGAATAGTTTTAAATGTGGTTGATTTTTCTTTTTTTTTTTTTTTTTGTGTGTGTCATTACAGAAGGTTTCTTTTCAAAATCACTTTTTTAAAATTAATATACTTAGATTGTATATAGCTACTATGTTGATCCACGTTAGTGGCTGTTAAACCCTGTGAGAAGGGATTTTATGTCACTTTGATGTTGTGTGATGAAAAATTTTTGAAGATGAACTGGGAAAGTTCTGGCAAAGGTAGTTAGTGATTTCCAAGGAAAGCTGGGGTTAGTAAAGGATATGACATTTTACAATCTTTCGTGGCAAGCTACCTGTAACTGCAAGATAACAGTTACAGAACAGCAGTTCAGAGTTAAATCTACTCATTTAGTTTCATATACTCATTTTCTTCTGAATATTCTAGCACTTCCAGTTGAAATTTTCCTATTTCATGAACAAGTATTTTTTATAAAGATCATGCAAAATCATTTAAGTTGTTCATATGATAAAAAATTCAACGCTTACTTGATGCAGAAAATGTGCTGTGTGAAGATGCAGAACACTTACGCTTAAACCTTTGAGACTTGAAAAATGTAGATATGTAAAATTTCCACACTTCAAGCCCATGCAACTTCAGTTCCCTGCAGCTGACAGTCATCCGTAGGAAAAAATTTAAACTTGTCACATCTTGGTGAAATTTTTCCCCTTTCTTTGCCATGCTAGAGAAAGCTTTTCCAAAAATCCTCAGTCTTCATAAACACGTCTTGATATATAAGGTACTTTGGTGCATCTAGTTCTAGTGAGGTAAGAGTTATTTCAGTGGCTGTGAATAGCTCCTTGTTTTCTGCAGGTGTTGCTGTGCCTAGGAGAACTGAATGAGCATTTTCTGTCTGTCTGCTCTTCCTCTAATTGCCCAAAAGTCCATTTTGCTAAAGGTGTGTATATATTTCTTACAGTTGAGCCTAGGCACCTTTGAGCAGTCGTGTGCTCTGGTAGGGGAAGTCGAGCACTACCCAGGAAAGCAAATCCTCTAGAGAGACCCTGGGAAAGGTCCCTTTCCTGCCTTTCTTACTTGCTTTTGGATGATCCTCCTCTTCTGTTGTGCTCCTGAAGCTGCTGCTCTGGAAGCAGGTTGAGCTACAAGGTGTATTAGGAATCTATGCTCATGTTCAGATAAGTTATCTAAGTAATTTGCAAGTCATTTAATGTCGTAACACCGAAAATTGGCCAGGTCATTGGACAGTTAAACCACGAAGTAGTTTCTGGTTTACAGTAGTAGTAGCATATACGTTCTCATTCTGAGTTCTCAACTCAAGGATGTTGATGAACAGCCATTGAAAGCAAATGCTACACACTAATTAAAATGAAAGATTTTTGAATCAGCAAGTCTGAAAAATTCTCATTCAGAAGTTTTAGAAGAGCTATCCAAGAAGCTCTATCAACAGTTACTGCTGGTTTTTTTTCCAGTAATTTTTGCGCATTACAGTTCTGCAAGATTGAAAAAGCAAACGCTGTGCCAGTATTTAAAAGGTAAAGTGGATGACCTCAAGTATTTAAAATGAAAAGTGACATTATATGCAAAATAATAAAAAATCTGACTTGGAGGTCAGTCAACTAAAAATTAAGGGAGAGTAATATAATAATAACCATCAGTGTGGGTGTAGGGAAAATGGACTGGCTCAATTTAATTTTTTTTTTCTTATATTACAAGTTTGATCATCAAAGGAGGCAATGCTTTCTTTTTTTCTGATAAATCTGTGAACAGGCCCTATTTGTCACTTTGAATTAGACTGTATTAGACTGTACTGATTTCCCTTTCATTTAACTCCACAGAAGACTATCTGCTGGCTCTCGCCCTAGAAGATGTAGGCAGAGAATCAGCACTGAAATGCTGCTGTGATTTGGTTCTTTGCTATATATTTATTTATTTGTGGCCACTGAAGAAGTGTGTGGGTACTGGCAGAGTTTGGAGATGGTTGAGGGGAAAAGTGCAGTAAATAAGGTAGGAGATGGTGCAGTGGGGATGGCCCATCCAGCAGGAGCCTGGGCAGCAGCCCAGCAGGGCGAGGGAAAGCGGGGGACCTCGGGGAGGTCCTCGGAGGTCCCTTTCCTGGCCACGTTTTCCCGCTGCTGGGAATGGCAGCCTCCAAGGTGGGTCTCCATCTCCTCCATCCCATGTGTCCATCGGCCCTCTTGACAAGGAAGGACCACAGACCGTGGGTCCTGCTCCACGCACCGTAAGACCTGCATTTCAGGGGAGACATTAGTAAACTGGACCTCCTTGGAGCAGTAAGAATGGTCGAGAAGCTGGAAAACATGCGCCTAATGGAAGAAAATATGATTTATTAGGCTAATAAAGGGGGAGAGTTCTTAAGTGCCTGGATGGGCTGAAAGCTTTTAGAGCAAGCTCTGCAGCTTCGCAGCCAAAGGTCTAACAAGACCCGGTGCCTGTAAATTAGAGCTGGGTGCCATCAGACTAGAAAATTAACACATGAAATTCTAGACAATCTCCCTCCTTCTCTTTCTCTCTCATTTTCTTCCTCTCAGAAAACCCTGTCAGTAACCTGTGCTGCACCATCCCGCGTGCCTGCGTGAAGATCGCCTTCAGCATTTTAACCACCACCTCCTTTGTCAGCAGAAGGCGAAGCTGGCGGCAGCAGCAGCACAGCACACGTCACTCGCCTGTCTCTGGGAGGGTCAATGGTTCAGGGCCCTGACAGGGTGGCCAGGAGGGATTTAGGGGCGAGCGCCCACGTGGCAGCAATGGATGTGGCTTTGGATTGCGGAGACCAGCCTCTCCAAAGCGGTCCTGGCATCTTCCCCTCACGTAAGGACCATTCAGGGCGTGAGAAGCTCAGGGAAATGTCTCTCTGTTTCCTCTTGTAATCATCGGATGTGTCCAGGCTTCCTGACTTGAGCCTGTTCATCTGTATATTTCTGTCTGCTTTATTTTGGGTAGGTGTTTTAGTGGGGAATTGCTGCTTTCATGCCTTACTCATCCTTTTAGTTCCAGACTAATGTGAGTATGGAAATGCCATGTATCCAGATAGACGTGTAACATCTGGGATGTCTTTTTTGGAGCCCTGGCCCTGCAACAGGTGAAAAGTGATCTAAGTTCCTGAAGTTAATAAATGGATACATGATTTTGGTGAACAAAGACTAACTATTCTGTGAAGGCAATAAAAAATGCTTTCTCCCTTATTGCAGTATTGCATTTGGATGCTTAGTGCAATAGGTTTGCTCCAGCCAGAATACATTTGTTCTGATAGACTCTCTGGGTGTCTTAAAATCCCCCAAAGGGACCAGGAGAAGTGGGACGTGAACCTGGGCTTTTGGACAGTGGTAAATTTTGACAGGCTAGCCGGAATATTAGGGTCTCCGAGGCTGTAGACAGCCTTGTACACTGAAGCCGTTGGTGAAATAACGGAATATTAAATGCAAGAAGCCCAGACCATTGGTAATTAATAAAGGATATTACTGAAGATGTGAAATAGTCATAAGGTGTTAGTAGGGATAAACATGTTTATCTGAAAAAATGAAACAGCTGTTACTGAATTTCCTAAAAGATTGGTTACTGATGTTCGTTACTGGTTACAGATGTTGATCCTTAAAACCTAGGAATAGTTTTCAAAATCTGCAGCTCACAGCGCATCAGCCTTCAGAGAGTAGGAGGATGGATGGCTTAGGTGGGTATAGGCTTGTTAACCGTATACCTCTACCATATAAACTAATGGAAAAATTGGCATGAAGTTCAAGAGATAGGAAAGAAAATAATACACACACACACACACACACACACACACACACACACATACAGATATATATGTATATGTAATTTGTATTAGCAGATGTGGCTTAATGTTAAGGTTTTCTGATCAAATAAACCTCATTTTATTTATTTTTGAGAAATTTGCCTGATAACAGACTGCAACCATGCTGTTACTTTAGCATTTCCTATTTCACATGATTTAGTATCTTGTGATGCTCTGATTTATGTTAAAGAAGAAAACAGCCAGCACAGAATGAGATGAAGACCTGGCTGACAGTTATTGGAAAGTAATTGTCAGTGGGAAGTCATCTGCAAGTAGCAGTTTGAAGGGCTTCCTCCAGGATTAGCAAGAGGGCCAGCAGTGGGATGGAGTCGCTGCTCATAAAATGTGTCATGATTGACACAAACGCCTGGCCAGAGAGTGAGTAACTTTGACAGGAGTGTTACAGGGTGACCTAAATCACTTAGTCCACAGAATCTGCTTAAATAAAAAGCTTTTTCACCAAGCTAGAAGCAGTTATATGCCCAGGAAAAGGGCATGCAATGCACATCTGTAGAACTCATGCTGTGGAAAAGGCTCCAGATAAGTATGTTGGAGACAACATGGGGAGTCAGCTTCACCAAGCCACTGAGCTTGATTTTAGAGAGGAGTTGATCGTAATCTAGTTTTTACCATGTAAACACGAAGCACTTTCAGTGGAGGGAAAAAAAACCACCAGTACAGGGCAGCCCATCCTGAAGAGATGTCTCCTCAGCATCTCCCTTCCTCCCTTTCCCTGTTGAATTGAGAAAATTTGCTGAATAACCTTGGGACAGTTAAAGTGAACTGAGATAAAATCCAAACTGGATGTAAAAACTCCTCTGCTCTAGCTGTTATTTTATCTTTGTATGTTTATTATGCCTTTCTATACTGTATAATAACACTAGTACAGGAGTATTACATCTACTTTATGGAGCCTGTGTTCTTAAAATATCATTGAAATGTTGAACAAGGTGCATATAAGAACCACAAAACTGATTCAAGTACGGTATAAAATGCCTTATGGTGAGATAATGCATGAGCTTGAACTACTTCATTTATTGTAAAGAAGATTAAGAAATGGCCTGAGTATTACAATGTATAGGTACTTTCACGGGGCGAAAATACCAGCTATTAAAAGACTCTTTAATGTTGTACAGAAAGACAAACTTAACTCCTAGAGGCTGAAGACAAATTCACATTAGAATTTAAACACTGATGTTAACAGCATCCTAGTCACACATAAGTTGTTAGGTTTTTCACAGAAGAGGATAAATTTAATTTTCTACGCTACCTAGGAGGTCAGGCAATCAGACTAAGTTCTCACTTATGGCTTTAAACCATTATGCATCTGTAAAAGCAGAAGTATATTCATAAAATTTTGCTTTGATATGTTCAAAACTGCCAGAAAGAAAATGTTGTTTTTCCCATAAAGCAGTTAATTAACTTCTAAATCAAAACAAGGACGTGTAAGTGAAATAATTTTTAAGTATTTGATGACAAAATATTGTTGTTTGCATTATTTAAAGAGAGCAGACTTATATTTACAGATGTAATAGGATTTCAGTCTGCAAGACACTGGAAAAATCCGGGGATTTTTCCAACCTCTCCTATGGAAAGAGCAGGTTTACTTGCCTCAGTTCTTCCAGTTTTTCTGTTTTCCTCCGTGACAGCTGAAGGTGGTGGTGGCAGTGCTGCCCCCTACGCCAGCAGCAAGGGGAGATGCTTTCGGAAGGACATTTGAAATGGAAAGAGTTATTCAGTTCACTGACGTTAAGAAACTCAACCGTTTGTGTTGCCCATGGGTGTTGCAGCGGGTTATATTTTGGGCATACCATGTTGTCTATACCTAAAAGAGAGCATTGAATTGACGCCACTCATACAGGAGAAAAACGGGCACATAGCCAAGGTCGCTTTTGCGTGTTTTCCATGTATGGCTGCTTCGGTTTTTAGGCTTTTCCTGCTTTACAGTGGAGGCTGCTGCTGTTGCACTGCTCTGGCAGGCAATGTTGCTTTAGGCAAAAAGGTGCTGACAGCAGATTGCAAAGTGGCTGTTACAGAGGTGGGTGCAGAGAGAACAGTGAGAACTAAAACTTTCTTACGTGGGCCAACTTCTAGATTAGCAACTGCAAGATTTTTTTTTTCTTTTCCTCCATGATGTTACCATATGTGTTATTATTTTATTGCTTTGCACTGCTTTGGTGAAGAATATTTTTTATTGTTTTATAACTGATAATAGGTTACCATATTTTCTGACGAAAGTCAGACAGGGTAGAAATAAAACTTGCTCTCATTTTATCTTCCACTAATGTTGGATGCCTTGATTGGGTCCTCTTTACAGAATGTTTTTCGAAGATGCTGGGTGTACTCAACGTACATCTCTAGAAAATAGTTCCTAGGTAAGCAGAATGCAACACTAAGAAGGGAGGACTGCACAGTTCTTAGCTTTTTATTAAAAAATTGGTCTTTGTGATTAATTCATAACATGTAAAACATCTGATGGCAAAACAAGGATGCGTAGGGGATACCACCTCTGCAGATGTGTTTTTTTTTTCTGTTTTTCTTCTTCAGTATCAAAGTAGTAGAGTTTTGAGAACTTGCATTATGTTTGCTAAAATCTGCATTAGAAAAATAATTCAAATGCTGACTTTATTGGTGAATTTTATTTTAATGCGCAGTATTGCTTTGTTTTTCCATTCTAGACAAACTTTCCCTCGAAGGAATAGTGGTACAACGGGCTGAATGCAGACCTGCAGCTAGTGAGAATTATATGAAACTGAAAAGGTAGGACTGTTCTATTATGAATGGATATGTGGTATCTTATTCTGATGCTTTGATTATTATCTTGCTGGGGAGAACTGACTTTGGTATTATCATGGTATTATGTAGGATTTATATAGGATTGGAACTGTTCATCCTTTTTGGGTAGAATTAGCAGAAGGAAGGAGTGAAGGTTGGAGTGAGAGTTATACCTGCCCTTGCTACTGACAGGAGACTTTCCATCAGGTATGTAACTCTTGCTGGAGCACACGTTGTATTTGTTCATATCTGCTTTCAGTGTGATTAAAGCAGAATTTACAGAGAGCTTAAAGTTTTATATTGGCCTTGTTAGGACAGATTTTTTTGTGTAGGTGTCTGTGCAGATTGCCCAAATTTAATTCTGCTAAACATTTAAGGTGATATTGCAACATGCTAGATAAAAAGGCCCTCAGGTTTAAAATGGCCAAAATACGAAAGAGTTTAAAGAGAAGTCTTAGATCTAAACAGGAGGATTGCTAAAAAAGGGAGTTTGTGAAATTGTCAGAAGTGATGTGGAAACCACAAAACATAAATTAAACAGAATTATTTAGTATCTTTTGAAGATTTCATCCAATACGTCAAGGATGTATTCACACACCAACATGCGGTTCATGTGTTGTATGGATAATTGACTTAGTGATGCTCTCTGTTAATGAGCTTTGGAGTTTGGTTGTGCATTATGTTAAATACACACCTGTGTATTACAAGCATGTTTGTTTTAATTAAATCACCCTCTTACCTTACGACTTTGTTGTAAATAGCGAAATGCAAGGCAGGAAATTTCAGAAAGAGAATCATGAGCCACGTAGCCTAGTGTTTGGTACACCAGAAAAATGCAGAAAAGGCAAAGTGGTTTTTCACAATTCCTGATCTCTTTTCTATACCATGTTTGTGATATCTTATATTTTATTAACCCGCTCTGTGATTTAACTGTTCTAATATTTTTACGGTGTTTATTCAGTTTTCAGGCTTTATTCAGTTTCAGGCTATAGCTGCTGGCAAATGAGTGCCATGTATTTGCTCATGTACAATGAACTTATTTCAATCTGTGTTTCATAATTGCTCTCAAGATTTTTGTCATCAGTGCGAAATGGAGTATGAACTAACCGTGATGTTACAAGAACAGCAGTCATTTCAAACTGACTTTCAAAATTTAAATATATATGAATAGAGTCTGTGGAGTGTATTTCATTCATTGTTTTAAAAACAAGTTGCCTGATCCGAGTGAGTTTCTTGAATTAATTGATCTGATGAGCTTCCTGGGGTTTGGCCACAGCAGGAGACGAAAACAGGAGAGCCAATTTTAATGCAAGTCTACCCAAACTTTAAATTTGTCAGCGTCCTCTGTCATGGACACACACACGCAGCCCATCTTGAACTTCTGTGGTGTCAGGCTGAACTCCTGGAGGAGCATACAGGGAAACGAGCATGAAAGCAGGTTCTGCCTTAGGAAGCAGCAGGAAGCCAAAAACTGACAGTAGTGGTGTTTTTTTCTTCTTTCCTTTAGAAATATTGTCACGTCGTGTATGTGCTTAGATTTTAACTTTTCCTGCTGATAAGGATATTTTGATCTTCTACCACCAAGTGAAGAAAAAAAAAAAAAAAAAGAAAAAAAAACCAACCAAACAAAAAGCCCCTCATCTGCTGGAAATCAGCATGACATTTAGCACATCTAGCAATCACAGCCTCCGAGGATTTGGTCAGTGGCCAAATAATGTTTCTGGTGTTGCAGTAGCAGAATCGAACTTTCCTCTTCACTCCCTTTGCGCTCTCCCCACCCTCAGCGTGCTGCAGGGTCTCCAAAAGCATTGGAGATAAACTGCATAAGTTATGGGAGGGTGTTATGTAAAACCTTTTTTGGTTCACTTTTTTTATTTACTATTGGGCTTTACATGAGAAAAATGCTCCAAAGGTGGAATTGATAATACTGATAAAACAGCAGATCTGTTGTGTAGGCTTTATGTGCTATAATAGTAAATTGAGTTCAGGAAGGAAATAAAATTAAATAACAAATGCAGTATCTTCAGACTTTGAAGATCTAGAAAATGAAGTTAAGCTGCACACTGCAGTAATTGTACTCATTTTTTTTCCTCAAAGCTGGCAGTAACTACAAGGAATTAGATGCCTCCCTGGTATTAACTGCAGATACGGGTCCCTTGTACCTGGCTCTGTACGTGGCCCAGGGCAAGAGGCAGATGGATTTTCGTGTTGTTGTGAGTGGACAAAGGGACGGTCTCATCATGGGGACTGCCAACAGTTAGGTGGGAGATAAATGTGCTACGTGGGCTTAAGGTGGCTAAGGAAGGCACGGAATTAGATGGCGTGTGCCTATGGGTGAAAGCCCTGTCAGATTGAGCAGACTGTAAGGTTTTTCTCCCCAAGGAGCAGCCTTAATGTGGGATTATGGAGAAGATGTGGAGAGCTGATGTTCAGAACAAAGCAAAGGTAATGTAAAAATGTGTCTAGGGACAGCGAGTTGCACAGGTGGAGCAAATGTGTGGCCAGCTTCCTTCAAGGAGTACTTTCTATTTTGGAGTTTTTGTTGTTGGCAGGGTGTTGTTTTTATTGTTTTGTTTTTAATCTTGCTGAACCTGAAATACTCGGAGGGGGGGAACAATGCTATGAAGCACCTCCAATCCTGCAGGAGCGAATCTTCACGTTGTTGAATTTCCTGGAATCGTTTTTATTAAGAACAAATTTGTTGTTTGTAACACTTTAATGATTAGTTACACATTTATGGTCACTGCTGGTGACGTTACTGCAGCTGGGTGGAAGTTAGAATGTGATTTCCAGGCACCTCTCCCAATCTCTGTCCATTTGCTCATGGTGGGAGTGGGTTTCATGGCACTGCTTAAAAATAATTTGAATTTGTGGTGGAAAAAAAAGGACACAGAATCTGTGTCCTGGATTGTGGCGGACTTTCCCGTGTGGTGGTCACAGAAGATACCTTCCCTGGGCTTCTCTTTCTGGTGGATACTTCCCTTGCCCCATCCCACAGCACGTAACAGGAGGGTGTGTGTCACAGATTGGGTTGCACGTGTGGCTTGTTATAGAGCCCCTGCTGTGTTTGGCACTGGCCTCATGCCCTCGCCATGCATGTCACATACGCAGGTTGACTTACCTGGCTTCCTTCGAGCAAGCTGCACGTCCACCCTGAGGGGCCCTTCCAAAATACATCATTTTCTCCCTTTCTCTGTTGTTGGTTTTCAACCACAAGGAGGCAAAATGTGTCCCTTAATTTTCTGAGACTTTCGTTTCTATCACCTTCATCTCCTGATCCCAGAGCTTAATCCCCTCGGAGTTGAGGACCCCCTGAAGAGGGAGGTCCCCCAAGGTGCTCTTGTGCCCTTGTCAGGAGGGGGCACAGAAGCAGAGGACCCCTTCAAACATTCAGGGTCCCATCAGACCCGCTCAAGAAATTAGAAAAAGATACTGATATTCCTGAAGGGCTTCTGTTTTGCACAAAAGAGAGAAGATAGGAGACTGGCATGGACCCCATCTCTGACCCCCTCAGCCTTACTACCTGTTTCCATTTCTGGGCAGGTCCTCTCACCTTCATCCCCTTTGTCTTTTGCCTCTGACTATAGCTAAACCTTCTCCTTCTCCATTCTTTTCTGGTCCTCCTTTCCTCATTCTGTTTACTTCTGTTTCTTTTCTTCAGAGACACATTTTGTTGGGTAGTCTCTTTTTCAAAAATAATTTGAGCACACTGAGTATCACATGCTCTCAGACTACAGTTCATTTGGAGGAAAAATTTAAAACAAAATCCCTGGGAAAGTCTTCTGCAAGGCTCTGACTCCAGCTCAAGTCCTTTAGATCGGTGGGTGCTGTGTTTGATGCTTCCCCAGGCGGAGCAATTGCCATGTAAAAAAATGAAATAAAGTGAGATCCCTTGTTCCATTTTCAATTTCTCCTGAAATACTGGTAGCCTTTAGAAATAGATTTGAGGAGAATTTGCCTCAAATAAATGTAATCTGGTTTACCGAACCCTCCCATACTATTCCCATACATCACCAAAAGTAGGGAGAGAAGTTTCAGGATTTCAAAGGCCTAGAAGAGCTGACTTCTAGGAGAGCTGACAGGTAAGATATCTGTAATCTTTACCAGAGTAAGGCTGATACTCTGCTGTAATTCTCCAAAGTTACTTAAAAATACCTCTTGAAGTACCCTTAGTGAAAATGGCATTTGCCATCACAACAGCTCATAACAAGGCAGAGGATATTTGTATGTGTGCTTGCTTTTTCTGTTGGAGTTTTCTACAGAGAATTTGCTAAAAGCCCTTAGAAAAAGCTGGTGGAATAAACAGACATGATAGACTTTTAAGAGACATG
Organism: Nothocercus julius; assembly: GCA_013398735.1. Taxonomy (NCBI): domain Eukaryota; kingdom Metazoa; phylum Chordata; class Aves; order Tinamiformes; family Tinamidae; genus Nothocercus; species Nothocercus julius. Next base: position 3,776,754 of record VZSV01000044.1, on the reverse strand, counting down.
GGTAGTAAACTGCTCTACAGTAATCAATGAAGTTCCACATTTTACAAAGTCACATTTGTTTATAATCATATTAATTAGGCCAGTAAAAGTCCTGACATTTGATAGTCTAGGGCAGATACGTGAAGCTGATTTGGTGTGCACGAGTTGCAGTATTTGCTCATATTCTCTAAAATACACTGAGAACATTGACTGACTGACACTTCAGTTTATTGGTGAAAATGAACATTATGCTGTTTTTTTCCAAATGCCCCCTACTAGCAAAAGAAAATGAATATTTGGACCATCTTGTCATTACTTACATCTTTCTGTAAATATGCTCAGATAGCTATGAATTCTCTTCCAAAATAAATATATGTGATTAAATTCATGCATTTTTCCACAAAATGCTGCCCAAATGCTGTTAAGTTCATTTGAAGTGGGAGGCCGTTTTTATGTTCAGCTGAGATTGCATCTGCTGTCATTCAGTGCAGCCATGATTTTCAGATATCGAAGATCAATTTCTTTGTCTTGAAATAAATGTCAACATAATACAAAAAGCCACTTGATAGGATTTAAGTAACTAGGTTACCTAGGTTTAAACTGACTTGTCAGGAAGTACAAAAAATATTTTTTTCCATGTGTTGGAAATACTTTCTTTCTTAATTTTTCCAGAGTATAACCTGCAGATTACAGAGAAGAATATAACAACCATATTCATAAGGGTTAATGTTGAGAGATGTATTCTACATCTCCATTAAATTCCCAGGCCTCCATCTGTTTTTACTAATAAAGCAAATACCGTTTTATTTGTGAGCAACGGAACAGCAAAGTAGTACGTGCACAAGTATTTGAGTTTCTCATTCCATATAGCACATTTTTTGGGAACAGAGTAAGGTTCTAGTTTTGGTCACTGCTTCTGGCCGTTATAATAACGCTAATAGAGAAGGAATAAGCTGCTGTTTGCAATTCAGCAGATGTTTATCATGTATTTCTTAAAACTGCAGTTAAGGGCTAAGATTAGCATCTCCTCCTGTTCCTGTGGTGTCTTTAGCTAGAAGTAGCCATGCAACAACAAAAAACAAATTTCCCTTGTTTTACAATATACTTCCTAGCATATGGATCATATTAAGTGTGAAAAACTGATACTCTGAGGTTTTGCATGTATAAATTGTTGGCTCTGAGTTTCCTTTCTCTTGAGAGCTTCTTCCTGAAAACACATGGAGACTTAGCATGACAGAAACAGGCTTTCTGCTGAATAACCAACCCTTCCTGTTTAGTTTTACCTTAAAAATGTTTCGTTGTGGTACAGCATGAAATTTGCCGCATTTCTGTGTTTTAAATATCATTATTTCCAGGTGAGAGGCACACCTGCATTTCTCTGGAATGGGAGTCCTGTGATAAGAGAAAATACATTTATAGAACTGGAACTTGTTCCTCCCAGAATCATCCTGCTCCCTCCCTCCCTGCCTTGCTGTTCTGGGGTACAAATAGCACAGAAATGATTTTCTCCTCTGGGAGGCTGTTGTGGTCCTTGGTCGTGGCCATACCAACAGTTTTCTGTGCATTTTGGACAGGCGCATGGTTACCTGTTATCCTGGTTAAGGATGTATGGAAAATATTATGTGACTATGTCCTTCCCAGGGAAGGAAGTCAACATGTTTAATCCAAGAGTCTCCCTCTCATTGGCCAGCTGCTTTGAAAGAGACTTCAAAAGACAGTATTTCTGTTCTGCTGGTTGCACTGCTCCTGTTCCTCTGCTCTCAGAGGTGTTGCCTTTATGAAGGTATCTGATATCTAGTTTGCTATTGTGTTAATTAGCCTAAGAAACATCCATTTCTCCATTTTGCCTACTGAAAGGTAGGAGGCTAAAAATAGGCAGTCTCTTCAGGCTCCAGCCATAGTTTTTTTTTTTTTTTCCCAAAATAAATAAAAACAAATAAATCCTTACTCATAGCAGTTCTGGGTACCTGGGGCACAGATTTCTGCTCTTAGAACCGGAGTCCCGGAGTTGCGCAGTGCAGGTGAACTATACCAGGGCCACCGTAGCCCTCGGTTCTTTCTGCTTACCATCATGACTGACCCTGTCAGGGGAGCTGGGGCTGCTAGTTGGTAGATACAAGGCCACTTCTACCTCGGTGGCATGGTTTGGGTGTAGACCTCCCTTTTGCTGTTGCAAAGAAGAGCTCGTGGGTGTTTTTCTTCTGCAGCCACCATGCTGGATGCTGCAGCCATGCTGAGTGCTGAGGGGCTCTGCGTGCTGCAGAGCTGCTTTGGCAGCCGCCAGACCCACCAGCTCAAATTTACACAATATGTAGAGTGTCACCACCCCAGCACAGCTTCTATTTTTAAGCAACTTTGTTCACATACTACGGATGGTATTTGCAGTTTGTGAGAGATCGGCAGACTGGCATTGTCCAACAGTTATCCGGCTCCCAAGTTGCTCCAAAAATTGTATGATGTCACTGAGTATTAAAAGTTGTGCCGTGCAGAATCAGAGGATGGCCAGGTGGCAAGCCCAGCTAGTTGGTAATGGTTTCCTGGATTATTGAAATGTTTCTGAAATCCTGGGTGTTCAAAGGAGACCTTAAAATTGTCTGAAGTGTGCCTAGGTGCATATGTTTTCCTCCATACAGCATATAGCATGGCTATAGCCAAGCTCAGAACAAGTTCATAAATGACAGGCCATCCTTCCTCCATTCCTGATTTTTAAAAATTTATTATTACTATTATTTTGTGAAATAATATCTATCCGTAGAGCTTCGGTGCTTGTCGAACAGGTATTCCTTTTGAGCAGTGAGTGATTTAATTTCTGAAGACATGGGCAGAGTCCCAGCGGTGACTTAGCTCCTCAAAATGCGCGGGGCCAGCTCTTCATTTGGGGAAGCTGACAGGGATATCTTCTGTGCTCCTCGTCGGCTCTCTAGAGGGAAAAGATCCCAGCTTTAGAAATCAATGCTAGCGTTACATTTTATAGGGGAATCTTTCACTCTCTAGATGTGCCAGGGATTCGTACAAGGTGTTGAAGCACTGCGGCTATCAGCTCGGACTCAGCCACGATCCTGAAACATTTTCTCCAGGAGAGAATACTGTGAGCTGCCTGCCAGTGCCAGTGCCTGGCTTTTTTTTATGTGTGTATGTGAGGTTTTTTTGTCTTTTTTTTTTTTTAATGGCTTAGGAGTTGAATTCAAATGAACACTATAAAATGAAATTGAGTAGTAAGTAGCTTTTGTTTGTGTGCAAATGCATGTTTGCCTATATCCATATATATGTTCATATATATATAACATCCTTCCAATTTCAACCTCTTGAATTTTCTAGACAGTGAAAACAAGGCTGTCAGTATTAGAGGTCAGGAAATTGTATTTGAGTTGTAAATGAACTTTAAAATCCTAGGGGCTTTCTCTATATTGCAAAATTGAGTGCAAATCATTTTTAATATTATTTTTCATAAAAAGCTCCTCTTTAGGATCTTACTTTCCACAGCTTGAAGACAGCAAAAAAAGAATAGAAGGGATCATAGTCGAGAATACGTGTCTTACATACATTCATATACATGCACAAATTTAACAGTTCTATGAAACATGATGATTTTCAATCTCCTTGTATTTTCCAAGCTTCCATTTAAATAGAGAGACATCTGCTTTTTGCCTTAAGATAAATTTATATTGCTATTTTATTGTTATCATTGCAAGATCAACATGGCTGAGAGAGAATGATCTGACTCTTCTTGTAAATGATATTTTTTTTCAACAAAATGTAACTTATATGCCAATATTAGTGATATGCATATCTTTAAATATTCCATTGTTTTGAGTCTGCACTGAGTTACAAATTTGCAAGTTACTCAGTGCTTTTTTAATTAACTGCATTTCCTTACTGAACCTTGGGGGCAATAATCATACAATTCCTGGGGCTTCTGGTTAGGATCTATTGCAGTATTTTTGCCAAGTTGTTGCTTCCTTTGTTTGTAATTAGTGGTTTTGGCTGGAATTTAATCATTATCAGTTCATTACTTGTTAAACTTCCTGAGTAATTTCTTACTATGCAAGAGGCCAGTACCATCCATGCGACCTAACCTGTAGGCTTCTACCCTGGTAGGAAGCATATTACAAATCTCTCCATAACTGTTTTTTTTGTTGTTGTTTTGGGTTTTTTTTTGTATGATAGAGTGCCCACAGGAAACCATTATGTATCTGCAGTGCTTTTTCCACGCTTGAGGTTGGATAAACCCAAGTTTTTTCTGCACAAGCTCTTGTCGTGCCTAGGATGTAATGAGGTGCCCTGCGGGGGAGCGCGAGAACTCTGTGGAGCTGCTCCTGCCGAATTCCTTCCTTTCCGGCTCTCCATGGTGGTGAGCTCAGACTGTGTGTCTGCCGAACACCCAGGAGTCATTAAGATTTAGGATTAATGTTGCTTTAGTTTATAATTTTGTTTGAATTTGTTCTTGTATTTTACAGTTATAATTTGTGTTACAGGTACGTGCATGTGTTATAGAAGTGATATGTGGAATAAGTAGGATTAGGTTTTTATAAGATACTGAGAAATCAATTTGGTGTCTAAGATAATGAACTCCTGCCTCTTCAGGGAAAGCAGAAATGCCAAAGAAATTCTAAAAAATCTGTTTTGCTTTGAAGGAGACTGTTTTAGGTGAGTACTCCGTCTTTTCCCAGTCGCTCAAGGAAAGGCTGAGATGCCCAACAGTAGCACTGAACGGACAGTCCAGGTAGTTGGGAATTGCCAACTCCTTCACGTTTCAGGTAATTTCAAGCAGTGTGTGTTGTTACCTGGATGTTGCAGCCAGCAAGAGACTCTGTGTTTTGACCTCCGCAAAATGTTTCCAAAAGCCTGACCAGGTGCTTTATAGTGCTAAAGACAGACTTGGGAGGTGCCTGGAGAGCTGCAGGTCAGGCACTTTGGGAGCATAAATGGAGTTTTCTTTTACTTCCCACATCTACTAGATAAAGTGCCTAGTTGGAGCTCTCCTGTAGTCAGTATTGTCTTTCCTCCTAGACTCTTCATAAGGAGGACTTCGAATCAGCCAGCTCTGCTGGGATTCATAGCCACAAAGAGGGATTTTTTTGTGTCGTAGAAGATAATTTATCTGCATTGATTCCAGGACCCGTCCTCCTCTCCCACTTTTGCAGGGTACCTTTGTGTTAGGACTGTGTGTGTTGACTAAGGACATGAGAGGCTGAGAGGCCGTCTCCATTCTCTAATTTCCTAAGATGTGCAACTTGAGAGCATCCCCAGTTTGGTTGCAAGCCCAACAGAGAGTGTGGTCAGTAACCTAACTGTTTAGAAAAACGCACATATTTCCAGTGAGGTCTTTGTAGACACAATATGCAGGGAGAAAAAAAAAAAAAAAAAAACAGGTACTGCAGAGTAACTATATTTTAATGGCTATTGTAGATTATATCTGGAAAACTTTAGTACCTATATGCCTTGAATAGCAATGTCACAGCTGCGCAGACACCTTTAAGGGGCAGGGAGCAGTGTAGACTGTACATTATACCCAGTGGGAAGCACGTGTTCCTACAAACTCTCTCCCACAGTACTTGATAACCAAAGGGAGAAAAAGGGGGCTGTAAATTTGCAGTACAAAGCAGTGTAATACTAGATTTGACACAAATGAGGTATTAATGACAACCTGTGTGTTATATTATCAATAATTTATGGCAGAGAGATCAAACTCCCAGCTTTCTTAATATAGTATAGCCATCCTGGCTGTTTTTTTCATAGAGTTCATTCCTCTGCTGCAGGTACAAAAAGACTGGCCAGGAGTTAACAGGTACAGGACTGTCTTTCTGGTCACAGATTCTCTCAAGCAGTAACTGAGAGGTGTGAATAGAGTCCTTTGCTAGTTATGGCTGAAGTTGACACCGGTGAAGTGTCTGCACTAGGTTTGTGAATACTTCGTTATTTTTGCAGAAATACCCAGCTAAGCCCTTTTTCAAAGCTGGTGTCAGAATTAGGAGGCACTGTACCCTGCAACACATAGTACAAGTCTGAATTACTGCCCTGCTGTTCCCTCAGATTGTGTGTATGTGCTCGAGTGCTGGCAGAGAGCTTGCCAAAGGGGAAGATCAAAGAAGAGTCAGGAATTAGGAGAAGAAAGAAAGAGCTCAGCAGTGAGCTTTCCTCTGCTCCTTCTGCGCTTGGACCCTATTCAGTTCTCAGCCTTTGAGTACAGATCTCCCATTAACAGATACAGAGAAGTTTGGAGTTTTACAGGGTGCATTTTTATCAGTAACTTATGGCTCTGACTTCAAGCCCAACCGACAGACTGTAGATGCAGATGGGCTTCTGTCTGTCTGCAGAACCAGTTGTAACTCTGGTAACTGAGCTTAGAAGAAGGTGCAAACATGACAGTTAACATATGAAGAATCTGAACATGAAAGATAGACTAATACAAGATATTAACCTCTCCCCGTGAATCCTGACTTGTTAATCCGTAGAACATTGCAACCACAGCAGTGCAATTGCTTCGAATTTATGAGCAAAGGAAAATGAAAAATAACTTCTGAAATTGTTTTGGTAAAAATTGCTTGGTTGGAGTTGGAAGCAAGTAGACACATACTACAGATATTGAGCTCACCAGGAAAAGTTCCTGTGTCCTGTATGTAAGAGGAAAAGAAAGAATCCTCCTTTTCCAGCAATGTTAACTTTAGCGCTGTCTTTGAGGATTACAAGAACAAAGCCCTATGTTCAAAACCTGTTACGAGGCTGAACTTTATTGTGGCTCCCTCCATTTCACTATTTCATTAGCTGGAAAACAGACAGAAGAAGTGGAAACCCAAAATATTCGTGGCCAGATTTCTTTTCATAGGAAAAAAAAAAAAAAAAAGAAGAAAATCCCAGCTTTCTGGAATATGTTCTGAATTGAGAAGTCATCTTGAAAGAGAAATTTCAGTGTGAGTGTAGGCGAGAGTATAAAAATGCACGTTAAAAATAGCAGACAACATGGAAATCAACACTGGTATGTGGACACATACCTGGAGATGTGATATTATCTAAGTGTTAAGTATGCAGTGGATCTGTATTTTTGCAATTCTTTTCAAAATTAAGAAACTTGCATAATTTTCCAATAATACTTCAAATCATCATTTAATTTTTAATTGTAATTTCAACTCAGGCGTTGGCTACTGTTGTAGGCTTTGGTAGCTATTTAGAAAAGTCAAGATTATTTAACTGCTCTCCAATTGATGGCTCCCGTTGAAAAGAGATTTTTTTCAGCAAAGTCCTTTAGAAGTAGGTGTTCTTACTCAGAAGTAAAACTCAGGGAATCAGTCCTACTTACTAAAGATTTGAATCTGTGATTAAAATGCTTGATGCATTATGAAATGGTCAAATTGCAAAAATGAGCTTTTCGCTGACAAGCAGTTAATAGATCAAAACGATTTTTCAAAACAAGTGAGTATTTTTATGTAGACTCTCTTAAAGCACAACTATGGATGCAGTGGACTAAGAATTTTCATACACGGTATTTTTGGAGTGAGAAGTCCAAAAAGCTATTTGCAGATTAGCAAAATGTGAAGAACTCTATCTGGTTTATATTGTATAAAATGTCCCACAAATGGGTATGGTGAACCAATTCGGAAAACCATCCGTACTTTAAATTGGTAGTATTTAATGATTCTTTTGCTGTACCTAATGTCTTTGGAAAAACACATTTCAGATATTGTCTTAAGTATCAGTTGGTCTTTGTTAAAATCAGCATGATGCAGTAGCAGCATCTGTCTATGGGAATGCAATTTATGATAAAATGCAGCTAGTTAAATCCCTGGAGGATTTATATTCACACATCCTGTGAAACAGAATCACTCAGATATATTCTCTTAAGTTGTTGTGTAATGGAAGCATCTGCCTTCAATTTTAAGCATGTACCAGTATTAAAATTTATGCTTAAAACCTTTTCCCCTATCCTCAAATCAAAGGCAACATAAAATACACTTTATTTTTGTAGTATAGACCTGGAAAGATACTCTGAGTAGCTTCAGGATAAACAAAAAAAGCTTAAGTTTTTTTTTTGCTTGTTTTTTGTTTGTTTGGTTTTTTAACTAATAACAGATAAGTATTCAGTCCCTCATTCTTGATGGAAAAATGCTTTCCACAAAATACATTGGATTGCAGCGCCTTTGCAAAGACAAATCTAGCAAAATAGTTGTTTCATATTCAAGCCATTATGTAACAAATGTGAAAACGTATCTTTTCCTTTTGGATTGTGTCATTATCTTCTGTGTATGTATTAGAAATTAAGATCTAGTAAGAAAAGTATGGTTTGCAAAGGCTATTTGGACTAAGTAGGGCTGCAATTTTTCATCTAAACTGATGAGAGAACAGCAGATGAATTATGAATTTATCTGTTGATAATGTTTCCCGACAAAGATTTCAAATTCCAAATTGATAAAATATAGATACATTATATTTTTGATTATAATTAAATAGAAAATTGTCAAAAAGTATGTCGGGAATCACAGGTATAATGTTTCCAGCTTAAGGAATCCAGGATGGTATGTTTTAGATATAGATACCCACAGTAAATGCAGCGCATATTTCACTTCGGGTTTTATTTCCTGAAAGAGTTAGTAAATTCAAATGACTTTATATACCTTAGTGATTTCTTGGTCCCTGAACCAAACTGGGTAATGAGGGTGGAACAAGGCACCAGAAAACATTTTCTTATGTAGGAGAATACAGCCAAATTAAACATTTGTGGTTGGTGGTGCAATCCAGTCTGTAGCTGGGCAGTTGTATGATTGACATTGAAGAAATATTACAGAAGTAAATGTGAATAATGAATACCGGAAAGTGCCTAATTTTGTGTGAAATAAATGGAGTTACGTAGTTTATGGGTAGGTGAATTTCAGAAACTAATGGGTGAAGCACAAGTGTCGTGTGTATAATCCAGAAACACTTATAAATAAACTTGTCCAAATGCTTCATACACAATCGTTTGAATATAAATATAAAGTTCAAATTAAGGATTTAGAAAATGTGGTAAATACAAAATAGATGTAATATTTCATAGGTATGTGTCAAAGACTGCAGAAAGCAAATGTGCAAGCCCTTACTATGTTCAGAAAGATCCTCTTTAGCAGCAGGCACAAAGCCTTGCTAAGCAGTCAGCTCTGATGTCTGTATAGGCTTTTTGAAGTATTTGTATGTCTAGATAAAAAGTGACTCATGTACAAGATATTTCTGTGGCAACATTTAAAAGGCAAAAAGTGACAGACGTGTTGAATTACCTGCTGTGTCATATGTTAGGTCAACCAAGTGGTTATGAGGAGCCTTTAGGGCCTGATCCCTAACGCTTCACAAACCAAGAGGGAAGGTTCTATTGACTCCCACAGCTATTAAATGTATTAAATTTAATCGTGATGCAGAATCTTGTGTCTTAGCTGCATTTTGTGGACATTTATTGCTTCTGGCTTTTCTCACCAACCTGCCTCTGCTATGCAAGCAGGTAAGATATTGCTGTTGTGTTTGTGTGTGTGTGTGTGTGTGTGTGTGTGTGTGTATATATATGCTTTTTTTTTTATCTTTTTTTTTCCTTTTGAAACTCAATGCAAGGTTGAGGCTGCCCATTCTGTAACACTGCACTCAGGATGAATAAGAGTTTCTCTGTAGCCCCAAGTGCTCTTCAGATAGCTTGGCTCCCTGGGTTCACTCGACAGTTGTGTCTTTTCCCTCATTAGTCACCTTGAACACAAGCAAGTGCCCTGGACTTGGTTACTGTCGGAATAAAATAAATTGCATCTGCCTTAGTCTTTGGTTGTGAGTGTGAAATGGGAATCCTCTGTAATAGGCATCGAGGCTCGACACAGACATCTCATCTGAGCTCTCAGAGACCAGAAGATTTTCCCCAATTGCCTCTGTAGAGAGAAATCAGTGGTTTCCAATCAAAGAATCGGCATCTTTACTCTTCAAAACAAAACAAACAAAAAGGGAGAGAGGGTTTAGTTTTGCTCAGAATACTTCCTAATTTAAAAGGGGAAAAAAAATGAAAGCCCTGAGGTTTTGGAAGATGTAGAAGTACTTCCAGTTCATGGTAATATTAATAAAGAAGTGGAAGAAAAGGCAGACTTTGATGGTTTAGCTATACAAATGCCAGCTGACATGAGCAACATCTTGTTCAAGCGTCATTTTTGGCTGTATTGATAGGAGCCTTTCAGAAACATCTCCATCAGAGTGAATGACTCAAAGCAAGCAGCTAGTAGCCGGTCCAAGAAAAATACCACTATATACATTTCTCTGAAAGAGATTTCTCTAAAAGAAGCAAGATTACAAGGAAGAAATAAATTTTACTGCATTAGCAATTTCTGCACGCCACTGGAATAGCTTGAATATACTGTGTTTAAAGGGCAAAAGCAGCTTCACTCTATCCTACGGATGGATCTGTTTCTGCTAAGAACTCTTAATATAGGAACAAAAGTCTGCCTGCTGTCCCTAGCTGACTATGTGAAGTACAGAAAACTAATAATTTTGGATTGCATTCTGTGTGCCCTCTCTGTGTTTGTCAGATACTCTTCTTCCTCCATATTGTGCCATTACTCCTCTTAGCAGAAATTCCCCCTTTTTTATGGAATTGTGTCTTCTTAATTATTAAAAAAAAAAAAATCCTAAAAAACTCCTAATTTTTCTGTGACATGCTTTTGTTATCATATCAGAACCGGCCTTATTGTGGATGCGCATCTTGAGCAAGTAGTTTAAATTCTCTGCAGTTTCATATTCCAGCAGCAATGAATGTTTCCCATTTTTTCTCCTTTCCTACCTGTTTGCCTCGCCCGTTCAGCCTGCGGTTTGTTCGCAAGAGGCACCTCTGTCTGTCTGCACAGCCAAGACGTGGCCCAGTGGGGGTCATTACTTCTCTGTAAGATGTTTCTGATCCAAGGGTCATAAAGGGCATTGCACTTTAGAGAATTAATTTTATACTATGCTTTTAAGATGTATGGAGGAGCTGACCTGCTCAGCTTTGGGCAGTGAATTGATGTTGTTCCTCTGCATAGGCACAATCTCTGTGAACTTCTATTTCGTTTTCAAGCTTCATACAGAACCTGATTCACATTTTTTTTCTATCTGTATGGGCCATACGTAATTCTTCTGTCTCTGTAACCCCTCCCCCCTTTTTTTTTCCTAATCTACTTTAGCAGTTTATGACATTTGATTTACTGTTGCAGTAGTTAACATTTCTCAGGACTGTCCTTCCAACATAGTGAGAAGAAATCACAACAGCATCCTGGAGATCTCCTCTTGCTGGCTTGCCAGTTTTGTTTAGCTGCAGTAAGCACTTAGCACATCCTCATATTCATCTCTTTCTTGCAAGCTTGGATGTGGCCGTGCTGCAGGTTCAAAGGGTAGACAGACTTATATGTGATCTGGAGTACAGATGGTCCTGTGACTGGATATATCATGTTATAGGCCTCAATTTAAGAATGACTCTGCTCCATCAGAGCAAAAATCCCTCTCAGCAAGTACCTTGCAACCAAGAGTCACTAGTACCAGGGCACATGGAGAGGACCGAACAGGGCAAGTGCTTGCAGATAATTCCTCAGCATAATCTCCTTTTTGGAGATTATAACCTCCTTTTTGGAGGTGGTTTGTACTTCAAGAAGAGGTGAGGTGCCTTGCTGTTTAATAGCCCTTCATAATTTCAGGAGGTTATCCTTCTGAACCCTTACGAGTGTCTAGCATCTCTAACATCCTGCAGCAAGAAGTTCCATGATTTATTTACAAGTGGTGTGAAGAACTCCTTTCCTGTATTTGCTCTGCATTTCCATAATTTCTGGTTTTATTTAATGCCTCCCAGTTCAGACATTCACACAATTGTTCCCTATTTATCTTCTTCATGGATCAAATGAATTCACAGATCTCAGCTACATTTTCATCCCTTGTTTTTCTCTTTTTCAGCCTTTGTTTTCCTTTGTAATGTAACTGGTCCCATACCTCTGCTCGTTCTTGATAGCCTGCTTAACACCATCTTATTTCTAAAATATCCTATTTGGAAAGGCGAGCCAGAACTGCACTGATTGTACAGGAGCACCACGAGTTGGTGGTGGGGCATAATAATGTTTCGATCTTGTTTCCTGGGCTGTGCTTATGGAGATGACTGCTGTCCTGTGGTGAACGATCGTTCAGTTAACTGCACTTACTGGCCGTGGGCTGTGGCGTCCTCACTAGTGAGAATGAACGGAAGAATTGAGTTTGAAATTTACCCTGGCCTTTCAAGCATTTACTTCAGGTTTGTTTTCCAAAGGAAGTTCCATCTCCATGTGAGGAAGAGCTTCTTTCCTGTGAGGGTGACAGAGCCCTGGAACAGGTTGTGGAGTCTCCTTCTCTGGAGATCTTCCCAACCCGCCTGGCTGCCACCCTGTGCCCCGTGCTCTGGGTGTCCCTGCTGGAGCAGGGGGGTGGAACTAGACGACCTCTAGAGGTCCCTTCCAACCTCAACCCTCCTGTGATTCTGTGATTCCAAAGCAAGTCAGGTGAGTTGCTATCCAGGGTGTCAGCCCAGCTCCCAGGCTGCCTCTACGATGGGTTCCTCTGTAAGAATTGCCAGGTTTTCTGAACTGGGCTGGTGGCTGCCCTGACGGTCGGTACCTGGGGAACCGCCGCGCGCTGGCACCTCAGGGCAGCTCGTGAAGCTGGATCTGCAGGGACGAGCTCTGCCAGGAGCCCTGGCAGCGCGGGCTGCAGCCGGGGCTGCGTTTTATCCTTTCTGCCACTGCAGCAATCCACTGAAATAGCAGTTGTGAGATGACAGGAATTGCATTGATTTCAGTCAGCAGCTGCTGAGGATACTGGGAAAGCATACTTTGTTTTGGGCGCATCATGTTTGGGTTTCCAAAACAAAATTTTGCAAGGATTTCTGTTGCATGAAAACTTTAAATGTTGGCTTACCTCCTGATTCAAGGTTTATTTTCCTAAAAGCACAGAATTCATACAACAAAAATTTGGAATTGCAGACAGCTCTACTTATCCTTTCAGTTGGGAGATTTTTTTTTGCTCTTTTTTTTCTGCATGTTATCAATAAGAAACTTTCTTACCTCTGTCATTCTGCATTTGTTGTTCACTCATCACTGCAGTATCTGGTAGTATCTTTAGTTTTATTTTGCTCAATTTTGTTTCATTACTTCATTACATGACCTTCACGTAACCTGACAGCTTTGTCATCTACACTCTTGAAATCCATAAATGTCAATGCTTTTCAGTCAGTCTAAGCTATGCCTCTAAGCTAAGTGATTAAGCTATACCTATTTCTTTTGTAGTCTTTAGATTATTGCAAAAAAAGTAGATATGGAAAATACACATTCTGTAATGTGCATTGGTGGAAGCAGATGGTGCAATCTGTTCATCAGTGGAATTCAGTTTCTAAAAGTGATTTTATCTGGTTTGCAGCAAATACCACTCCAGACCCGTCTGTCAAGGAACATGTGCAAAGGGAAAAGTCCCATTCCAGGTTTTTAGTGCTTCGCTACAGAAAGGTGTTTATTTCATGTGTTACAGTGGGTATCGCATACCAGAATACCCTGTTGTAAAGGCGTGGTGTTTAAATGCACAAAACTGTGTTCTTTGTGTTTTAGTGCTTGATTTTTTCTTTATTCTTTTTTTTTCTGCTTAAAACTGTGTACTGCCAGCTCTTTTTGCAAACCTATGTGGTCATTACCACAATTTGCACTTGAGAAGAAATGATCGCAAATTACTTTCTTAATTTGGGAAGTGGAGAAGAATTTCAAATTAATTAGAACAGAAATTCTCTTAAATTGGCATTTTTTCCGATGTAAAAAAAGGAATATCCTTGGGGTTTTTTGTTTGTTTTTCTTTGTTGTTGTTTTTTTTTCAGAATGGAGGGCTTTTCCTAAAATAATCAAGATCATAATCAGGCAGAGCTATTTGTGTTCTGTTTTGGGTAAGCCAGATGCAGAACAGAACTCAATATATGCTATCTGTGTCCTCCAGTTCAGCCTGATTCTTCAACCTCTAAAGCAGGAGCTGCTTAGGCTGAAGTGATGAAGTGCCACAGAAGTCTTTCGTCTCTGTAAAGCTTAAGAAAAATGCTTCAGAGGCAGCTTCCTTCTCCCCACTTCAGACAAAAAAAATAAAAAAATGCTTGCAGTCCCAGATGTTGCAAGCAATAAAGATGGAAAGTGACAGGTAATTTATATTCCATTTCCTCCTGCACTAAAGGATGTGAGAATTTCCAAAGCCTGGTAGAGTTAATAAAATTAAAGTGTGTGGCGGAGCAGAGGAGAGGAAGTACTCTGAAAAATACTGCAGAAATAACTTGATACTCATGTGTCAATTTGGAAGAAACCTGTGCGGCCGCTTACATTTCTGAGTGATTGCTGGGCTATTCTCAGCATTTCCAAACAAAATATTTGCTACATCTTCATGTTTCTCTTAAGCGATTCTTTCTCCCAGCTCTTTCTCCAGAGGGCCCTTTCCTCCTGAGGGCTGAGAATTTAACAATTCATCTGCTCTCAGGCAATTTCAGCCCTGTCCACCAACTCCAAAGCTGCCAAATGTTGCGACTTTAACAAAAGATGGTTTGTTTTTCCCATTCTCCTCGAGATGTTCTTTATTTTGGTACACAACCAGCAACAGGGGCGCGAGAAGAACGTACTGGAGTGTCATTAAGAAAAGTTATGCGAAGCAGGCTTTAAAATATAAAGGTCCTGGAGCTTCTCTGAGGCCTTGTTTCTGTTGGAGGGCTCAGGCAGCTAAATTGCACGTGCCTGGGGACGCCTTTCACACAGCTCTTACGGCCAAACGCAATTAGAGGGCTTCCTGTTAGGGAAGCTGGACAGCATTTGTGCTTCAGCCATTAACTGGTTGGGGAATTTGCGGTGCCAGATGACTCTCTAATCAAATCTTGGGATGGAGGAGTTATTTAATAACAGACTAAGTAGTGTTTCACAAAGCCTGGGTGGGTTTTATCCTATTCACAAGTTACAGAGACTCTAGTTAGGGGAGAATACTAATGCAGCGACCTCAGAGGTGCATGGGGCTAAGTTTATTTTTTTACCAGATAAGCTCTCTTGGAGACATTCAGAAGAGAATATTCTGAGCTAGCAAGGCTACAGTTTGATTTTCCATAGCAGAGGCCTGGTTAGCTGTAAAACTACAGCTAGTTTGAATTTTAAAAATTCAAAATGAAATCTTAGGCTTCTGTGCTCAGTTGCTTTGAAGCGTCGCTGTCTCCCAGCTCTGCCTTCTGGTCATCGCTGTGATTTTTACCGATAAGGATATGGGAAAAGTGTGGTGGTTTTAAGGACTGTGAGGAAGAATCGTTTGTTTGAAGTTGTAGCAGAGCTTGATGCCGAATCTTGAGTCTCCCCCTACGAACCCTAAAGTTAATGTCAAAATACCGAGCGAGGGCAGCACGTGGCTAATGACCACGTGCCAGCAACGAGCCCTTTCAGCCCCGGAGACGGTGCACAAAAGCAAAGCCAACTTTTAAAGAAAACGAGCACGAAACAGACGGTTTCCCACCGCAGCGGCCTTTCAAGGAGCAGACGTGGGGGAAGGCACCGCCGCCAGGTCCGCAGGGACAGAGCCCGGCGCTCCCTCCGCGTCCCGGTAGTGTTGGCTTGGGCTGGGCGAGCCTGGGTGCGGGGGGGATAGTCTGGGAAACCTCTTGTTTTGCAAAATGAGTGGAGGTAAAACACGACTGGACTAGTTGAGCAAATACAGCACAGCTGTACAGTTGGCGAAGGGAATACAGCTGGCTAACAGACTGGTGACCAAACATGAAAAAATAATGTTTTCTCCCTCAGCATGTTTCCACCAGCTCTTTGTCTCGCTGTGTTACGTTTTGTTCTTTCTCCAGCCAGCAGGAGAACCGGATGGGTTTCCCAGCTGGAGGAGAGGCAAGACTGCTTTTCCACATGGACTAAAGAGAAGAACGGGTTTCTTTTCCTTGCGTGTCTGCCTTGCCGTTTGCAGTGTAGGATGCTTGAAGTTGCTGAGCTTTTCTTCTTACCTTAATGCTGATTTGCTTTGCGTTGAGGATGGATTCAGAGGTCACTTAACACCACATCGAGTCTCTTTGCAGTCGTCTCTTGCTGGTGGCTTCCAAGTTTATTTAACGGAAGGGAGGCGGATGGCTCAGAAAGGCCGTCTGCGCTCCCACGTCTCAGGCCTCCAGGCTGAGGAGGGAAGAGGATGTGCAAAACCCTAGGAGCCTGAGCCAGCCAGGTTTGCTGGGGAAGTGTTCCAACTGTTCCCCAGTCGGTCACAAACTATTAAATTGTTCACAGTAGATTTCAAGGGGGAGATGCTCAAGGGAGGCAGCTGCCGTTGCTGTTTGCAGAGCTCCCGGGAGGCAGTTGCAGAGCAGAGACGTGGAGATGGCAGAGCCGGATTCCCGGTGCCGGCAGCTCTCACCACTAAAAATGCTTTGGGATACGGTCAGAGAGTTGAGCCAAGACATCAAGGAGAAACAGCAAAGATGCTGTAGTTTTTTTTTCATTTGGGGACTTGGAGCCAACAGCCTCTTGCTTTCCAGCTTATCTTCTGCCACAGGAGCAATTCCATCAAAGGAGCTGAAGAGCAAAGTCATCTAGTTCTCAAGGAGGACTTCAGAGCGTAGGCTTTCTCGTACTGGGTAAAGACGTGGCTCTTTGGTCCAGGATGCTCTTTCCTCAAGTTATCCTCCAGAGCAAAATGTTACATTATTTCTGGATCTACAGGCACGGACAAGAAGGGTTTGGGTTTTGGTGACTAGACTTAGCAGTCCCGGCTCTTGTACCATTGTTTCCAAAGTAACAACAAGCAGCATGGATTACTTTTGGCAAGAAAATACGGATTTTACGATTTTGAGACTGGGAAATTTTTTGTTTCATTATGTTAATTTTAGAAATAATGAATACCTGAGGATTTAAAATTTCTAAAATCTAAATTGTTTGACATAATTTCTAACAAATAAAAAATATATTTGTCACAGAGCAATCCAGGGACTAGAGAAAATAGAAGTAGGAAAGGAGACCATATCTCTGAAAACTGAAGTGGGAAAGGTGGCTGCATCTTTTAAAAATACAATATGAAAGGTGTAGGCATCTGTTGATTCTTCATTTGTATTTTCTTGAATCCTGACAGGAGGCTTTTCTATAAATGACGTAGCCAATAAAACTGAAGTTATGAGCTTGAGGTAGCACTGAATACTCTTCAGTCACTAGTACACAGGAGGAAAATCATTATCATTTGTTGACTATGGTCATTAGTGGTCATTCCTGTCCTTAAAATAGGTGAATACTGAATAGGTAAATACTGAATGTATTCATCTATTTTGTCTTGCTTTTTGCATTAGGAAGTCATATTTTTCTTCCCTCTTATCTAGTCAGGCATCCAAGTGCAATATTGGAGCTAGTTGCTTTAAGTTATCAAAGGAACTGTTTGAAGTTTTTCTTAATCAGGAAATGATTTAGAGCTCTGAGCTGCGAGGTCTGAGAACACAGGCAGACCCGGGGAGAGCGGACACACCAGAGTAGTCGAGCCAGACCTAAAATCCTGCTCCTCGTCCAGGGGTCCCGGCGTGGTCTCCTCAGCGATCCTTGCTGGACGCCGGTCCCCACCAGGGGACCCCATAGGAGGAAAGAGCAAGAGCTGCTCAGCTCACGGCCTTCCCTCTAAGCTTCTTGCCACTGTGTGCCCGCTCTTCCCAGCCCTCCTGAGCTGTCGGGCCCTACCGGGACGTCTGCTCGGTGCTCCCGGAGGTCCGCGCGAGAGCGGGATGCCAGTGGGGTCGTGCTCAGGAAGGTGTTCGTGGAACGCCGCACGGAGGTGGGAGCAGCGCTGGCCTTCGGAGATGGCTTGTCCCACGTTCCTGTTCAAAATCCTGCCGACCTTTCTGTGGGCACCTGCGTGACTTGTTGCTGAGATAAAACTCAAGTGCTCAGCGCGGGCAGGGCTTAACCCTTTCTGCCATGGATTCAACCTACACTGACTTTGCTTAGCAGTCTAAATTTTGTCAACAGTTGTCAAAAACATGTATTTAGCATTATACTTCTTGGTTAACCGATTGGCATCATTTCGTTGAAGATTTGAAATAAACTTGCCTGTTGGTAAAAGATAAGAGATCTCCTAACATGGATCTGTGAAGCAAGAAAAAGTCTTCAGCCAGCAGGAAAGCAGATAAGACTTGGTATTTCTTACTCTGCTCCCTTAAAATCACTTTCTCAATACTGCCTTTGCATTATTTGAGATCATTTATGCATTTGCAAGAAGTCTTACTCCTCACCTCATTATGTCATTTGATTCTTTCCCTAGCTTAGCTTTTAAATTGTCTAGTAGCATAAAAGAGGAAAAAGTGTTACTGTATAATTGTTTCCCGAAGGATCTTTTCCTCCCTTTTTATAGGAACAGCCAAAATATGGATGCATGCATATGTATGTAGTTAAAATTATGTGCGATTCTAAAGGAATGTATCTGGTTTTAATCCAAGAGGGTCGTCTTCATGTAAAATTAAAGGACTGTGCTACTTTTATGCTGCTTAGATGGCTAATGATTCACTTTTCCTAGATCTCGAGCCTTTACCTTCTGTAGCATTCGTAATGGTCTTGTGAGCTCCCTGGAGCTTCCAGGCAGGGAAGCTGTTTCCCTCTGTATTCTTTCCTGCCCACACTGAAGATACAGACGTCTGTGTGTGTTGTACAGATTGCTGTAAAGAAAATGTAGGATGACTCAGAGGTAAAGGCCCAGGTTTGGTTAGCTGGATCCTTCCTACATGGAAACCGTAACTGAATACACCCAAAGGCAAGTAGGACTTTTCAATATTTTCTTTTCCCTTCCTGTTTTTCCAGAATATGCCAATCCTGCTCCTTGTCCTATTCTGCGATTCCTGTTGGGCCATGCTTCTCTTCCAAATTCTGTGCTGCCTTCCAGTCTTTTTTTCCTGTGAAAAACTGAAGTGCTTCATGTATATTTTTTATGGCTCCTCAAAGGTCTATCCTAAGTTTTGCCTTTGTTCTGATTTCTTCTGACATTCTGCCTAATTTTTTCTTCTTGTAACTCTGCCAGTTTTCTGCCTTGTCTCATGTGCCTGCTTAAGATAGCTTGCATGCACCAGACAACATAAAAGTACTTTCAGATCTTTTTTTAAACTCGATTTTAGATTTTTTTTTTCTTTCTTTTTTGTCATGGGAATGAGCCACAAGTGTAGCTAGCCAGGTAACAGATTTGACTGTATCTTCTAGTTTTGCCAACTTAGAAATCAAGATGATCTACCATGTATACAAGTGTTGTATATGATGGAGCTTGCGTTGCTGCACCTGCATCCTCACTGGGGGCTCAGAGAAGATTGTTCCTTCTCGCTCTGTTTTTGTTTGTTCTTGAATTTGATCTTTTCATTTGTGTTAGGATTTGTGTCAGATTGAAAACTCGACAGAGCTCGACAAAGCAGAGATATTTGTGCTGTGCGTGTTAATAAGAAAACATTGAAAATACAGCAGAGGCCAGTGCAGAGGGTATTGTTTCTCTTGAGGGCACTGGCTGATTGAATGTGATGACTGCAGTATGGAAAATACTGAAAAATCCTGACATTTACAACAGCCGCAGAACTGAAAAAACCCTCTGTCCTTCCAAAATAGGTGAATAAGAAAGTGTTCGTTTCTTTGTGTTAAGTTTGATTAACAGGGATTTCCGTAGAGGCTCAGCGTGGTGGCTGTGCAAGGAGCTTTCCATCCTGCTCAGGGACTGTGCTGGATTGACCCAGGCCCTCCTAGAGAGGCAGGGAGGGTAGAGAGTTCTGTCTGGCTGCCTTGCTTTGCAAAGGTGAATGGTCACAGTTCATAAAAGATGTCTCTGAAATATCATTCCTTTCCAAGGTCCCCCTTGAATGACAAACCTCCACCATGTCCCCACTATAGGCCAGTAGCTTGAGTCCATCAGCATCGGGTCACTTGTACAGAAGCATCCACTGGACACAGCTGAGATTGATAAAACATATCCGTGATGCCAAGCAGATCCCATAATTTTCTTCATACTGACTGCACTAGGGTGTCACTCAAGTGGGTAACACTAGGGAATGTTATCAGTCAACTATGTCACTCCTAGAGTGCTTAAGTCTATGTTATTTTCGCACTAGTTATCTTTGCATTCTCCAAGTGGGATTTCAGTGGTTTTAGTCAATTATTCCCATATTATCAAACTGCAAAATAAAATACATAAGAAATTGTTCCTTGCTGTTTAATTGTCATTCATTTAATCTCTTCTGTTGTAGCAGAGAAAATGTATAGAACTGGAGTTTCCATTATGACTCTGTATGAGATCTCTGCATTAGGTCTGAACATACTGTATATTCCAATGATTCATTGCTCAGCCTTCAACATACACAAGATGCCAACTTCAGAAAAAAAAAAAAAAGAGGTTTCCTGAACCCAAAGTAATTGCAGCACTTTTCTTGAAATTCCAGGATTTCATGACTTAAATTAGTTACAAATCATATGCTGTAATGTTAATCTCAGCAAAACAAAGCTTGCTCAATTTGCACATTGCAAGCTTTACCTTTTCATAACACAGACGGAGTGCTTTGTGCTTCAGCAACAGGTTATCATGATTGTTATTAGCTAACCTGCCTTTTCACGTTCAGAGTCGTTCTTGTCATCGCCTCGGCAGTTTGGGATGTTTCATAGAGCTGCTTTAGTACCCAGCAGAGTGCCAAGGTCCCTTAGTTATCCTTGGGTTATGAAAACTTGAGGAATTTTCAGCATCTCTTAGGAGTATTCATCTCTATCGTCAGCACACATGTTTTATGCTTTTATACTCTTGCACAAGAAAGCAATTAGGAAAGATACTATGGGAATCTCAGCAAGGAGTAGGTGTAAAGCCGTACTGTTACATATGTTATTTAGTTTAATAGCTTGTTTTGGAAGTGATTTTGCAGGAAGAGGAAGCTGAATACCTGCCTCTCTCATGGATGGGCCACATAGCAAAATACAAAGGCAACTAAAAAGACTTTGATGCTCTTAGCAGATGTCCTGAGTCAGCGTGTAATGCAACCTGTTTGGGGTTCAAGTGCCGAAGTATTGAACAGGGGCCTGAAAGAGCGTTACTGCTCTGCTGAAGTGCTGGCAACTTCTGTGAGGAGTCAGAAATAAAACCTGCAAAACTGTGCACAGCTTGAGAGTTTGTGTTTTTCCCCCTCCCAAGCTTTGGGCTGCAGACCTGCTCTTTTCAGCTGCGTTGATAGTGGTCTTGGTAGTGGGATGTTGCACCGAAAGAGAAGCATCAGCAAGGCTGGGTCCTTATCTACTGGTGCCCTGTACTAATAAAACCAAGCACAAAACAAGATAGTAAAGCTTTTCAGTCGTGTCGTTATAACAGTTTCTTCAAAAATGTCAAAAATTGAACATTTAACGATTGAACAATCTATAAACATTTCTGATTAAAACCTACTTCCAATCTTTGCAACTCATGTGGATTAATTAGAGGAAATAGGCTAGTCTCGAGCTTTCAGTTTTAATTTTTGTTGCTGGAAGATTATATCTTTAAAACCAATGAGCATTTTTTCATAGGAATGTACATATTGCCTTCCTCTGTCTCTTATGAGTTGGCTGTGTGTTGACAAGTACCCTACAATTATTTCTAACCCGCTTCAATGAGTTTTTTCCCCCTTTTTTAACTGTAGTCATAATGACAAATCAGGGTTGCAATACAAGATGTATTTTACTGAGGAATGACTGTGGTAGATTTGGTGCCACGCTGGTAATTTGCAGTATTTCAAGGCAGAAGAGCTATATTTGATCTCGGGGGTGGAGGAGAAAACTACAGTGTGCAAGCTGGTGCCTGCTTCGTGTTGTTAATTTATTGGCAGTTTAGGAGAAAGTCTGCATTCTGTTAATATTTTTCAGGCCAGATATTAGCATGGGCTACAGTGCTAGCTATTTCAACAAGAGTCGTGGAGAATTTAAATCCTCATAGACTTTTGTATAATTCTGATCTGTAACTAGGGCTTCTAACTGTCACACTCGTGGAAATCATAATAAAAAGTAATAGGGTAAAAATCCACTGCTCCTTTAAATCAGTGTCAGCAGTGACTCAGAAGGTCTATTGATTTTTTTCTTTTCTTTTTTATTCCTACCAACAGTTTCAATTAAGATTCAACAGAGCTGCTCTGAGAAAAACCTGTATAAAATCCTTATTTTTATGTATAAGCTTCATAGTAATTTGGCTGAATATTGCTTGTTAAAGTAATTATATCTGTGTCGCTTTAAAGCACCAGTCTGGCAGGCTGATATAATGCCAAGTGCGTAGCTTTTGTTGGAAATTTTGGAGGGTGTAACTGCTAGAATATGTAAATATATATTTTGTTAGCTTTTCTAAACAACAGCAGTACAGGTTTAAAAAGACAATTTTATTCCCCCAACATGCTGCTTTTGGAATATAGGAGAATTATGGCAGGTTTTTGAAAAACTCCGCAGCATATTTGGAGTGCAGATAGTGTTGGTACCAACAAATAATCTGGGCAAAATGATCACAGGCCATTCTTTTTTACCCTGTAATGCACTAAGGACGTTTGATGTTTATCCGCTCAGTAAAAAAATAGCTGATATGGGGCATGTGCTGCATTTGTCGTGGCCTTTCCTTGTTTGTGTCTGCGCATTCTTGGGAGCCCAAGCGTAGAGGCTGCTCCGACCGCGAGCTCGTGACTGCTGTGGAGCACGGATATCCCACGGAAGGAAGGCAGTCTCATGGTCTGCCGGCGCCTCTGGAAACTTCGGGAAATTTAAATGAGAAAGGCAGCCGTTAGGGAGAAGAGGAGCAAGGTGCGTGTGTAGAATAAATGCATTTTAATGGAAAGGTTTGCCTCCTGAGCCACCGCGCCTCCCGCTTCGATTTCCATATTGTCATGTGGCGGCTGCTGTAATTGCTTCCATTAAGAAGTAATACCAGGGATAAAATGCGTTTTTAGTTCTTTCTACAGCAATTTAACAGTTAGGAGCAGTAACATTACACAGTTTTCTAAAGGCTGTGATCTGTAGATCATAGTTTGGAAACCTTTGGCACAGGGAGACGGTATCTTAAATTACAACACAGATATCTTTAATATCTCCATCAGCGATGCGTGCACTTATAGCTGATATTTCTGTTAGATATATATCTGTTAGTATAGTTGATAGATATAGATATATTTCTCTATATATGTATATCTATATCTATAT
>VZSV01000044.1:3735493-3753190 GCA_013398735.1 Nothocercus julius | reverse complement strand
GAATAATTTATGGAAAATACTCTGAAATGGGCAATGAGGTTTCCTGCATTTTAATTTTAGAATGCCAGAACTGGGAGAGACCTTTAACATTCAGTGGTCCTAATCTCATGGCAGAGCCTCAAGGCTAGAGAAGCCTTGAGGCCTTGAGGCCAGAGATCTCAATTAGGTGTCTGTTAAAAATTTCTAATTTCTTAAGACGATGGAGGGGTTTTGCCATAGTGGCTACAAAGCCCTTCCTTCCGAGAACGGTCCAAGGGGCTCAGTCCATGGTTTCTGTGTTTTGGCTGTGGTCCTGCCCTGGCCCGGCTGCTCCCTTCGGATCCGTGTGAGCCACCGAGGCCTCTCCGGGCCTTGGCGACTCTCCAGGGATGAGCAGTCATTAGGCCTCCTTAGTTCATGTCGGAAGAGAAATGTGAAGCCTCGCACGGATGTTGTATATAACAAATCGGTTATAGGTGTTATATATAACAACACCGATATATATATGTATATATACACACAGCTATATATATATACATATGACAACGTAGGTGTTGTATATAACAAATCGTTACAAGTAAATAACTAGGGTTTATAGCTTAAGCCGTGCAGGGAGGACGAGGGTGTCCCGGTGCTCACTAGGACAGCAGCAGAGCTCATGTCCTCCACTGCCACAAGGGCAGTGAAAGGGAGGGTCCCAGCTCCCGAGAAGCTGGTTTCAGTGGCCTCATAACACATCCTCTATCCAGTTTTCCTTTGCTTTCAGAGCAGGGGGGGTTTGGATGCCTAATTCATGCCAAGGAGCCCCTGTTTTGTGACTAAGGGCAATATCAGCTGAAGGGTTTAGCAGGAAACGTGTTCCTGCTTTCCCTCCTGAGAGGAGAAAGGTGAGAGGGAAGAAGTGAAGTCAAAGATTGATGCAATTGGGAAAAGGGAGGAATCAAAAACTCCCAGGGCTAAACTGCAGGAAAAAAAGGGGAAAGAACTGCAAGAGGAGATGATAAAAAATTTAAACTCAAACTATTTGATGAGGCTTTTATAAAAGTAAATAAATAAACACAAAGACGTCATTGAGACCAACAGAGAAGAAAATTAAACAATGAAGTAGTGGGGGAAAACACAGATTTGGGAAGAAAATACTGATTTAGCTTTCCTGTAATGCCTGGTGCCTGCCTCTTTGCAAAACTTAAGCATTCCGGAGACTTTTAGTAACAAAATCAATAAAATCTGCAAAATTGTTTAATTAGATTAAAGGCCAAAAGATAAAGCCTTGTGATAAAAAACTTTTACTGTTCTTTACTAGAACAGCGGTAAAAAGAGCTCCCTGCACATTTACCCAGGGATCGATTTTCCTTCAAGCTAAGAAAAGCTGTGCTCCATTTGGACAGAAGAAGGCACTGACATCCCTTCTCCTGATTTAGAAATTTAGAGTACAGGGTTGTTTAAACATAGTTAAAACTATAAAACAAATCAGAACTTTACAAATATTCAAAAGGAGGCAGATACCTACCTATGTATAAGAAAAGAAATGAACTCTTGTTCAGAGATACGAGCTCAGAAAGATTGGTTTTATTTTTGGTTGCTATGGCTAGTGAATCTATTTCTGAATTTAACAGTTATTTCAGATGTGATTTATTTAGGTTGTTCAAGTGTCAAGTGTAGTGAATTTAAATGGAGGCTTTTGGATACGTTAGATTTTTTACTGAAATAAAAAGAGATCAGTGAGCTCTAGCATTTCTCTCCTTTTTATTATTGTCTGATTTATCACATTTCTGGTTTACATTAGTAAACATTTTGTTACTATTTGCATTAGTTGCATCATATTTATTTTTCTTTACCCCCAAAAACCCCCAAAGATTACTGTATTTATTTCTGTAAAAACCTTACAGTGAGTCTCATGAAAATTGATTCTTCTGCCTATAAAATCTAGCTTTGGAATCAAAATGCCTTCCTTGATGAAAACAACTTAGCTTTATCTAAGTATCGATGGGATCCGTCATGAAGACCTCTCTGAAGGGCCATTATCCTTCAGCTTTCTAAAGCCAGGGTTCTTCTGCCTTCATTTCAAAGAGTAATTCTTCAGTGCTAAAACTGAAGTAAATGGCGAACTCTGATCATTAAGTGATCTTTAAATTATGCAGGGATGAAGGTGGTTGCATTTGTTCAACCACAGACGTTCTCATGGTCTTTCCAAAGTTGGACTAAGGGTCACCTTTAGCTAACTGCTCTGTTGAGACTTCATAGAATCATAGAATGCTAAGGTTGGAAGGGACCTCTAGAGATCATCTAGTCCAAACCCCCTGCACACGCAGGGTCACCTACAGCAGGTGGCTCAGGACTGCGTCCAAGTGGGTTTGGAAGATCTCCAGAGAAGGAGACTCCACAGCCTCTCTAGGCAGCCTCTTCCAGGGCTCTGTCACCCTCACTGTCAAGAAATTTTTCCTAAAATTCCTGTGGAACTTTTGGTGCTTCAGTTTGTGGCCATTTCCTCTAGTCCTATCAGTGGCCACCACTGAGAAGAGGCCGCCCCATCCTCCTCACTGCCTCCCTTGAGGTCCTTATAGACACTGATCAGGTCCCCTCTCAACCTTCTCTTCTCCAGGCTGGACAGGCCCAGCTCTCCCAGCCTTTCCTCATAGGGCAGATGTTCCAGGCCCCGGATCATCCTCGTAGCCCTGCGCTTGACTTTACTTGACTGCACATAGTTTTGAACCTGGATAGAGTCCTCTGTATTTGTGTTTTTTTTTTGTTTTTTTTTTGTTTTTTTTTTTTTTAAGTGCTTTTCAAGCAGTTACCTGGACTGAGAAACAGTCAGGAAGTCTGATATTCACTGTTGCCTGAAAGTCTGTAGAGGCAAAATGAGAGCTTTTTCAGCCCTTCCTAGAGTAATCTGGGAGATCTTTATTTTTAGTTTGGGTTGGTTTGGGGCTTTACTTAAAAGCAAGGGCTTCTCTTTCCCCTGAGTAGGAGGCTTTGGGGATAAAATTCATATTCAAAAGCTTTTTTTGGTCAAGTTTTCCCTTCCAATGGCTTAGTTTTCAGCATTTCAGTATCTGCTGTAACACACAGTGTCCTAATAATCCATGGTGCTTTCAAGCAGAAATAGAGTAAGAAAATTAATTCATAGAAGTGCATTTGTTTTGCCTTGTTTGCAGCCAACCTTTGATAAGAACTGGATTGTACTTGCAGATTTTGAGAATTCATTCTGTGTGTGTGCTTGTCTGGAGCTTTTATTAATTCTCCCCTTCTTCTGTTCTGCAGGCTGCAGATAGAAGAATCTTCTAAACCTGTCAGGCTATCCCAGCAACTAGACAAAGCTGTAACCACCAATTATAAACCTGTGGCTAATCATCAATACAACGTAAGTAACTTTTAACAGTTGCACTTTTTCTCATAGCCAGTGCAAGTCTCTGGGGACTTTAGGATCTCTGTGGACCTGCTATCCAGACTTGCTGCAGTCCTTTCGCTCACGAGCAGGCTGCTGTCAGTGGAAAAGTTCCATGATAATCTTTTTTTTTTTTTTTTTTTCCCCTTAGTTTGTTTTCTGGATATCTTCTTTCTCTCTCATGACCTGCATCACCAAGGTCTGCCAATTCTAGCTCTCTTATGTTACCTGATGGCAGGCATCTCCCTCCCTTACACCAGCCTTTTTTGATTTCTTTGTTACATTTTTCCTTTTGTCTTTTTTGGAAATGTCATTTTAAAATTTGAGGATGAAAGGCAGTTTTGCCTTAGGGCTGTGGGATGTGGAAGCCCTCTTTTGGGCCAAATAAAGTATCATGTGGAGGTGGGTAAATGACTAGAAAAATATCCTGTCTTTTGCGGGGATTGACCCGAGCAGAAAAGAATAACAACTGATAACTTTTTACAGTTTCATACCTTCACAGTACCTATTATCTGCATCATTAGCTTTGTCAATAATATACCCACACTGCTATTCCAGATCGGTTGATGTACATACAAACTGTAATGTCCTTTTTCTTAAAGGTCCTGAGGAATTTATATGTATGCATATACAATCACTGTTACTGTTTAAATGTGAAGAATGTTAAGTCATACTAAAAATGAGTCACCATGTTAGTCATTTAAACTTTCACACTTTTTATTAAGATTTTATTTACATAAAACAAATGACAATATACTGTGTGATATTTAAGCATTATTCTGAAAGGCGGTCTATTTCCACAGAACCCAAAATAGTCATTTCTCTCTCATGGGACTCTTTGGAGTAGTTACTGGTTAAAGTCTGATCTATAAGTGGGTGATCATACCAGTGTAATTCATCAGCCAAGGGAATGACATTTAATCAAAATAGTCACTCCAGTATATACTGCTATGTAAACACAATTTTATATGAATATAAGGATGCTTTGTGATGCTATTGTTATTTTCCTTCTTGAATTCTAGAATAAGCTAGTGATCCACAAATTCTCTTTATACTGGGAATCTCTCTCATTTTGTTGACACTAGCAGTGTAACTGCACCTCAAAGGCAATTCGTGAATCTTCAGTCTGGTTGCCAGGTGATGTCTTGTTAGCCTCATAAAATTTTGAGTCTTGTTTCAGATTCAGGGGATAACTGTGTGACCAGGTTCCTTTAAAAAATATGAGCCTTATGCATGCTAATGATAATGTTTTTAATGATTACGTATCTGTCCATTTAATGGAATTTTTTTTGGGAACCTGTTAACTCTTCGTACCTGACTAAAGGCATTTCAATGGGAGAAGTCTAATAGGATATGTTAGTGCTTGAATCATCCCAGGCAGGACAACTTCCTACAGCATCTTTCTTCTTGTTATGTCTTCTGTCAAAGTTTAGGTTAGGTGGCTTGAAGGGCAGGAGATTGGGAGACCAACTCCACCAGCCTTTGATTTTTCTGATGTTTTGAAGCTGCAGCTGCTTTTTTCAAAGCATGCTTTTTTAAATTTAAATGTACTTTCAAATTCAGAATGCTCCTAATTATGTGAAAGCTCTGCTGGGGACAACACTTTTCACAAGATGAAAACAGAAAGGTGCAAGAAACCACACGTGGTGTCTAGAGATACTCAGTTGTCTTCCAGAGGGTTTCTGAGGAAGGAATCGGCACCTGATAACCCAAAAAGAGATAAAATTTCCTGAAGGAAGAGATGAGAGAATATTAAATGGGATTTAAATGTGACTGCTCCATGTGCCCCTAAAGAAGATACAAAAGGAAGGAAAGGAATTAACCATGTAGGCAGGAAATAGCAATAGCTTGTTTGAATACCAATTTTGCCATTAGTAAGGAAAGGCAAAGTGAATATTTTCTCTTCAAAAATTATATTAAATCTGCCTTTTTATTAGCAGAAATTACAATTCTGCTACAGTGTATACCATAATTATAACTTAGCTTTTCTTCTAAGAGAAAGGGGGCTTCGTTTTCTGTATACCCATAAATGATATGCATGTCTACAGGGCTGCAATGTTAAATGTTCTTGCAGCTGGAATCTTCCAATTACTTAATTATATTTCATACTGCAGCAGAAAGTTCTCTGGGCCCAACTGGGCCATCACTTTCAGATCACGTCTTTCAGCAAATAAACAGAATATCTGGGTCATTATACAGGCAATAATCATACTTTTTAAAATCATATTAGTGTGGAGCAGAGTATTTATGACCTTAAGGGAACAAAATAATTGATTTTGTCCAACCATTTCCAATTACTTCTATGATAATAAGAATTATAAAAAACTATGGAAGAATGTATAATCAAATTACAGACATCTACTGTTATTTTCAATTTCCCTGAAATCTCCAGAAGAAATATACCAAGCCCTGCAGAATTTTTTGCCCATGGAGCTCGTGAGGGCCTGATGAACATCTAAAGCAGCAGCATTTTTTGCTGTTGCACATTTGTTTTCTAACCTTGGTCAGTCTTTAGAGTGCTCTGTTGATAGTGCTGGTCCTCAAGAGCTTATGGATGAATTTCAGAGTGAAGTTAATGTTTTTGTTGGGACAGGTTTGAAAAAAAAAAAAAAAAAAAAAGAAAGAAACAATAAGGAGGCTTTGCCTTTCCAGTTCCAATTTCAAGGAATTTTGAAAAAGAAAAAGTAAGATGATTTAATACTTTTTTCAAACATCTTCAGATCTGGGTTTCACTTATCATGCTTTCATTATCACCTTTGTATTAACTGTCTGCCAAAGAAGTGTAATACATAGTTACTGTATTAATGATACCTTCATAAAGGCAATTTTGGCAGATTATCAGCAAGCTTAGCAACATACTGTGAGGTAAACAAAGAGAAATTGATTTTTGTATGAAGTCTTGCAGGGTTAAAGTAGCAACTTCTACTCTTGACAGCTTATTCCAAAGTGGTCCTTCCTTGAAATCAAATAATATTTTAATGCTTTTTTAGTTAAAAAATGACACTGTTTTAAATAAATCTAAATCAGTTTCGAGTGTACATGCATTCTGTAACGTGGCTCTCAAAGTATTTTGAGCCTACTGCATAAAGCATCTTGTTTACAAAGAAAATAGAAAGCAGGAAAATGAGAGGGTGCATTGTAACTTGGTATGAGCAGCGTATTCACAAGACAAAAGAAGAAAGCAGCAGATACCATGCTTTTTTTGAAACAGCATTTCACAATGCTCTCTGTTTTTAGACAACAGTGGGAGCTGTTGCTGGAGTTGGAGGCAAATAGTAGTGTTGCTAATTAAAATATTGGCAACTGGGACCCCAGTTGCAGACTACATGCTTTCAGCAAAGGGAGAGTTTCGTCTTCAGTTTCGTGTGAGCTGTTTTTATGCACCGATGATTTATGAATTTTAGAATATTCACATCGCAGGCATACAGGGAATGCAAACACTCCTCTTTGAGTTATTTTAGATAATCCAAAGAATGCAAAATAGAAAGTCCTACTGGGAAGAGTTCACTGAGCTGCTAAAATAACAGAGAAAGAGGAATGCTGAGCATTCGGGTTTACTAGCAAGTAAAGGCAGTGTTTCGGTTAAAATTACTTTATTCTTCTTCTAGTGGAGTGCTGTTTAGATAATTAGGCTTTGACACCCAGTCATGAACCAGTCCTGCCAGAGACCTGGCCTTAGTGAGGGTAATTTTGAGAATTTCGGTGTCATTGCTTTGTTCCTTTGTGTAGGAAGCGTCAACGTAAAACACAAGTGCTTGTTTTCTCCATGTGGAAGTAAGTTCTAGCTAATCAGATTTGTTGTTATGTCTTATTTGGAGAGGTACAAAGAATACCTTGGATCTTTTTTAATTGTTCTCAGAGATTCCTGTGATAATCACTTTCACTTACACCCATTATATTTACCCTTTACTCTGATAGCTGTGCCAAATACAGAATAAATAACCTCAGCACTTACCTCTTGTTGCTTAAAAAGAAAAAGCAAAAAAAGGATGAGATTGATTTCTTCCAAGGAGGTTGCAATTGGTTTCTGTTTCTGTTTTTATTCTTCCTGTTCATTTTGGTTTTGTTGTTCGGAGAGGTAGAGAATTGCAGAAAGGTTGGTACGAACAGATAGTAGCTGCCCTCATGGCAGTCATGCAGCCTGTCTTCAGCTTTCACACCATGTCTTTCAACTTTGATTTTTGAGTCAGAGGAAAGATACCGGCCTCAGAGGAAAAAAATGGAAAGGAAAAAAAAAAAAAAAAAGAAGAAGAAGAAGTGGAGACCTTAACACTGAAGACTAACCCCAAATATTGACAGGAAGCCAGAGCTCAGCAAACATCACAAAGAGAGACGGCATCGCTTCCCCGTTATCTTCGGGAAGCATCAGATGCCTTTTGGCAACAACGTAGGGCCAGATAATCCATCTCCTCTCTTGTAAAACAGTAGCATGTGCATAGGTTTAAAAATGCCATTACGAAGCTGATGTCCCCGAGCTCTGATGTCCCACAGCCACTGTCCTGAATGGAATGGGTAGCTACAGGGAAGTCCGTACGGTGCTTTTGGTGGTGTTAGCTGGGACAGAGGTTCATAGCTTCACCAGAAAATTCTGTGGATCCATTTCTGCACCAAATTTTACGTTGATTAATCCTACAGGATAGTAATTCCTCTTTTAGACTGTGAAGTATCAAAAGAAATAAAAACTTCCAGAATATAATCAGTGCTTTCCAATATAGCATGTAATAAAAACTTTAGACTGTAGGCTGATATAGATGTGACAAAATCATTTTTATTTAATTTTATCTTTATTTTATTATTATCATTTAATTTTAAAATGCATTCTAGTTGCCTGCATACTTTGTTGTGCTCAGGATGCACCCATGTCCTTGCAGCAAGTCCCGACACTTTTGTATTGAGTTAGAACATGACAGTGGTAGATGTATAATTAGCAGATGATTGCTCTTGAGAAATGCTTTCTCTTGAAGGAAAAAAATAACTGTTCACCATAGACCTTAAGAATTTCTCACTTGAACCAGGTGTAAAATAAATATATTTTTAACACTGCAAACTTTGGCTGGTGTCAAATCAGTTGAAAATGAGATGCAAAGAACCTTTGACAATCAAAGAGTAGATTGGGTAGACCATTTATGTTGCAGATAGCAGAAAAAGCAGGCAGTTAGCTTCACATTTCATCCTACATTTCATGCAATCAAGGGCCAATCTCCTCCCCCTTCCTAGTCATTGCATCATTTCTTTTGCTGCTTCATACAGTAATCCTTGTTATTGTACCAGGATGTTGGTAGTGATGAATCTTGCAGCCTCTAATGTTTCATTTCTATTCAGACGTAGCCAGTAGACTTCCAGATGATTTGAGAGTTTTCTTCCTTCTTTGGTACCTGTATAAATGTGGAAATGTAGCCAGTAGAGATCTAGCCAAGTGCTTTGCTGGTGAAATTGCAATACAGGTAGCCCTGAATACAGCTCTGGCTGTGCTGCGTGGTAAATAACTCAGCGCAGACTCAGGAAAATGTACTGTGCTCTTTATCTGCACGGTGATTTTCTATTGTAATGGTAGATTCTGGTCGTATTTGGGATTTGTGCTTTTGGCAGAATAGCCTTGTTCAGATTTTTTTTTTTTTAAACATCATTGGAGTTATACTGCATATATGTGCAGTACATATCACTACAGTCTGCCTGCATTCTACTTCTTTAAGGGTAAATAGTGAGACTATCCTCATATAGAAAAAGAAATGGAATCCACATCAAGGTTTCTAAAGCTCACAAATAAAATGTTTTGAAGGTCAGCAGAGAGTCCTAATGAATTGTCAGTTGGGCTTGGAGAAAGAGGAAATATTTCAATATCCTATTATTTATAGCAAAGCCAGTGTCCTAGATTTATGCCTCTTCTCTAGTTTCTTCAGAGTGGTTGTTCTGCCGTGGATCATGGCACTCAAGACGGTGCTACGTAAAGCTCTGTTACTTGATGCTGCAGTTTTTTGCAAAGCTGGTTCTGCTTCACACATCTGTTCTGACATGCAGAGGCTACAGATTTAAAGAATCATTACGATACAATCAATCGCAGAAATACGTTGCTGGATGAAGATCAGTTGTGTGTGTTTGTGCAGAGAGGTTGTGTCTTTTATTAGTTACACTGTCATAAAGTTGGAAAGGCACAAGAGCATTTGGATACACAAGCATTTGGATACACAAGCATTTGGATCATTCTCACGTTGTGAGCAGAAGCAACAAACTAGGCTATAGGTTGGGAACAGTTGTTCTTCCTCCAGAATTTGGAAGAGGGGCTTTGCTGGCCAGGGGTTTATGAGCAAGGGTAATAGTTTCTAGCCTCTTTGGAGCAATACCAGGAGACAGGCTGTTAGCAGCCTTCGGAGCATAGGAGGGCGTTGACTGGAGATGAGCTATGGGAAAAATCGAATTGTGCCATAAAACTAATGTCCCTGTGAGAAATAAGATTTTTAGCATCCTGTAGAAACATGAGTTTTCCTTGCTAGGCTTCTTTTCTGAAGGTTTTCCTTGAGAATAAGGTTTGAGACATCAGAGGCAGAATGGTTGTTTCACAAAAATATTACCCCACCGACAACCAGGCCATTACTGACTGTGTGACTGTTGTGTTGAGCTACTTTGAATCCACCCATGTAGTTTCCCTGAAAACATTTGGTGATTACATTAAATATATTAAATTCTGGGACACAGGGGTCGGCTCCAAGGAGTTTTGATAGTTCTGTTATTGAGGAATTTGTTGAGGAACACCTATTGGCAAATTTTGCATTTGTTGCTCTACCATGCTTGGAGTTTGTTTGGTCTTTGCTGTCTGTGAAAATCTTGCCTCTGATGATGTGCATGGTAAAATGCAAGATGTATGTTGGAGGTTCATGGAGATAAAAGCTTTGCAAAAATGTCATTAAGATACTATCATCTTTTGCACATTGTAGTAGTTTAATAGTTTTTCATATATATTTTAGAAGAAACTGGAAGCTGCCAACGAGATGCTTGGAGTTTTCTTACTTACTTGCTTGGAGTTTTCTTCTTGGGCTGTAGTAAGTTTGTCTGTGCTGCTCAGGTTTCTCCTGAAGTGATGCCACCCATTTGCTGGAGTGTCTTTACATGGTTGGGGTTGTGTTTATATCGATGGTGGTTGTCTCAGGGTTCTCCCTGGGACAGATGAGGTGGTATCTGCAGGCTGGGCTGTGCAACACTGGTATCCGTGAGTGCTTCAGGTAGTTACGGTGGAGATTGTGGATAGAGCTGTGCCAGCCTGTGGTTTTTCCTCAGTATGGTAATTGGTAAGATGCTTAGTTTAGCATTTGTGATGGTACTTCCAAAGTTGATGTCAAGAGAGGTGGAATGAAAATACCAGCTCAGTTCAGATTCCTGTGCTGTTGTTAATTTTATCTTCTGATTTAGACACATTTTACAGGCTGTATCTCTGTGTTCTTTGTTTTGCTTTTGTTTTTTTTTTAAACTTGTTAAAACAGAGATCTTAGCTTATCTGAAAAGCACATTGTGCTGAGCACAAAATGCTTCGTTTATGTTCATAAAAGAGAATGTGAGTGCCCAAGAGAAATTTTTTTAGATGCAAAGCACTGAGTCATTGAGTAGTGTTTTATTAAATAGGGTTTTTTTTGTGTCTCAATGTTCAGCACTGAGAATTATCCAGTGTTACATATGAATGTCTGTAAAACGTGTTTTGTATCTAATTGATAGATTGAATATGAAAAGAAAAAGAAAGAAGATGGAAAACGGGCTCGAGCTGATAAACAGCAAGTGTTGGACATGCTTTTTTCAGCCTTTGAGAAACATCAGTATTACAACATTAAAGACCTGGTGGACATAACCAAACAGCCAGTGGTATGTATTAGTAGTCTTGTAATACAATTATTTTCAGTAGTTACTATTCTGTATATTTTCCATGTTTGACAAATAATTTAATACATATCTCATGCCTTTGAAACAGATCTCTAAATGTTACAACAAATGGAAATCATCACGTTTTGTGCTGTGATAGGATACATAGTTTGTTGCAGTGAGCTTGCTGTCTCTTGGCAAAATAGGTTCAAGTAACTTAAACTTTTCCTTATGTGGGTTCTGTTTAATAGTAGAAATGAAATTCTCTAGTGCTCCAATGTCTCCGATGCTACTCCTGTCCTTACTGAAGTAATAACCTGACTCTCTTGCTGTCATCAACTGGGTGCTTAAGTAGGTGGGTCTGACCTTTACCTTGGCACGGGAAGAAGGGTTGTTCTTGTCTGCGAGTCTGGAACACTTGAGTGTTGCCTCAGATGTCATAAAATGAGTATTAAATGCACACATTATCCATGCCAGGAGCTCAGACATGCAGAGACCCCCAAAAGCAATTGATCTCCTTTACAGATGGAAGGATTTGGGGAGTAAAAGTTTGGGGGATCTGATGTTCGGGAATGGTGTGGTTTTGGTTTTAAACTCAGTTTTGATACATGAGCTGGAAAAAGCACGACCATGTATGCTCACGTGATGGGTCTGTTATCCTGCAGCACTTGCCAGGCCCTTTATCTACAAACCCTGATTTCCCATCTCTTTCGCATCCTTCCTGCTCCAGCTTTCCGCTCTTTCCCATCCTTCCCGCTCAGCTTTCCTCGAGCAGAACAGGCAGCAGCTGGGGCAGGCGGTGACACATGAAGTGGGTGACGTGTTGCTTGCCAGCCAAATGCAGCTGCAGCAGCTGTGGTCCTTGAGCTGAAGTGGGACAACAGGTCAGGAAACCTTCTTGCCTTGCCAGTGTCTTTATCTCATCTCTGCTTGTTTTTATCACAAATGGGCACCTGAGGAGGCAAAGGTCCAACAGA
This sequence comes from Nothocercus julius, assembly GCA_013398735.1. Lineage (NCBI taxonomy): Eukaryota > Metazoa > Chordata > Aves > Tinamiformes > Tinamidae > Nothocercus > Nothocercus julius. Next base: position 3,741,004 of record VZSV01000044.1, on the reverse strand, counting down.
ATAATTCAGAATTTGTAGAATCGGTATATATATGTGTGTGTGTATATATATATATTTGTATAAACAGCTATTTTTTGTATGACTAGCAGAGCCTGTTTTCCAAAGATTTAAAGATTTACATTCCTTAAACCTTACCCACCCTCATCTCCCAGCTCCCTTCCCGTGCTCCTGCGTCTGGAGTGAAACTGGCCTCGTGGTTATCAGTCAGCTGGCTTCTGTTGAACAGCACCTATAGCAACTGGGCTTGCTTGATTGCTTCTGTGGTTTTGGTATTTCTGCTGCTTTTGATTTTTTTCCACTACTCACTTTGATATCTATCCACACAATGCAGCTGTGGTTTTCAGAAAACTTAATTATGTTTGAGTTTAAATTAACTGACAATTTCAAAGTGGAGGGGAGACAGATGAAGGAACAGTGACAAATGGGTTACAGAAACTCTGATTCCTATGGAAATGACAGGAAAAAGATGGAAATACTTACTAGTTTTGCTCAAATTCATATTAAGGATGAAGTGGATCTAAATCAGAGGATTTGAATTATATAAAACGTGCAATCCATTTGCCTGAGAAGCCGCACAAAGATACTGCTCAGTTCAGATACTCGTAGGTCCACTTTGCTGTAGTACTTTAGCATAAATTGTCAAATAATGTATTAATTTCTTCTATTTCATTTACTTACCTAATGAGTCAGCTCCTTATCTGTGTGACAGGGAGGCTTGTAGAACATGGAAGCTGATGAGGAAGAAGGAATAGGAGGAACATATGGAGAGAATGGCAAGAAAAATCCAGGATTTTTTTTAATAGAAGATAGGTGTTATAGTCACTCTCCTGATGTACGTAGGTGCAGATGTATCTTATCTAAAATAACAGGGCCACCAGCTAGAAAAAAATGTCACCCTCAACTCCCACTTAAGAGAATAAAAGGCTTTTTTTTCTCCTGTGATGTGATTTGCCTCTTGGATATACGTGTCTTTCTGAATTGACTCAAAGGAGCCTGGAAAAAAGAGTGGGGCCTCTGACACAAGTTTCTTCTTTGGCACCAAAAGCTGGGCAAATGAATCAGACTTCTATCTTCTTCACTGCCTTGAAGGATTGGACAGTATAGGGTAATTTTGTCTTCTGTGTTTACAGAAAGCCTCATGAGTGCTTTTATTGCATTTATGATAAATTTCTATAGCAATCTATGTGCTCGCTGCTGCTTTCATGATACGTTCCTGAAGAACCGTATTCTGCCCGTAGCATCATGGCTCTGTTTTAGGTACTTCCATCTTAGCCACCCTAACCATTACTGTCAACCACTAGAGTAATTCAGACACATTAAAAGGACATCCTTTACTCATTTGACCCAACATTGCGTTTTATTTGGGCAATATCTTTGCATCTCTGTTTCTCATTTGAGTGTATCTAGCCATGGCTAAAAGTCCCAAAGCTTATTTTTTGCCATAGGTGTTTATGCCCTTCTAGTTTCTTCAAAGTCAGGTATTAGGAGAAGATAAATGACCTAAATCCTCTCCTGATGTCTTTCTTCAGTCATTTGACAGCCATTATGGTAGTGAATTTAAAATTACCTTTCAGTGCATCGTATACCACTCATCTAAACCTACCATAATTTATAAAACTGGGTTCCCCTTAAAAATGTCTATAGGGAGCTGCTAATGGCATTCATTTGCATTTAAAAATATTAGCCATAGTTTCCTGCAGTGTAGCCAGTTTTCACTCAGTGTACAGGTTTTCTTCATGCTGCAGACTTTAGCCTCTGGTGTTGAACTTTTTTCTTTTCTGAGAACAAAGTATCTGTTCCTAATGCCCCTGTGAAATTATTGTTCACAGAGCTGCTATACCTCAAAAAAAAATTAAAATGCCAACTGGTCGAATAGGCATGTTTTCCCCATACTGCAAAGGGCTGGCTGTTAATTAATCTCTGCTGAAGTGTGTTCTGCTTTATTTTCTGTCATAGTGTCTAAGATTTCCAGGGTATGTAATTTCTCCTCTGAATTTGTGAGTATTGAGGTTATTTTCAGAACTGAGGGGAAAACAAAAATGCTACTGCTGTCTTTCCAGCCCCTATTACAGTGAAGTTCTAGGTGCTTGCACTGCTGGCTAGTGATATTTAAAATGCACTTTCTAAAGGAGACAAAATTTTGTTAGTGAAGTAACAAATAAATGAGGGCATTTTTTTTCCTGCATAATGGCAAATGTAAATGGTAAATGAAATCCTTGCTACAGAATATACTAAAGGTTACACAGGAAGGAACTGCCATCATTCCTTTGAGATCCTGCAATCACAAAATAAGTCTGTTCTGCATACAAACTACCGCCTTATTAGGGGAAGCTGCATTTTGTATGCTTTTAGCCAAAAAAATGAGCAATTGTGGTAGCAGGCAAATCTCTTGCCACCTGCCCAGAGGTAAATGCTGAGAGCTCCATAGAAATCATGGCAGTAATTCTGGATTTGAACTGAGCATATTTTTTTTTTGTGTGTGAGTAATCAAATATTTATTAAGAATGGAACCAGTGGTCTAATGTGAACTGCATCTTTTCAAAATAGTGTCTGCCTGCAGTTCTTTCCTACATTTAAGCTTTAACTAGTTGGTTATCCTAAGTATGGTATAAGGAGAGGTATAAGAGAACAGAGGATGCCTTAAATATACCCACAGATTATCTACAGACTTAATGTCTGTCTTACAGTTATATGTGCATAAATATTACAGAATCCCTTTCCCAGATGAGATCGTGGATCCCTCTTCAGCGTTCCGCAGAGCCCAAAAGGCAGTATTTCTGTGAAGAAAGTGGAAATGAGCCGTTTCTCTTGATGGAAAGATGATATATAGTATCCGACTGAGCAGTATACTTTAAGATGCTCTTCAAAACACTGTCTGGTGCCCACATATCTTTCTTTGTCCTGGCATATATATGTATACACACATATATAAGATGTGTCTATTCTTTTTCTTGCAACGCTGCAGTGAATCCACTGACGTGTCTTTGTAGCTGTTTCCATATCAGTCTTTAAAGCAGACCCTAAGCGTGTTAAGCTTGACACCCTGAAGCGCATCCTTCAAAAATGCTCCCCAGAGTCTTGGCCTGTGATGGCTTAGAGTGACGTTACAGGCAAAAAAAATCACAAAAAGGAAAAAAACCAAAACCCACCCTTGTTTGCAGTGTTGAGACGTGCAGGTGTTGCTGCTCTCAGCTGGACTGCCCCTCGTTTGCAGGTCCCTGTGTAGAAGCGCGGGGCAGCGTGGCAGGGCAGTGGCTGCAGCCGAGCGCGGCCGTGTGGGAGCTCCCACTTCCTGCAAGATCTGGTAGGAAAAAACCTGGTAGGAAAACGTTGCCCTGACCTCGCCTGGCCGGGTCGCTTGTTCTGCAGCGAGGGTGGGAACGCCCCCGGGTGAGAGCCAAGGGCCGGGGCCGTTCAGCGTTCCCTAGGGAGGCAGGGCGGCTTTGCCCGGCGCCGCGGCCGGTCCCTCGTCACGCAGGGCTGGCCCAGGCGGCGCTGCCCCTGCTGGGGCACGGGCACCGCGTGGCGCTTCGCTTTGCGCTCCCGCGGGTCGGTTCCGTTACTCGGGGCCCTTGGCGCTCTCGGAAGCGGGAGGTTCTCCCCGAGAGAGCAATGGGATGCCGCTGGAAGCAGCCGCGGCTCCGCAGCGCGGGCGGCTCGGGGGCCTGGGCGAGCGGATGGAGGTGGGGAGAGCCCAGCGCCCAGCGCGGCCCCGCGGCGCTGCAGGGAGGGTTTGCGCCCTCCGCGCGGCTCCCGTGTTACCGCCGCGCTCGGTCACCTGGCGCCGGGGCAGCCACCCGGGTCGCTGCGTGCGGACGTGCTTAATGGCACCCAGCTGCTCCGGGTGCTTTGGCGTGGCTTGTTTCTTCGGTTTTGGTGGCCGCCGACAGCGCCTCGAGGGCAGAGCAGCCTCGCCAAGGTGTAGTAAATGTCTGTGTCTTGCTGCCACCTGCCGGGGCTGGTGTCGAAGGCACGGGGAGGCATCCCGGCCGTGCCAGGCGGACCCGCCGCTTGCCCTGCGCCGCTCCAGCGCTGGCCGCTCTAGCGGAGGAATTCAGGGAAGAGCCTGAAAAGCCAAACAGTCCGCAAATGCGGCCTGCTGTACCGACTCTTCCCACCTATAATTACATTTATTTCGCGATGTTCCTATTTGGCGACAATGAGAAGAGTATAAAGAAGAGTTTGGGCAATCTGCCCTTTTTTTTTTTTTTTTTTTTTTTTTTTTTTTTTTTTTTTTTTTTTTTTTTTTACATTATGTCATCAACAAATAACTGCTTTTCTGTGAGTTGGGTTAGTGTAATTGTAGATACAGAAAATACAAAGTTTCCAGTAGCTCCAGTCCAGCATACGTTTTCACAGGGGATTAAATTGCCCAAACTAAAGCAATTAAAAACTTAATTTGGAGATTCTCCAGCTGTCCTCTGCGGTTGCCATGGCAACCCACTGACGCCTGTGCTGATTAATATTTAAACAAACAATCAGGCAAATGGTTCTTTTAAAGAAAAAATAAGCAAATTACTGGTGTTTATGATAAAGGGTGATATTTGTGGGCGGTCCCGTGTCAAAGGTTATACTACTGGTTATCATGGCTTTTTTTTCCACCCCTTTTTTCATTTCACTGGCCTGAATATATGAATACATTAGAGGATTCTCTGGCACTGACTCAACATTCTTCTAAAAACGAGGCAATAATGAGAAGGTTAAAGCACTGCAAGGAGGCCAAAGAGCCGAGAGCCTGGGGCTTGCTGGGCGCAGAATGAACCAGAGAGGCCCAGGGTGCAGAAGGTCTGAGGTGAGGAGGCTGCTCTGCTGCACCGGGGCCAGGTGTTAGCAGTAACTACCCATAGGGCAAGAGGAAATGGCCTCGAGTGGCACCGGGGAGGCTCAGGTTGGACATTAGGAAACAGTGGAACCACGGATAGGTGCCTTGGTGGTGGAGGATGCAGAGAAGGCAAAGTTACTAAATGCCTTCTTTGCATCTGTCTTCACTGCTAAGGCCAGTCCCCATGAACTACAGAGCCCAGGGACAAGAGAGATAACCAGGAGAGAGGAGGACTTTCTGCTGGTTGAGGAGGATTGGGTTAGGGATTATTTAGGCAAACTACACACCCATAAATGCATCCAAGAGTGCTGAGGGAACCAGCAGGGTTTGTTGCTCAGCCACTCTCCATCATCTTGGAGAGGTCCTGGAGGGTGGGGGAGATGCCTGAGCACTGGAAGAAAGCCAAGGTCACTCCAGTCTTCAAAAAGGGCAGGAGGGAGGACCCGGGAAACTACAGGGCGGTCAGCCTCACCTGCATCCCTGGAAAGGTCATGGAGCAGCTCATCCTAGAGACCATCTCTAGGTATGTCAAGGAAAAGAAGGTCATCGGGAGTAGTCAGCATGGATTCACCAAGGCAAAGTTGCGTTTGACAAACCTGATAGCCTTCTACGCTGAGGTGACTGGCTGGCTGGACGATGGCAGAGCCGTGGATATTGTCTACCTTGACTTCAGCAAGGCTCTCGACACA
>VZSV01000044.1:3703098-3726015 GCA_013398735.1 Nothocercus julius | reverse complement strand
CGGAAAGGGCCGAGTCAGCGCCCGGCGTGGCTCATATAGCGGGCACGGCCCCGCGCGTCATCAGCGCCGCTGCCGGCCGCGCCGCTCTGACGTCACGCGCGCGCGCGGCCGCCGTTGGGCGGCGACCGTTGGGGGCGGCGGCCGTTGGGTGGCGACCCCGTTGGGGTGACGGGAGACGCTGCGGCCGCGTGGAGCCGGCGCTTTGCCCGGGCAAGCGGGCGGGGAAGCCCAGGCTTTATGTCCCCCCCGCCCCAGCACCTCTTCGTCTTCCCCTCTTCCGCCTGTCGCGCGTAGGCGGCGGGCGGACAAAGGAGTTCCCTGGTGGAACGGGCAGTGCTGCGTGAGATGTTGGTCCTGCCTTCGGAGGCGCCTCTGGGCAGGTGGGGAGTTCGCTGCTGGCAGGAACCGCGTTTCTATCTCTAAAGGAGAGGTGGTATTTTTTTTCCTGCACGTGTCAATGGGACTGTCTCTAAAGGAGACGTGCCGCCGTGTGCTGGCGGAGAGGGGAAATAGCAAACAAACCTACCAGGAATCCCACAAATTGCCAGAATGCACCACTTGCTTTGCATAGACTTGTAAGCAGCCAACATAAACACTGCAAAGGCAGCTCCAGCATGTGCAGTTGCTGATGTTGAGAGCAAACCCGGCTTATGCAGTGTCTAAGGCCTGGTGTGGGGAGGTGAAGATGCTTTAGCAGGGTAGCTGGGCTGCATGCGCTCGAACTTGCAGATCTGTGCTGCAGCAGCCACCGCCTTTTTCCTCTTACTGATCTTCCATCGATCTGCGCGTGAATCTCATTACTACCCTTGACATGACTTTGCTACTGAAGGAGAAAGGCTCTGAGCCTTTTGCAGACATTTTTAGTAAGTGCTGGTCTGTATCCCCCCCCACCATGCAGCCAAGGGTGTCCTCAGGCCTCCATGTCATCTGCTGTGTTCACACTATTAACATCTTCATGATGTATCGGCTTCCAGCTGCTGCCTGCTCACCTGCAGGGAATCTCCCCATGGGTTCCATCATCTGTAAGGAGGATCGCAGTGTTGCCTGTGCTCCTGCTCTCCTGGAGAGTGGCACACAGAATAGCTCCTGGTGCCTTGTAGTTATGGGCATTATGTGCGTTCATCATGATAGGACTTGTGCCTTTTCCAGGCAAATTGTACCTTTTAAAGAACAAAGAATTTAGCTGCAAGAGTCCTCTCTTGCTCTTAAGATGAAAGGAGTAGGGTGTGCTCAGGGCTACTGTTCCTGTGCCTGCTGAAGGGCTGACTGGAGCATAAAAGAAAACCACATTTCTTATTTTTCTAGTGATTTGGGAGAAACCCAGCAATCAGGCTGAGGTGAAAGCAAGATAGTAAAAAAGATAATATCCTAGGTAACTTTTTTTCCCCCCTTTCCACATATTTTTTCTGCAACAGCCTGTTACAGTTGGGAATAAATATAGTCTTCTCTTGAACCCTGATTCTTGGGGGAGTTGATTAAAATTCCTTCAAAATTAAAATTTGATTAAAAATCAGTAAAAGTTGATTAAAGTTCCTTCAAACATTGTGAGATCTAAAATACATAATAAATCCTAAGAATCATGGAGGTGAGAGTGATATTGGGAAATAGGATCCAATTCCCTGTCCCTCACCCCTTCGTTGGCAGTAAATTATTTGTTGCTTTCTCTGTATATGCCAAAGGAACTGATGTTTTATCTTGACCTCCCCTGCCGTCCTCTCCATTGCTCCGTAAGTATCAGTGACTTTTTTTTTTTTTTTTTTCTCATACTGTCTAGCTGGTTACATAGTCTACTTGTATTTATTAGCATAGTTCTCTACAAGGTTTCGTTTTTAAGACTGCTACTGCTATTTCAGACTTGAGGAAGGGGTTTCTACCCAAAACCATATGGATATTCATTTGGTTTTGTTTTGCAGTACCAGCTAGCCTGATAAAAGATATTTTCTCTGCTTACAAGCCTCAAGCCTTGCTCCTCTGGGGAAAGAGGAATTTACATCTTTAGCAGTGGGTTGAGTGACAGGGGAACATTTGGCTCCTTTTCTGTAGTATAATATGCAGCTAAAAACATCCTGTTCATAGATTTTCTTCATTTGGTTTTATTTTGAAGAGATTGCTCTAGAAAAAAAAAAAATTATATATATATGTGTATATATATATTTCTGGTAATATTGAAATTTCTTAAAAATCCAGTGCTTGATTCTACTTCCAGGGATCAGGGCAGAAACCCTTAGCCACTACTGGTAAGGTAGATGGCCCTTAAAGCTGCTTTGCTTTTTGGTCTTTTCTGTATTCAGAGTTGCAGCTGTGAAATGAGAGATATGATTTAAAAATATGTTAGTTAAATAGGTCAAGGCTTCTGTTTGAACACTAAGCTAAATCAATATCCAGTTTAAAAAAAAAGCTTTAAATGAAATAAAGAATGTTGACATGTAAAATTTTGGCACCACTTTAATGAGTTGCTTTTAAAGTTGATTTAAACTCAGACAACCCTAAATAAATCCCTAAATAAATAATCTTGGATGTGTTTTAATTGGTTTTGGCTTTGCGAGAAGCACTTCTCCAAGGTACTGTTGCTGAGAATTCCCTGTGATGCTATATTAAGAGATAACTATATGACATGTACTTGCGTCTTTTGAAGGAATAGATTTGGAAATAAACTAAAAATTTTCTTCTTCTTTTCCAGAAAACAGCATAATTTGAAGAAAAGTGTGGTGCTTTTCAACTGCTTTTTGTGCAGGCAGTCCCTTCAAGCATCTCAGTGAGCCAGGGTTAATTCATTCCAGCGTGGCTGTTTATAAAGGTAGTTCCTCTGCAGCAGAGGGCGTTTGGGATGCCAGTTGACATTTCAATGTTGTGGCAGGTTCTCTTGACAGCACACCTCATCCTTGAGATGTGTGAGTCCCAATGGGCTGGTGGAAGTCATGTGTTTTTCCAGGCAGAGGGAGGTTTTAATATTATTTCAGCAGGATTTTCTGGGCATGAGTCTGCAGACTCTCACTAGGAAGATGCATCTAGGAGCACCTCGCACACTGAGGGAGGTGCTGCCTACAGGGTGGCATTGGTTGTGGGAGGCAGGGGAGGAGCATTTGGAAACTGCACCAGGCTTCTTACAGGGTATTCCAAGGAGGAATCAAAGCAAATGGGTGGGAAGGGAGGGATTAAGGTGGTTTGGTCAGAAACCAGCATTGAAAAGTGGAAGGATGAGGGGATAAAAGGAGTTGGTCATTTGTGAAAAACTTGCTATTCATTATGTTTGTCTGGTTATGAAAGGCTGCTCATCAGTACGCTTGTCTGGCCACGCACTGCGCCTGGTCAGTGCAGTTGATCCTGTCTTGTCATTAAAAAATTAAACCCCAGTTTTAAGTATTTTTCCCAAGTGAGGGGCTCTTCAGTGTCTGCCTGAGCGTGCAGAGGCCTTGGTGCCTGGAGTCAGGCCGCAGGGGCTGTGCCTGGAGCAAGCGTGGGTGCATGCGTCACCTGTGAGGACTGGCAGGTACCCAGCTGGACTAGCCAGTGGGCAGGTTAAGTGCCTGGGGCCAGGCATGTGTGCGCCAGCGAGCGGGACAGCTGCTGGTTGCCAGAAGGGCTAGAGGGTCAGGGCACCTGCCCGAGAGACCAGCTTGTGTGTGTGTGCCTGTGTGGCCCCGCCTGGCCAGCTCAGGTTTGAGCTAGTTGGGAAAAATGAAACACATTAGGTAGATTAGAAATATTCCAAAGAAAGGCATCACTTTCCAGAAGGGAAGGAAGGTCTTTAGTTTAGAAATTGCTCCTCAGGAGAAATGTAGGTGTTGACACCCTAGCGTTTACAGCGTGTGCAATTCTTCCTGTTGTGGCTGGATTCCTGCTGCTTCTGTCATTTCAAACCCACAGCTCTTGCTTCTCTTGAGGAGAGCTGACTGCTCTTCTTCAGGGAGGCAGAGAGGTCGCTGTGAAGCAAAAAACAAAAACCAAACCCACCGTTTCTGTGACATTCTATGCATTAGTTGGCTCACCTCGAGCTGTGCCAGTGGGGGACATATGAGGGATTCGCTGCTGCTTTTCAGGAAAAACAGGACTGAAACTGAGATAAGAACTGCAAAGCAAGGATGCAGCCTGAGGGTGTAGTCCCTTGGGATACTGCCCTGCAACTGGCTGGCTGCAGGTCCTTTCCAGCCCTATTTGCCATGGCCAGTGATTCTCAGTTGGACCTCGTCCCGTGCCAGCTGAGCAGGGCAGGTGCAAGCACCACGGCCAGGCTCAGCCGAGCACTCAGGGACTGGTCCACAGAGACAAGGCCGGGCCCCGATCAAGGCAGGCTCAGGGTTGGGATCAGTGAGTGCAGGGACAGACATGGGCATTGCAGGCACCAGTGAAAGGCTCGAGCATGGGTGTGGAGCAGATACAAAAAAAGATTCCCCCCTCCCCCCTCAGATTTTGCACTCGCCCTGCAGCTGCGCCGCTTTCGGCAGGGGTGCTTGGGTGGCTGTGCTGAGTGGAGATGGCCCGGTAGGTGGCAGGGCAGGAGCTGGTGGCACAGACGCTGCTCAGGCTGTGGCTGGGAAAGGCCAGAGCTTGCCTGTGATGCCATCCTTGCATTACCTGACATGCCCCAGAGCCGCTGCAAGGAAAGCTGGAGCGCAGGCTGGTAACTGAGACGGCCTTTCTGGGCTCCTGGCCAGTCCGAGGCTGCCCACAAGCTCTGTTCTCCCCAGATAATCAGTGTTCCCATGTGAGCAGCATGTGTCTACCGAGTTTTTAATCATTAAAATTGCTAATCCTGGCATGTTCAACTCACTTGGTGGCCATTTTTCACACTGACATTTGCTCCACAAAAGTTTTGAAGTCTGAAATCAAGTTCTGCAGTTTTAATCCATTGCTGTGTGCTTTTTAGCTTGCTGTAAAAAGGTGGGAGCCCTAGGAGGTTTTGTCAATAGAAAGGATAATCTTTGGAGCATGTGGCATGTGACAGTATCATTCCTAAAATTATGGTAGCCAACAGATGTAGGCACTAAATGAGGAATCCCCTCCGTTTTGCTTATAAAGGAAACCTTGCTGCAAACATTGCAGGTGAATGGCAGGAATAAAGGTGTCACTATAAGTAAACAGATGTATCAACTTTTTGGCCTCCCAGCTGTGCAAAGCACTGCTTAAAATATTGCCAAGGAGGCAGGCAACAGCGCTAAGAGATGTCATTTTGGAAAACAGCCTCCTAAGCTGCAGTGTGGTAACCAAAGCTCACAATACTTGCCAGTCACCAAAACAAACCAGCTGTTCTTTTTAAGGCCAGATCCCAGTGCAGATAATATTTATTATTTTTTCGAGTAAGGAATTGCTGAGAACTTTATCCCCCCTGCTTCTGCGAGAATTAAAAGGACTTGAGTGACAAAGAACGTTTCTGAGCGTTAAAGATGTATCATCCAGCTCCTGAGTGTGGATTGCTCAGTTTTATGTGGTTAAACAGGGAACGATTGTAGCAGAAGCTCTTTCCAAATGCCTCCCACTGAAGTGCTCAGGGAAAATAAGGCTTTCTTTTTTTTTTCTTTTTTTTTTTCTTTTTTTTTTGTGTGTGTGAGAGGACTGATAATCTTAGGCATGTAAAGACCTTGAGAGGTCAATCAGTCAGCATTTGTGACACAGGGGGACTAGTTAGACATGCACCACTCCAGGGAAATGTTTGTCCACCCTGTTATTCAACTCTCCGGTGATAGAGATTCCCCCCAAGTGCAGCAGAACAAACATTTACTGGGACAGGGTCTGCAGCCTTGCTGCTCCCATGCCCCTGTGATTGCTGTAAGGTTGGGCTGGATCATAACCTATGGTGAAGTGGATTTCCGTGGTTTCTGCTTCATGCTTAGATTCTTTTATCCTTCAGGCTGCCTTGTTCTACTTTGCTGTCTTTCAGCTTACAGGAATTATGTAAACTTCAAAAAAAAAAAAAAAGACAAGGTCAGAACAAACAAGAGGAAGTTGCCTTTCACACAGTGCGTGTGGAACTTACTGCTTCAGGATGTCTTGCGTGCCAGAAGTTTCGATGACTGCAAGAGCAATCACAGAGTCACGGAAAAATGCTGGAAGGGCTGCTAAGCACTTGTGGCTCAGGAGAAAGCCCTTCAGCCAGGACTGCTGGAGGTTGGGGTCTATAATACTGAAATATTTCCACATATTTGACCTATTTCTTTCATTTTTCCGCTTTATGCATCTGCAGAACATGGCCTGAGGCAGAAGCTTTTGATCTGCTCCTCCATGCACCCTACAGACACCACTGAATTATGGTCTGCAAGAACCCAAATAGAGGCTCTCACTACACAAATAAGCAGCAAAGAGCACAGGGGTCACATATGAGCCCAAGAAAATATACCTCCTTCTTCATAGATCTGTAGGGTTGGAGTGGTACTGGGTTTGGAAGCAATCTCCTGTATCCTTGAATCCCCTTCCCTAACTTATGAATAAAGTGCAGGGGCAGGGAAGGACATCTGAATTTCTGGGAAGGGAGAGGAGTAAGAAGGCTGCGAGGAGGCAGAAAAATCTGCTCTGTTGGCCTGAAGTAACCCTGGGAAGCTGCAGTGAGGAGGACCTCTGCCCGTTCTGCCTCGCCAGCTCCCAGCTGTGCTAATTGCATTAGCTGCCATCCCGAGGATTTTTCCCAGCTTAATTTTGCTGTCTCAGTTCTGACCCGGTTTTGACATTTGAAGGAGCAAGCAAACCCCAACATATGCCAGATGCCTTTGCTGTCACTGGCTTCCTTGCTGACCAGATGCCCAGCCAAGGCAGTGTTGCATATCCCTGGATAAGCAAAGGATTACAGAGGTGCTGCGAGATCAGGCTACTTTGTAGTGACCATGCCAAGAAATCACATCCACCCTTCAAGGTCTTTTTGAGCAGCCACAGACCCCCTCTGTCTGTGTTAAATTCTGAACTGTTCTGTAGTACATGCTAGTCCCGTGTTCCTCTACCTGTGGTTCATCACATGACAGTAAAATTCCTGTCAGGGCCATCCACACATACGTGCACAGCTCCACCTGCAAACGTTTAGATGACCATAAGCAAGCAGAGCATGGAGAGATTGGGAAAGACACAATTCCACAGCCAAAACTGAGCCTACCTATTTTTCTGCTGTAAATCCAAATCACCATGGTTATGCTGCACATGATGGTTGATAGTTCTCTTTTTTTTTTTTTTTTTCCTTTAAAGGTTATGCTGTCCTTCAGTTATAAAAGGCTCAACAAGTGCTGGCAGGAGCACAGCACATACCTGGGAGGCAACAAAGAAATTCCTGTGTGCCTGGCATTTGCAGCCGCTCTTCTCCATGCCTGTGGTTAGTACCCAGCCCTTCTGTCCCACGTCTCCTATGTCTGAAATGAGCCTAGTAATTTATCCATCTGTTGTGAGGGTCGATAGAACAAATCATTGCTATTCCATGGTCATGGGAGAGCAGGCAGAAATCCCATTGAAATTATGAGAATATACAGGAGAAAGAGAACATAGAAGAAAGAGGCTTGGGCATATGCTCTTACATCATAAAGCATGATCCTCCAACAGTATAAATATAAAATATGAAAATACGCACCAGATGCAACATTTTGGACATCAAATGCATGTACCTTGCTTGTCTTTTGGTGCATTTCCTCATCATTCATGAATGGTTTTGTGCTTAACATCCAAGAGAGAATTGAAGGAGCTGTTTTTGCTACAGTGGGTGTTGCAGACCGCTGGTTAGAGCCAGGAGGGATCTTGGTGTGCCAGTGCTGCCCAGAGTTTTGCTTGGATATTGTCCTCTGCTTTCGAAGTCCTGAAGGTCTCTTCTGTGGTAGGGCAAAGGAAGGGGGAGGAGCTGCTTAAGAGTAATGCCATCAAAATGCAAACTTTGTTATTTCATCTGTTAATCTGAGTTTAGTATCTACTCCTTTAGCTTCTTCTGCTGGCAATCAGTGCTATTTAAAGAGCTGTTTTTTATCCAAGGCCTGCACTTGCATACTTCATGCTGGACTAGTGCTGACAGAAAGAAAAACTTCTCCCTTGCTTCACTCAGTAGTCCTTGTGCTACTACACACAAAAGGTCTCATTTCAGGGTGTTTATTTATTTATTTATTTATTTATTTATTTATTTTTCCATGTAGTGGTGGCTTACGGGGAGGCTGTTTCCATGAGGGTCAGCTTTTCTGGCAAAACAAAGTTGTGCGTGTAATGTGTCTGTGCTAACTGCAGTTTGATGTAGACAGGCAGAAGCTCAGAGGCAGTGATTTTTACATGCACTTCATTTTTTGAGGCTTTCCCATGAAAAGCCCAAACGCAAAAGCTTTCTGGTTGTTGTGGACCACTTAATTTTAAGGGCCATGGAAATTGCTGTTCATCATTTCCTTGATTCCTGCTGATATTCTCCGTTCCTGAAATAGCCATTATACCTGGTAGCTATACTGACCACGTATACTTTTTCATTCATAGCCTCTGTTTTGATTTAATATACTAGTGACAGATTGTTAACAGATTTTTCACAGGTTGGAAAACAAAGATACGGAGAGCATCATGATTTTTCAACAAGGATAATGAGAACCAGAGATAATACCATGACAAAGAATGTCAGTGGTGCCAATGCAATGCAAGAGTTTCATTTTCTCAAAGTTGTAAGATCTGTTTTCCGAGTGTGACATTTGGGCCTGTGCCAGGTTTCAGACTTAACTCTGGAAGAGGAGTGTGAAAAGGGGCCATGTTTTGGATTGACAACCTGGAAGTCCTGTGCCCCAGCCCTCCTGGAACACTGTTGCTTTGCATAGTGTTAATCACTGAGTTTATAAATCTGTGTTTAGGAGTCTAGGTAAGTCTAGTAGTTTGGTTCTCACAGGTGGTAGAAACCTCTTGTGATGTTAAAGTCTTGATCTTCCCACTCAATTTGAGCTTCAATATTCTGCTTTCAGTCCCTTTATTTGGATTGGGCCTTGTCGCAGGAGAGTCTGACCACACCAAAGTGTTGTGAAGGCACCTTACTGAGAGCCCCAAAGTGCAGTTTATGTGATGCGGCTCTCCCAAAGCACCGGAGAGGGGGGCTGCGCATTGCAAAGCACCTAAGAACTGTGCTCACCCCCTCCTGAGCCCAGCTGTGTGCATGTGAACAGCATGTTTGTCCTACTAACTTACACAGCTTCAGCTAGGAATAGCCATAGATTTACTGGGAGATACAAAAGGGAAGGAGGCAGCCTAATACTTCAACAACGCTGTTGCCATCTACAGATCTAGAAATAGAATTAATAGAATTAGAAATTCTATTAATGCACACCCAGTGCTAACTGTTGGTAGCTCATATGTAATTCTGTTACATTAAAAAAAATGAAAGCTGTAGACTGCATGTATTACACACATGGGCTTGCATTTATAACTCATGAGAATGTGCTGGTGAGCAGCTTGCTTTAAGCTTTTAATGCAAATGTATAGTAGAAATCTGAGAGGTAAGGAATGGGGAGTATCGGTGTTCTGGTTTGGTCTGTGCATGGTATCAGAGTAATGTTTGTGTTGCTGTTAAATTATTTAATCATGCAGTTTAGAAGACAAGGGTGGAGGTTTACAATGCAATGTTTTACTTTGTGTGCTCTGACAGTGATGCCAGGGCTTTATTTTGACTGAATTCAAACATATTCTGATGTTAATGGCATATAATAATAGGAAATCAGCCAAACCAATGAAGATGTGAAAATTGTCTGATACAGTTTTCTATGGTTTCCTGCTTGCTTTTTTTTTTTTTTCAATGCTTGCTCTGTAAGGAAGAGCATTTGACCTGAATGTCTGGAAAATGTTAAGGCCAGTAAGTTTGTATTCCATAGACAAAGTTTATGTTAAGAAAGTATTCATGATTCAGGTACAGTTCAGGTACAGATATGTTCATGATTCAGGTTCAGCACTGTACAAACGAAAATCATAATATATTTGCTACAGGCCCTTGTGCTTTCTCTACAAGTATAGAAACAGTTTTAATTTGCATTCTTTTTCATATATATGTATGATCTCACTTTTATTTTGTAGGTGCTGTATTTTTTCTCTTTTTATTACTTGCAGTAATTTACCCATGAAGCCATTAATGCAACTGTGGAGGTATAAGCAGAAGGTTTACTTTTTAATATTCCAGTGCAGAGTGACCCTCAGTAAGGTCATGCCGTTTGCACTGGCTCCCATCTCTGGTCAGGAGAGGTCTCTGGAAGCCAGTTTAGGAAGTTGGAACAAAGTTGCTGTGTCATGTGTTATTCTGGGAAAAGTTCAGACATTCAAATCTGGGTTCTGACCATGAGGAGACAGAAATGAGATGCAGTTCTGAGAAGGGAGATACCTTATACTATTACCTATCCCACAGAGCTCCTGAGTGCTCTCCGAAGCCTGAATTGTTTAAAGTTCACGTTTGGAAGCGCCTCTTCAAGTATGGTTCAAGTATGGAGTAAGGTTGGGAGTGGGGTGCAGAGTATGCTTGGATAGCTGGCATTCAGTGACAGCAGTAAATGCTTGAGAATGTTTTAAAATGGAAACACACTGGAGCTAAGATGGCCCAGTGCATTAGTATGAAGGAAACCTGTCACTGTCTGTCACCAAAAGTGCAAAGTGACTACTATTATGTACTGCAGTCTTTGATTCCTCGCCCCAATGGCCACAGTAAACTAGAATCATATGAGTAAAACCTGCACGAGCTCAGAGCAAACTCTGAACCTACATTTCTGTTTTTATAGTGCAATTCTTTACGTTAACAGCATGTCTCTTGGCTTAATGTACAGTAGGAAGGATAAGCTGCTCTATGAATTCAGCTCAGTTTTTGCCATGCATGTGAAGCGTTTTAGAAGAATTAAGAAGTAAAAATTACAAAGTTGTACAGCTGAACTTGCTGAGTAAACCAATTTTGAACAAGAATATTATTTATAAGAATGTTCCCATTGTTCCTAATGCAGAACAGCAAGCCAAAAATCTGGCACAGAAGCACAGAATGACTTTGATCATAGGAAGAGTCTCGATTGTGGTTTCTGCTGTGGAGTGCTGCACGTGTGATGGCACGCTGAGCACCCATCTCCTACAGTGTGTACAGGACACTTTGGAGGTCTGAGTACTGTTGCAGCTCTGTCTTGTGTCACTTTTTGTATGAGATCACAGCACAGAAGTGCTACAGAGGCCATGGGAGCTTAAGTAAATTCTTAGAACCCTTCTGGGCAGGTATCCAGTACAAACGCCTGGATAAGCTTATAATGCTTTTCACACATGACTAATCTGTCACTTGATATCTTTTGGAGCTGGGGATGACAGCATTTCGCTGACATGCAGCTCTGTGTTAGCATGGTCCAAGGAGAGGGCTTGGGAGCTCTATCTTCCTGCAGCAGTGACGCAGGCAATGGTTAAACTAAGATCCGTGCTGATTAGAGACTTGCTGAGCTAATTGAATAAGCCCTCTTCAGATAAGCCAGCTTGAGCTGCAGGGGTCTAAACCCTGCCATGACTTTTCCCTACCTAGTCCTTAACCACACTAAGTCCCTGTACTGTCTCCATATAGTATATGGAGAGTAAAATCAGGCATCTGTATTGCACACCTCAGTGCTCTCTTTGCTCATGCACCTCCCCACTTCTTCCCAAGTACTGTGCACATGGTGGTTAAACACCATCCTCTGGGCTCCCCTGCTTCGGGAAGTGCTCCCACACTCCGGGGAGCTAGAAGTGCACCTCCCACAGCATGACAGCGTGGGGCTGCCACCTGCCCCCCTTCCCTCCAGGGCTGCTCGTGGCCAAATAGTGTTAGCTGTGGGACACTGCTGTCCGCATGCTGTGAACCAGTCCACTTGCGAGCAGTGAAGTATTTCTCTAAAAAGCCTTCTATCTTTTCAAAACCTTTTTGTTTGCAAAAGATGCTACTGATGTAAATGTGGCATTTTGCGTCATTTTTGTGAAGTGCATTTTTAAATGTAAAAGAGAAGGAAACAATATTCAAATGCTGATAGGAAAACCTAGCTTACCAGGCTGTGGTAAACAGAAGAGCCAGATCATTTGGGTAATGATTTAATACAAAATATGCTATAAACACTGTGAGAAAATTATCAAATGTTGGAAATCAGGAAGGAGAAGAGCAAGGCTCTTTTGTATGTGTATTGCACCCAGCAGATGCTTCCTATTGTTCCAGGCTGTTGAGTACTGCCAAGTCAGGAATTTGAGGTATACTTGGAGTGATAGAAAACACACAGTATGCACCATGCAACTGGTTTTTAGAATAATGACTGATTTCTCTGTCCTTCATTCACCATTGGATCACCAATTGTGGGAAAGGTTAGATCAGTATCGTGTGTTATGTACTAAAACAGAAACACTTTGGCTTTGCTGTGTTTTGCACCTTCTGCCATGCAGGCTGCCTGGTTTCTCCCAGTTGCTACTTGCTTTGCTGCAGCGGCGTGCTGGCCGAAAGCCTCTGTGGAGCAATTGTGTGTGATCCTTATTTAACAAACAGTCAGAGGACAAGGGCCGACTTTTCAGATCACCTGCTGCCATTAGAAAGTATTGCAAGTCTTCTGCACTGTCTGCCTGTTCAAGAATCTCCAGCAACTTTTCATTTGCTCACTCAAATACAGCCCTTGCGTTTCCCTGACACACCAAAATCATTATCTCTGTAGAGAGTCTCAGAAATGAAGGGAAATCAATTTTCTAGGAGCTGTTGGGAAATTGCAGCACTTTCAGAAAATTTCATCTGGAGCACATGTTTGCATTAACTGGAATTGCCTCACTGGGAACTCATGCTGTACGAGTCTATTTTCTACTCAAAGCCTAGAAGTACCCTTAGTTCTTTCAGCTAAATATTGCCTACACTTCCTCTCTAAAATATTATGAGTAAATACCATGCTCATTCTGTATCCTCAAAACTAGCATATTATAAAGGCTTTGCCAATGCAAGAGGCCAAGTAAGTATTCAAAAATACTTACCAACAAGAACCATTTTTACTGTACTCCTGCTTTCACTTTCCTTTCTCCTGAATGTTGCCTGTAGAGCCCATTATTAACTTAGAAACTATGAGACAATATTCATGACATGCACTAGAAGCCTGAGCAGGAAATGTCACTGAGTTACAGGGGGGAAAAAAAGGACTGGAAAAGTCCTTGAGGGTCTGTTCCTATGCTGGGGCAGGCTCATCCAGAGTGCCACTCCTGATAAGAAGCTGCCTGAACAGTTTTTAAAAACTGGTGATGCCAAAAGCTCCACGAGCATCCCGGTCACTCGCTCCTAGCAGTTCGCTGTCTGTATCACTGAGAAGTCTGTTTTAATGTCTGTTATAAAGTTGTGGGAAATGGATTGGGCCTTTCCTTTGTGTGCCTACCTTTCACTTCACTCTCTTCTTCGAAGTAAGTGAGTCGCCTTCTTTCAACCTTTCCTCGCAGATCCTGTTTTGGGGCCCTTTCCTCATCCTCACTCTTGTCTGCAATCCTTCCAGCTGCGGAAATGCATCACATGGAACCGGACATGGTGCTCCACCCAAAACACTGCCCATGGCAAAAGCATTATTTAATGTGTCTTGTATTTTTATAGCATGTTGAGTTTCGGGATTTTTTCTTTTTTTTTCCAACAGCAGCATCTGCTGCATTACTGAGCATCAAATTATACCCTTTTCTACATAGTGCTGTTTAACCAGTTGTTCCCTATCCTGTCTCTGCATTTTCGTTTCTTATCTAAGTGGGAACTTGTATTTCTTCTAATTGAATTTTCCTTACATGTTAGCTTTTCTACCTTCCAGCAGTGTGTGGTGGAGGGAGACAGCTATATTTGCTATGATGAAATGACTGTTGGATATTCTGTTGCCCTACAGGAAGCTCACTGTGTTCGGAGCATACAGAATCACGAACATAGATGTGTGGGAAGTGAGCCGTGTTTGTAAATATAAAAGAAAGTAACTGCAGGACTCTATGCAAACACTTGTGTTTCGTCATCTGGGTTTATTCCTAGGTGATAAAATGATGACTTAAATCAACTTGGTTAAAGATTGAAGAAGAACAAGGAGGTCTGGACGATCAGCAGGATTGCAGCACAGGCTGCTGGCACCTGGCCTGCCATGAAGGCTCAGCCGAGGCTGATGAGGATCCAGCGTGAGACACGGAGAGCTTATGACCCAGAGACAATATTCCTTATACCAGCATGCTGATTGCCCCAGATTTTGAACTCTTGGCAGATGAATAGTAAATACCAGGATGCCAGAGTCTCATGACAATCTGGAGTGGTGCAGGAAGTCAGCTCCAAAATATAAGGGCTGTTTGGTAAATACCGGTTGATCTGAACAAGAGGCAGAAAATGCAAATGCGGAGGACGGGAAGACTGTGCCAGGGCAGGGAGCACTTGGCTTCCACATGCCAGATTTGTTTCCACTGTGCAACCAGTGTGACATGAAGAAAGCCAATGAATTCTGTGACTAATAATTTATAGAAGTTTCCATGGGACAGAGATGGTGGTGATGCGTGGGTGACAGAACAACAAGCGAGTTGGAATGATGGCTGTAACCATTTGGATCTCTTCACTAAGCAGGACAACTAGACAAAACTGCCTTCAGCACTGCAGAAGAGAAATATTTTCCATTGTAGGCAGCAGTGGAAAAATAGTGAAGCAAGAATCACGGCACAAAAAGCAGAGCTCTTTGGTGGGATTGTTTGAAGATGGCCCTATTTTGTTTAAAAAAAGATTAAAAAAGAAATGTAGGCAGAAACTCAGGAGCTGTAAGATTAGGGGCCTGGGAACTGTGCAATCAAACCTTAGCCCTGCACATCTCAGCAGAAAAGCTCGGGCTTTTCGGGAAAACTGTGGTAGGACTGTGACCAGTAGCACACAGGGGCCACGCGGAGGCATGTGAAAAGATGCTGAGCACCGAAGTGAACTCCTGGGCGGTTAGTAGCCACGCGGCTCTGATGTCAGGCTCCAGGGCAGCCTGCCAGGGTTTTACTGGCTGCTGATAAAACTTTAGCAAGTGTCTCATGGCATGAGCAGGGTTGGAAGTGCAGGGAACAGGGTTACTCAGGGGACCCAGACACGAGGCACTGAAAGTATCAGAAGTTGGCCTGAATTCCTCTTTTGTTGGGGGATTCATGTACGGTTGAGTACTAGGGGGTACCTAAGAAATGTGACTGGATGGAAGTTGTACCAAGCAGGAACCGGTTTGCCTCTAAGCTGATTAAAAAAAACAATAGAAGGTGCTGGCTGAACGCTGGGACAACTTAAGGTCAAGCTGGAGCTGAAGTCCTCTAAAGGAGCAGGTTGTTTCCAGTTCCCTCACTGGAAGCCAGACTTCAGGCTGGCACTGTTTTGTTAAGGATGGTCTCAGTGAGGCCACAGTGAGGTGCCTGTGGAGCAGGGCTGGTGGAGCGGGACCAGAGCTACCCCCGCCATTTCGCAGGGAGTCCCGGCTCTGCCTCTTTCCCAGGCACGAGGAACGGGCCACAGCTTAGGAGATATCTGGAACAGCCTCCTCATTCCTCCAATGACAGGGCTGCACGGTGGTATGTCCTGTAAAAAACGCATCGGGATCCTTCGGGAAAGAACTGGATACATAACCGCATTAATGGATGCAACGTATTGATGAGGTATTCTGCGCAGACTTTAATTAAAAATACCCACTGGGGTCTTTCTCATGACAAAGGAGCTGTGTTTAAACCCGCGTTCTGCAGAACTTACATCCACACTTCCACACAAACTGAAGGAGGCTTATCCCGGAAAATGGCGTGTGGTGCCACCACGCAGCACAGGCGGCCATAAGCCGAGGCGCAGCATCAATTACTGTAGTTAATGATAAGGCGAGAGCCTGAGGGGTGACTGACCTAGTCATTAAGCCGGCAGCGCTGAAATGGCCCACGTGCCTGTTGCTGCCATGCAGAGTGGGGCTGAAACCACCTCCCTGCCTTTCCGCCAGCACCTTCCAAGACCAGCAGCTACAGCATGAGTACTAGAAGCTTATTTTTTCCCCCAAGTTAATTTCACCGTGTGAGAGGATGCTGCTTGAAGGTGTCTTGCTGGGTTTGCTGACGGGCACACGCCCCTCATCCCCCGCGCGGAACAGGGAGCGCCTCCCACTGCCCAAGGGCCTTATTCCCTTGGAGCTGCCCCACGGCGCCCACAGCCGAGCGCCTTCCCGGCCGCGGCCCCTTTAAAGCGCTCCCCCCTCCCGCGGAGCGCCCCAACGGCCGCCGAGAGGGGAGGGGCCTCGCGCGCCCCAACGGCCGTCGGGCGGGGCGGGGCCGAGGTGCCGGTTGGGCCGAGGCGGCGGCGCTTTATAAATCGCGGGGGGCAGGGGTGTCTCTGTCTCTGCCGTGGGTCGCTGCGGGAGGTGGCGGGCAGGCGGGCGGGCTCGCTCGCCGGTGAGTTGGACGCGTGGCCGCCCTTCGGCCTTTGACGAGCTGGGCGCACGTGGCCCCGCGTCCCGGGCGGGGGCGTTCCTCCGCCCCGCGCGTCTCGCGTTAGCCTCCCGGGACCCCCTTAGGGGAAGGAAAAGGGGTGGGGGGCGCTTGGCGCCTTGCAGGGTTTCCCTCGCCTCTCGCGGGCGGCCACGTGCTACGGCTTCGCTCGCTCCTCTGCGTTCCTTTCCTTACGCTCTTGATCTCGTACTGGGGCTGGAGGAAGGTAGCTCTCGCTAATTTTATTTTCGTTTTCTTTTGTTTGTGGTTGTTTGCTACGGAGGAGTAGTTAAATGGTGCGCTGGTTGTTGCTTTCCTTTTCCGTCCTAGCTACTGTTGCTGTGTCTTTCATGCTACAGGAGCTATGGACTTGCAGTATTTATCAAGGGATGCCTTTGGCTGTGGGGAGTTTTGTTGTTTTCCTGGTATTTTGCTCGGAATTAGTATAGTGGCTGTTGGTCTCAGCCCTGACTGCATCGTGTTTGAGGATGTTGAAGGGCATTTGGGAAGTGTGATCTGCACAGTCACAGAGCAGTCCTTCGTTGTGTTTATACAGACTTGCTTATATTGGAGGTGCTAACTCTTTAGGAGTAATAAGTCATCCAGTGTAAGTTTTTTGTAGTGTTCAATGGTCAAATCCATTAAAAAAGATTTAAAAAGTTAATGCTGTTATGTTTTGGGGTGTACTCAGTTCAGCATTTTATGAGTGATACTGTGAATCTTAGAATTAACTAGAGAAGATGGTGTTAGAATTCAACTGAGAACTGCTTTCAGTAATGTGTTCTCTTACTGAATTTGCACTTTTGATTTTATTTATGGCTTGTTGCCAAGTCAAAGCAGTCAAAATAGCTTTGCTTTTTGCAACCGGTGTAGGGAGGGCTCTCTATATTAATTTAACTCAGTCTCCTCTACTGATTTTTTTTTATGTAAGAACTATTTATTTTATTCCTAGTAAAAGTCAGGGCTGCAGTTTAATTTATGATGATGGCTAGACTCCTCTTTTTTTTTAAAAAAAAAAAAAAAAGCTGTAATTCAAACATCTAGTGTGAAACTCTTAAGGAGATGCTTACTGTCTTTTCTTACTGGCGCAGGGAAACATTTCTGGGTAAGAGGTAGAAGTTGCTCTGCCCCTGTGCACTCCTTTAGGTATGGAAAGGTGGAAGGGATGGAAAGTAGAAATGGGAGGGCTCAGAGTTGCTAATTTGGCCCAAACAGCAGGCAGAGACCAATACTGTAATCCCTTCAGAGGTACAAACCTGCGCATCAAATAGTCAAGATGTTAATCTTGGGTTATGTCAAGGGAAAAATGCTCTCTAAAAAGTCTCTATCAGGGTATCTGATGTGCATCCAAACTTTATTCAGCAGGCACTAGTAAACGTATCTAAAGAGGAAGCTTTACTCCCAAAGTGAATGCGTTTCTATGTTGTGTTATAGCACCAGATTTGCAGGGGAAAGGTGAGCAGTTTACTCAGGGTGAATCAAATTAAAAGATATTTAAACTATTGCTTATATTTTATAAGTTTTGTATTAACAGTTCTATTTGTGATAGTTATGCATCTCAGTATGTTGGAAGCAGAAAGCGAACTGGTATTTTTAATCTGGATAGCAAGGCCTATTAAAAGGAGAGGAGTGTGTGTGGCTGGTGGTAGGGAAAACTGAGCTTAGCTCTGCCTCCATTAATCACAGGTCTGCCATAAATCATGGCAGCAGAGGAACTGGAGTACCTGGAGCTGGAAGTAGCCTCCCTGCAGTGCAGTATCACACACATAATGTGACTCTGCTGCTGCTTTCACATTCAAAAGCTGACAGAGTCTGTGCCAGTGGTTCTTAATTACTGTGCCCTTCTGGCAGTATAGTGAGTGCCCTTGCTTGCCCTTCTTGCCTTTTTCTTAAGAAGCCTGAAGAGTATGCTAAATTTCTATTTTTTTATCTATTTGAAATATGTGCTATGAGTTCCTATATCTCTTTTCTTTGGATGTCAGAAGACCATGTAATTTCTTTTATAAGAGACAACAGAGGAAAAAAGGTCTACAGCAACTATTCATCAGGCAGGCTCAACATGTGTCCCTTCTGCTAACTCTGTTTGGACACTGTATTATTGGCAATTGTGGACAGAGGGAGTGACCAGAGGAGGTTCATCTTCTCAGAGGTGATCTCTCTCTTTGAACAGAGTAGGCAGTGCCAAATAACTGGTGAATGTATCTGGGACCCCTTTTCAGCTGGGTGGGATAGCTGGATAAACAAATGAACAGGGAGTGGAAATGCAAGCCGAGTATGGTGTTAAATGCAGCTATTCATGGAACTCCTGGATAAAAGATTGTAGAATCCATGGGTTTAAGAGGATATTCTTGAAAATGAAGTAGAGTGTTTACTTAGGAGCAAGGGAAGAGATAAGCTGTGAAGAGACCTTATTTTGGGAAGTGTAATTTGGAATAGGCTGGATTAGTTTGATGTGCAATTCTTCTCCCTCTTCTAAGATAATCGTTGAATTACTTAAGCCTCTTGCAAAGTATATATATCATGGAATAACTTGCTGCTTGCGGTCACTTTTTTGTCCAAGTCATTTCATTAACTTCTAAGTTGGAACAGGCTTTTAATGTAAAAGGCTTATGCATCTGTGTATATACTATTTCTATGCAACATTAGCAAGAATTGATACCTTGATGGAAGAATACAATATACTCCTATATTTTCCATTAATACCAGAAAGAGAGGACAGAGTTTTAATAATGAATGTCTTAAAATGCTACCTGATTCCAGGATGTAGTCAAACTAATTTAAGCTTGGTCAAAATTATCAGAATTTGTTAATTGCAGTTCTCCTTAAGATCATATCTGGAAGATAAGAACTACTTTCACCTTTTGCGAAGAGTGTAAAGGTTGTCCAAGACAACAGATTTGAACTAAGCAATTGATTGAACCGGACGATTGATTTGCCCAGAGACACTAGTTTGAACCCAGCTGACCTTACACAGCGTTACCTTTGCCTTGGTTGTCAGAGGTACTAAATGGTGTCTCACCCTTGGCATGTTTGGGAAGTCCAGCTTAAGAGGATGAAGCACAAGGTTGTTATAAATGCTTGCATGTGCACCCTACCCTAGTGCTCTAGGTGGCAAATGTTGCAAATGCATGTGTTTACACTAAAACCATTTTTACTCATAGAAATTTTAATCACTCTTATCTTTCACAGAAAGACAAATCAATAATGTCAGCGCTGAATTGGAAGCCATTTATCTACGGAGGTTTAGCATCAATCACTGCAGAATGTGGTAAGCATTTCTTTTAACTGTGTACATGGCTGTTTAACTTGGAAGGTTCCCTTTAAAACAAGCTTAGTTCCATCAGGTCAATCAATGATGATGTATTGTATGGTTGTCTTTAGGGTGAAGCACTGGAGTTTTTCCCTGCACTGCAGATTATGAAGTTGCTCAGAACCTTGTTTTAGTGTTGAAACACTTACATAAACTCTTGACTTTATACAAGCTTTGGCTTTTGTCTCTTCCATGTTTGATCTTTTTATAGACAATGCTCATAAATCTTCCCACCATTTGCTTTACTAGAGTAATAAGCTAAGTTCTTAACTAGTAAAATTGTTTTTCAGCTTCTGCAGGTAGCTGTCTTGCAGTTTACACTGTTTTTGAATGTTAGTGTCTGTGTCAACTTGAGTGCTTACATTTAATTAGTGTAAAGCAAGATACAGTTACTATGGTGAAATAATGCATTTGATTAAGTGTTTAATACATAGGCCGAGGTGAAATACTAACATCCTTTTAAATCTTACTTGAGATGTATGTGACAAAGGAAAACTGTATTTCTGTATTTTTCATGGTTATTTCATAATTATTTTCATAAATAGCCTGATATTTCGTTAGACTCACAAATGGAGTCTCTGATATAATTCACATTGTACTTACTCTCGAAGTAAGACCACTATTCTGTTTTTGTCTTTTACCTCATCTTTTTTCATGAATCTTTCTCAAACCTGAACTGAGACCTCTGTTTTGTTTGATAGTGGCCAGTAGTGCAAAATTCCCAGTGAAAGATGGGCAATCTGCAGAAGCTGTGCTTTTCTGGCAAACCTTAATTTAACTTAATAGAATTACTACTTTTATTTTTAAGGTACTTTCCCAATTGACCTGACCAAAACACGTCTGCAGGTTCAAGGTCAAGTTTATGATGCCAAATATAGAGAGATCCGCTACCGAGGGATGATGCATGCACTAGTGAGAATATTCAAAGAAGAAGGATTGAAAGCATTGTACTCAGGGTAAATAAACTAATTAACTTGCAGTAGTGGTTTCTGAACAGTCTATTGATAATAAACAGCATAAACCATAGTATTTAAGCTCTTGAATTTGGGTTTTGCAACCCAATTTCATTTGGAGTATTTGGAGAACATTTTCTCACCCAAGAAACTCCGATATGAGTTATTTTAAAGAATAAAAGATATAGCTAAGCATAAACTTATTATACACAGTCATTCTGACTTTACCTAGGAAAATGAATAAATGAACATGGTTTAAGGTGATTGTTTTTTCTTTTTTAAATATTGGAATAAGTGTGCATTTTTTTTCCAAAAGACTATCGTGGGGGATTTAGTGTGCAGTTATTTCAAGCATATTTGTTTTCTGTCTTATAGACCACATGTTGGAGCTTGCTGTAAAATAATTCTTCCACTGTTCACGCATGTTCTTGTAGTCTGTACATAAAAAGCCTTGTTTTGTTGACAGTGATTTTAAATTGAAAATTTAAATAATCAAACCTTTCAGTGACAGGTATCTTGTGATCAATCTTCCCTCACACTAAAGTGTTTGCTAATCATTGAATTTGACAATTTTAAGCTGTAAATACAGTTACTGCTTATTTTTACAGGATTGCACCTGCAATGCTACGCCAAGCTTCATATGGAACTATTAAAATTGGCACTTACCAAAGCTTGAAAAGAATGTTTGTTGAACATGCAGAAGGTGAGGGCTTTGCAGTTTTAGACTTGTTTGCCTGAAGGTGGCAGTTTGTATTTGTTATTTTGTTGGAGTGGTTTGAATAAGCAAGGGAAACTCGTGTCTGGGCGTGTTAAGACTTTTGTAGTCAACTCTCTGGTTGTAGGAGTGGGGGGAATCTTTCTGCTAAGATGCCTTTTATGCTCTGTAAACTTGCAGCTAACCTTTTTCCTCTGTTCATGACATAGATGAAACCCTGATGATAAATGTTCTATGCGGTGTTCTTTCGGGAGTAATTTCATCAGCTATTGCCAACCCTACAGATGTCTTAAAGGTAATTATGCTTTACATAGTTTGTCTTTAGGATAGCTTTTTTTCTCGAATATGCAAAATCTGGTGATGTGTGTGGGATTTTGTTTTGTAAGACTTATTGTTTAAACTACCTTTTTTAAAACGTAGTTATGCGCTGAATTCTTGGAACCTCTTTATAGTCCTCAATAGTTACGTAGAAGCATGTCCTGGGAAACTGATGGCTTGAGAGGGAGTTGGATGTGTGTTTTTTTTCTTTTTTGAAGGAGGAAAAGAAAAATTTAAGATTACTGTTACTGTAACATTTTGGCTATAGTGTATGTGGAAACCCCACTGCATATTTTAATTGGAGTTTAATTTTCTTGTAATATTGTTCTTTTAGAGTGATTCTAGAGCTTAAATATGTGGAAGTCACTAAAGAGGGTGAGAATTTCAGTGACTGGTGTTTAGGTTTGTGTGATTCTTGAAAATCCTATAGGTCAAGATCTTGTTGCTTCTGCTAGAGGTTTTGTAGTGTAGTGCTCAGCTAGTTACCAATCACGTGAACCAAATCTGTGAAACCGTTGCTTCTTTAGGATCTGTTTAATGATACTTGGACCTTTTTCTCCCTAATAGAAAGGGTTAATGGTATTTAACTTACAAAATTATCGTGTGACTTAGGTGTCTGTCTCCTATCATATTTTAATTTCTGTTTCAAGACTGGTTTCAACTAGTTATTTCCCGTAGTTATGTTCCCTACGCCAACTTGCTTGTCACCAAAAGGGTATTTTTGGTAGTTTAAAGGATGGTTTCCTAAGGATATTGTCAGAAATCTGAGAGATGATAGAAGTTGGTTCTAACTAGCTGAAACCTTAATCTCTCAACCTTTCATTTTAAGAGGTTCCTGTCAGAACGTTATAAAGGACACTTTGCAGAAACCATCTGTCAGTCTAGTCTAAATGGGGATGAGTCTAGAAATAGAAGTGACTTAATACAACCAAGAATTGCACCACATCCACATTGAAAACTAGCAGCTGCAAGCAGAGGATAGTTAAGGCACTTGCGAAGATTGCATCATGGTTATGGTAAAACCAGCTATCAATTTGTATTCAAGGAGAAAATTGACTTCAAGCTAGCAATTTACAATGATACAACTATGCTAAACTATTTCTAACCTTATATTGGGAAAGTACTTATGTTCTGTTTTGATATTCAACTCTATCTCAGATCAGAATGCAAGCCCAAGGTAGTATGATACGAGGAGGAATGATGGGCAACTTTATACAAATCTACCAAAACGAAGGCACCAAAGGATTATGGAAGGCAAGTTTTTTGAATTGCTTATC
>VZSV01000044.1:3665717-3694648 GCA_013398735.1 Nothocercus julius | reverse complement strand
GCGGCTGAGCCGCTGGGAGCGGCGCCCGCAGCCGGCCGCGCCGCTCAGCGAGCGCCAGAGCCGCTCCGTGCTCGACGTGAAGGCGGCCGCCGAGGACCTGCCCGTGCCCCCCGAGGTGAGCGCGGGCCGCCGCGTCGCCGTGGGCGGGGAGCGCGGGGAGGGGGTTCGAAGGGAAAGTCCCCGGTGCCGGCACGCGGAGGCGCCGCGTAGCCTCGCCCGAGTCCGTCCCCAGCGCCGTGTTCCCTGCGGCAGCCTGGGAGCCTCCCCCGCGTGCAGCAGCCGGATGGATATAGAGCCGGCCCGCCCGTTATTGGGATGGATCAGTGCCCCATCGCCTCTACGGTTATAAAATATTAACGCAAGCCCAAGAGCTGGCGCGTTATTTATGAGGCCTCCCTGCTGTCCTGCCTGCCAGGGGAGGGGTAGGGAAACATTTGCCTTTTTATAGCCACGCCAAAACCAACACTGTGTGGATTTGTACTAGGAAATGCTTGTTTAACAAGTGGAGAGTTAATCGAATTTAAGGTAAAATTGGCTTTTGTTTAAGCAACTCCGTGTAATGTCAAGGTGTGCCTTTTATTACAACATTTTCTCTACCCTTTGGTTCCTGTAGACGGTTAGTGGCGAAGTGTATTTAAGTGCTGCAAATATCTTGCTATGTTATTGTTAAACATTATTAATTACTTACAGTTCTCCTCACACACCTCTCTGAATATATTTAATAATGAGAAAAAAAAAATCCACCAAAAGAAAAAGACTTATTAAGCTGTCAGTAGCGTGCTGAAGATCTACTAGTTCAATGTTCAGGAAGCATTTGATTTGCTTTTGGAAAACATGGTTTATGTGTTTGCAACTTGTCTCTTTTCATGGGGGGTTTTCCATTCAAGTAGATTGGGATATAAGTTATAGTACCGTAAAGTTAACTAAATTGGGTGCCAAGATGTATTTCAGAGTTTAAATAGCCAAGGCAGGGTGAAACCTTTCTGTCTTGAAACATATCCGTGTGGTTCCAGAGCCTGTCCTCCTCTTCCGGACTTCCAGTTTCTGCTGCAAGCTGTTTATACCTGTTTTTTTGTCAATGCTGGCAGGCACCCAGAATGACTCTAGGAGGATGTTCAGCTGTTGGAGGATGTCCTTAAGGATCTAAACCTCCTCTGTAACAGGGCAGTTACTGTGTTTTATGCTTAGCACAGCTGGAATGTCATAAGTTTTGAGGGCTTCAGCCCGGCTTGGCTCCTGCTGAAGTGGATTGGGGTGGCAGCACTCAGCTTTTCCAGAAAAAAACAGGCTCTGATTCTCCCTTTCCAAGAGAACCAGTTTTTGACTTCACATTAGGGTCCTGCCTACTCATTTTCTGCATCCAGAAATCCGGTTGAAATCACAGTTCTCATTGGCGATTCTTCATCCTGACTTTTTTTTTTACCCAGAAACATTTTGGGGGAGTACGCATGGAAACTGAAAAAGATAGGTTGGGGTCTCAAATATATGAAACACTAATAGTTCTTTCTTTGCCAGACTAACGTTCTTAGGCAATGAATATTTCAATAAGCGAGTATTTTACAAAGTGAGTAATTTTCTATAGAGCTATAAAGATTTGTTTCTCTTTTCATTTGTTTTCTATTTCTCTGCTACTAATGCTCTCAGCAATGCTGAAAAATATCCTTTAATTGTCAATGAACCAAAGAGTACTGTACTAATTGAAACGATCTAACAGTATTTGATTTCTTGAATTCATTTTGCAATATAAACTAATAAACGTTTTCTAATTATATTTAATCAAGATTACTTTGAAGTTACTTTTGCTGTATTTTTCTTGCTTAAAAACAAATGATGTAGCTCATAGCTTCTATTCAGCAGAGCCTTTGTAGAAGAGCGTCTCTTTAGCTGAACTTCATTCAGAAATGTTTGAAGGAACGTGAACATCGTGAACATCCTGAGCAAGTCCTAGCATTGTTAAGTCTAGAATTTTTCTGAATACGTGACAGAAAAATGTGACAGTTCCTGTACTGTGGTGGCGTGGCACAGTGCAAACGACAGTGACAAGTTTTCCCTTCTACATGAGCTGTAAATTCTTATGTATTCAGATACTTTAGTTCATTTGTCTGGATTAATGTACTTCATGAGTATGTCAGGTGCCTGTGCGTTAAGTTCTTTAGGCAAACACATGCTAATGTAAAATGCCATCTAAACGTGACTAAAGCCTGTGGGTTTCCACGAGCAGCTCCCCATTGAAGATCTGTGCAGCCTGACGTCGCAATCGCTCACGGTCGCGCTGACTGCTGCGGTGCCGGATTCAACGGAGGATGTTCTCCTGAAAGGATTTGCCACGCTGGGGATGGAGGGTGAAAGAATTGAAACGGCACAGCAGGTAAGTGGTGCTGAATACTCTCAGAGTTACTGTAGTCTTTTTCAGAGAATAGGAATTTATCTGCCTCTAGCTTAGGTTTTGGTGAGTTAGTTAAATTATTTTATCAGTCTTCAAGGTATAAGAAGAAACTTGGGGGGAAAAAAGGATGAAGCCTTAGCTTTTAAGGAACAGATGCTTTTCCCCTTTTGAGTGCAGTTGTATGTGAGGGTAAGGCATCGTTTCAGTAAATGTTGCTCATGATATGACAATATGACGTTGCTCATAATAGACTTATTTTTTCTAATATGACAGCCTTGTTTCTGGGCAGATAAGAGCGAATGAAATTCAATTTTTCCTATTTTAGCTTAGTGGTGGAGTTATTCTTCTGTTTTGTTGTTTAGCAATTAAGTTCTTAAATCTCACTGTCTTTACCAAGAGAAATGATGCTGTTCATCCTCTAAATTTCTATTTTATACATCTGATTTTATCTTTTCCTAATTTATTGCATGTAAGATCTATTGCTGTTGACCCCATAAATTCTCTTTTAGTTCTTCTCATGGTTTGCACAACTACAGACACAGATGGATCAAGATGAAGGTGCAAAGTACAGGTATGTGTTCTTCCTCATTTGCTTTCACTGTGAGCAATGTAAACCTCATACACTGCGTAATGTTTGCACACATTCAAATTAAATCATCAGGAAACTTTTCTCGGTGGTAGCCAGAGATGGCATAAGTGGGTATAAATTAAAACACAGGAAGTTCCATCTGCATGTGAGGAAGAACTTCTTTCCTGTGAGGGTGCCAGAGGCCTGGAACAGGCTGCCCAGAGAGGGCTGTGGAGGCTCCTTCTTCTGGAGATCTTCCAAAGCCACCTGGATGTCACCCTGTGCCCCATGCTCTGGGTTTCCCTGCGTGTGCAGGGAGTTGGACTAGATGATCTCTAGAGGTCCCTTGCAACCTCAACCATCCTGTGATTCTGTAAAATGTATTGGTGCAGGTGAAGTATTTCCTTCTCACAGCTGTATCTCCCATCCTGGAGGCTGCTGAGCTTGTGCCAGGGCAGTTAAAAGGAACAGAAATCTCTCTCTGACGTGTCTGATGATTTATTAAGACAAACTGAAATTAATTTTGACATACGGGTTGAGCTGTAGAGAAAGGCAGAGTAAGGGATATCCCGTGCCTTTCCAACGGCAAAGGCATGGGATATTTCCTCTGTCGCAGCCCATCCTTTGATGGGGAGTCTGGCAGGCGAGTGCAGGTGGCAGTAACTTCTGCTGTTGCCCTTTAGACCAGTGCCAACTCCGTCCGCATTCCCGGCGTTCCTTGCGCGTCACTTGGCTCCACTCTGGGAACGAGGCGTTCGCAGCTGTTTCTGGTGAGCCAGCTCCTCAGGCAGCTCCCAGCCTCCCACGGACTTTCAGGGTCCTCAAGAGTCTCATCTGAGCAAGGCCGAATGGCTCAGCTGAATCTGCTCGTGGCTTTTCTGAAAACTGGCCTATATTTTGAAATTTTAAGAACTTGCCCTTGGCTACAAAGAACCCTGTCCTGCTTTTGTACTTCAACCTGGGCTGTCTCTTCGCCTCTTGCTTTCATGCCTGCATACATAGTATTTTCTAAAATCAAATATTTAAGCTTATACTGAGTTTGGATCCTTAGCAACCATTAAAAAAGGACATCTTTATATTGGGCATTTGTAATGCACATAGATACTTTGCTGTATAATGGCTACAAACTGTTTTGTAGGATGGCAAATCTGAAATCACTTGCAGGAGGCCAGAGGGGCAGGAAGAAAATGAGTTAAAATGAGTTAGTTCTCTGACTGTTGTACTCTGGTTTGCCCAAGGCAGAGTTGTGTTTCACGTGCTGCTTTGTACATAGCAAGGTATAACACAGTGGTTTAACGTGACATCCAGGAGTAATTCATTTTGTAGTACTTCTTATTTAAATGTTGTGCTTGGCAAATGTTTAATAATCATTTAGAGGTTGTGTCTGCACTGATCTTTAGACAGGCTTTGTGGCGTTATATAGTGAATATTGTTTAAGTATGATTTCAGTTTGATTTCAGCCTCTTTCCATCCTAATGATAACTTTTGAACCCTCTAACTAATTGCAGCTGCTTTAGAAAGTAGAAGTCATTTCTAAGTGAAGATTGAGACTTGTGTAGAAGAAGAAGCCCAAATTACCATCACCATTGAAAGCAAGGCAGGTAGAATTCAGCTGTTAGCAGTGGCCTGCAGTGGTTAACAACAGTGTTTGTGCTGCTGTTAGTCCCTGTGTGCACTGGTCTCTAGACTAGTTACAGGGCACGCTGCTCCTTTCTGGGCAGATTTGGTATCAAGGATGTCAGGGAAGCAGAGTTACTGCAGTCGCTGTTGCAAACCCTATGACTTTACTTTTGCAGGTCAGGAAGTCCCTGCTTATTGTTCAGGCTCTCCTCATGCAAGTGGTCCTTTTATTTTCCTGGAATTGGTTTCTGTCATGGAAAGATAGTGCTAGTGTCACTGGAGGCCACTGATGTTGCAGGCATGGAAAGTGAAGCCTGACCTTTGTTACCTTTTGGCTCTCTTTCTCTAGACAGATGAGGGATTACTTGTCCGGCTTTCAGGAGCAGTGTGATGCTATCCTGAGTGACGTGAATAGTGCTCTTCAGCATCTGGAGTCACTGCAGAAGCAGTATCTTTTTGTGTCCACAAAGACAGGAACACTACATGAAGCCTGTGAACAACTTCTGAAAGAGCAGGTAATCTTTGCTGGGAAGGTTACTGGAAGCTTCTCTGCATAAAATGTTCAGTACTTTTTGATCTACACTTTAATCAAGACGGCTATCTAGCGGATGAGGGCTTCTCTAATTTATACCTGACATATACAAACTGTATTGAGATTAGTAATTGATATTGCTTACAGGAGAACTTTGAGCTGTTTTTTTTTTTTTCTTTCTTTTTCCGTAAGAAAGATTTATTTTTTTTACATTACCAGCTTATCTCTCCTAAATACTTTCTCCTCATGAACAGTTCCAACAGTAGTGTAACAAAGATGACTTTTTTAGGACTCAAAATGTTAGTGGCATAAGGTTTGTTGAAGTGTGATCTAGCATGTATCTAAATCTGAGCATTTTAGAGCTTGTCAACATAAAAGATCCTGCTTCAAAACCACTCTTTTTTCTGGGTGTGTGAGAATCGCAGAACTTTGTTGTCATCTTTTTTTTTTCCTCAGGAACTGTTGAATGATTTTGAATATGATATGAATGCACTTAAATGGTAGAGATACCACATTCTTAATAGTTAGGAATAAGCCACTATGGTTAATAAACCATATGGTTATATATGGTTTATGGTATATATAATATATGGTTAAACCATATATTAACCATATGGTTAATAAAACATAGTGAAATCAGAGCAGATGTATGTTTTAAAAGAAGAAATATAATAGGATGATGCTAGAGAAGATACTTTAGATGCCTTTTTGGAAAATGGAAACAAGCATATTTTTGTTAGTATGTGCTGTCTTCATCCCCCACTGCTATAGTAACTATCCATCTTTATGTAAGAACCACCGGTTTTCCATGTTAGCTGATAAAAGGAAGGCGTTAAACTAGCTACACTGTTGAAATTGGCTGTGAAGGTCTCCATTTTGTAGGCTGAGAGGCATTTTTGTTAAGAGAAAAATCTTCAGACCAAAGTATAGTCCCAACAGCTTTTGACCATTGTCACTGGTTGTTCTACATGGTTTGTGACCCTTTGGATGTTGTGCGCTGGCAGGGGAGCTGTTCTGGTGCACAGAGAAGCAGGGTCTGCAAGTAAATGAAAGCCTTCAAAGTTACTGTCCCTGAAAATCTACGCTTTTTAATTTATTGTTTTTATGTGGATGCAGGTTATTTAGAGCTAGTTAACATGAGTGTGCTGAGAACTTTTTATGTCATGACTTTGGGGAGAGGGAGGCTGAAGACTTTACTTTTAAAATATGAACTGCTTGCTGGGTTACTCATGATCTCTTTTGTTGTTTTTGAACAGTCAGAACTTGTTGACCTGGCTGAAAACATCCAGCAAAAACTTTCTTATTTTAATGAGCTGGAAAATGTTAGCACAGTAAGTAATATTTGTCTTTTAATAGTCCTAAAAAGTGAAAATTTGCCAATCTTTAAAACTTGATCTCAAAGCAAGCTGTTTTGGTTCCTTGTAATTGATGCATTGTCTTTTTTCCAAAGAAATTGAACTCCCCTACGCTGTCTGTGAACAGTGAAGGATTCATTCCCATGCTGGCTAAGCTTGATGATTGTATTGCATATATTTCTTCACATGTAAGTAATTCAGTATTGTTTTTAGTTAAGTGTTAATACTGCTTTGAAACTATCTATTCAGACTTTTTGCTTTTCTTTTCCTGCAACATGCTCTCTGTTAAATACAATAAGAAAGCAAAAATGACAGTTTATCCAATTGAGGTATTTAACTGAATGTACTCAGTTTGTACAAATGAGCATTTCTAGCTAGTAAACACATATCAAGTTTTGATAAAATTTGCAGCTATCTTTTACTGGTCATATTTAAAATGGATTTCTTATTTCTTTCAGCCAAACTTTAAAGACTATCCTGTATATTTGACAAAGTTTAAGCAATGCCTTTCTAAAGCTATGCACCTGATCAAGACATACACTGTGAACACACTACAGAACCTCACAAGCCAGTTAATGAAAAGGGTAAGGGAAATCAGTAACTGGAGCTCTTCTGAAATGTTTGTTCTAATACAGTTTTCTTCTCTGTTGTTTGAGGGAAAGGGAGGAAGAAGGGAGATTTCAGCAATTGCGTGTGAAAATAGGTCAGTCCTGTCCTCCATACCACAATGTTGCCAAATGCTGTACAGAAAAACAATAGTGGCTTCTGCGGGGGTCCTGTTTTGGAGATGCATCGCAGGAGACATGGAGTGTTGCAGGGAATTCTTGAAGGATGCAAGCAAAAACAGGGAAATTGTAAGATAAAAACTGTTTAAAATCAGAAATCTGAGAGCTCAT
Source organism: Nothocercus julius (assembly GCA_013398735.1). NCBI lineage: Eukaryota > Metazoa > Chordata > Aves > Tinamiformes > Tinamidae > Nothocercus > Nothocercus julius. Next base: position 3,687,291 of record VZSV01000044.1, on the reverse strand, counting down.
AATGTGACTCTCCTGGTATCAGATGGCAAGTACTTCGGGATGATAAGTTTGCAGTGGTTTGTGCTGGGAGCAGAGTGTGGCAAGTTCCTGCAGGTTTGGGCAGTATCAGTCATTTTTAAAATAGTAACAATGATGTTGGAGAGTCCTGTGGAAGAGGTAGGTGCTTGGTTCCCACTAGCTCCAGTGGGAGTAGGGAAATTTTTTTGGTGTCCTCAAAACTTTGTTAATCGTGCTGCAGTATCTTAGCAGAGAATAAGGAGGAGAGTGAGTTTTCTTTCTAGCTTCTTTCTAGCTTCTTTCTAGCTTCTTTCTAGCTTCTTTCTAGCTTCTTTCTAGCTTCTTTCTAGCTTCTTTCTAGCTTCTTTCTAGCTTCTTTCCTTTCTTTCAACTAATCATTATATACTTTGTGTTCAGTCCTATTAAAACTCCAAATAACTGCCCTGAGGGATAATCAGTGAAAAGGAAAGGTGCTAAAATTGAGAACTGATACAAATAAAGAGTTCTTAGTATTCTTGGAAATTATTGATAAAAAAATACTCTTTGATTAAAGATATTGGTTAATTGGCCCTGAACAATTCTGATTGTTGGTACTTTAAAAAAAAAAAAAAATCATAGCTTATTGCTGCAGATGCAGGACTTGGCTTGGTGCCAGTGAATTGCTATGGCCAAGACGAGTTTGAGTGAGAGTGGATATCTCTAAGGATGTCTACAGAAAGTAATTAAACCTCTCACTTCTGAGTTTGAACTGCTGCTTAGCTGCTGAGTCAAGGAGAAAACCTCTCTTAGGAGTCAGATGACCTTCCCTTTACTCTCTACATGAGTTTTGACTATTTTATTGAAACATCTAGTTTTTGCTTCTGCTGGAACTGGAGTACTGAACCAAGTGAGATTTCAGTTGCAATCAGGTGATTTGATTTCCTATTGGAAAACAACTGTCTGGTGAGGACTGCAGAGGGGCTGATGAGGTCTCGGCATTTGTTATCTTGACTTTACTATTTCTCAGGTGTGAGCATTTGGGAATTTTGATCCGTGTTTGTAGAAGGGGATGGTCAGGTGGACTGCTGGATGCAAGGAGGAGTGGGGGAAGGTGGCAGAGTTTTGCTGTCCTTGCTGTGTTTAAAGGGAGAGAGGTGATGTTTCTCTGTAAGTTAAGTAAGGTTAAGGGGTAGCTATATTGGGTGGCTGAGTAGCTGCAGGGGCCACTGCCTCAAAACCTGGTGTTCCATTTGAAACTTGCTTCTCAGTGCCAAGACTGATGCATAAAAGAGAGATTTCTGCCATATTTCAGTTCTATTGTGTGTTTTTTTTTTTCTTTGTTTTTTTTTTCTGTTTCATCTGGTAGTGTAGCAGGTCCCCAGAAAGCTGTTATCTCTAACTGAGAATTTCTGAATTCTGAATAATAGCGAAGTTCTGAAATGAGCCTGTCTTTCTAGTTGGAAAGCAGGGAAGAGTTATTCAACTGACAGTATAAATGTAAAGAACTCATTTCCTGTTTTAGAGCCTATTTTTCTCAATCAGTTGTTACTAGAAGCCAAGTACAGCATTTTCCTTTTTAATGAATTGTTAATCTCTTGTTTTAGGATCCTTCGGCTGTGCCAAATACTGACAATGCCTTCACACTGTTTTATGTAAAATTCAGAGCAGCTGCTCCCAAAGTCAGAGTAAGTAGACTGGTAACTAGTTGCTAATAAGGAAGTCATGAAAATAGGTGACTAGTGAGTGCATCACTCATTACTAGTGAGTGCAAAGATTAGTGAGTATTAGTTGTTCACAAAAAAAAAAAAAATTTTTCAAACTACTTTCCAATGATTAGAGAAATTTGATTACTGATGCTTTTTTTTTTTTTTTTTTTCTCTATGGAATAGACTCTTATTGAGCAAATAGAGCAAAGATCTGAGAAAATGCCTGAGTGAGTATGTCTACATAACTTATTTTCGATATTTTAACTTTTGAGCCTTTATGTTTTGTTAAAATGTTGTGTTTAACATATACTTCATTAAAGAAAAGTTTTAAATAGAAAGTTTTAAAAATGGGAAATTAAGAAAAAAAATCAAGTCTACGTGATTGTAGATTTGAAAGAGGAAATTATAGTGAATATTGCAATTACTGATGGAATTTCTTGTTTGTTTGGTCAGGTATCAACAACTTCTCAATGAAATCCATCAGTGTTACCTTGACCAGAGGGAGCTTCTGCTTGGTCCAAGTATCGCTAGCACTGTTACAGAATTAACCAGTCTGAACAACAGAGATCATTGTGCCCTGGTAGGAAAAGCAGTAGTGTCTTTGGGTGTGTTGTCGTGTTTCTTTTGTTGTTGTTTTGTTTTGTTTCTCTCCCAGCAAAATTCATTTGTTAAATTCAATCACTATCACATGGAATTGTCGGTTTTGTTTACCACTTAAGATCATGTGAATTTTTTGTGAATATTTTCAGGTAGTGTTGTGTGTTTACAAAAACGTAAATTATGTTTACTTATCTTTTACCATAAAGCATAAAAAAGCACAATGAGCTGCTTTTTGACTAATAAAATCTTTTAAGTCCTTAGTTTGATACTTATCTCAGTAATTCTGAATTCCACAAAACTTCAATTTGATCACAGCTGTAGTGACAGTATCTGTAATACTTCCGTTAGTATTGCCGCAAGGAAAATCATTTAGTGATCAAGTATATGTATTTTTCTGAACACAGGTGCGAAGTGGTTGTGCCTTTATGGTCCATGTTTGCCAAGATGAACACCAGCTTTACAATGAGTTCTTCACAAAACCAACACCAAAACTGGAGTAGGTGGTACATGCTGGTTTTTATGTTACTGCATTTAGTATTTACTGTGCTGTGGTAATAGCAGTCAGCGTGATATGACAAATTTAGCCGTATTTAAGTTGTCCGTTAAGAAACGGCAAGAAAAAAATTACTTTTGCTCTGCTTCAGATTTTGATGTTCTTGGGGTTCTTTTTTTTGTTTGTTTGTTTGTTTGTTTGTTTTCCTCCAAGCAAAGCTGATAACTTATGGATAATTTGTCTGAGTAAATAATTTGGGAGACACACACACAAATAGCTATAGAAGTTTACAGTGCTACAGCTCTCAGCTGTTCTCATATTGCCTCCGTGCCTAAGATTTGCACAGTGAATTGCAGAAATGCTTTTCATCAACTTCAGTGTAAAATTAGGTTGGTAAACTTAAGCCATTTTCATTAGGGATTTAGGGGTTGGCAAGCAGGCTTTGTAGACAAAAAATATTTGCATTTTCCTGCCTAAGACATGTAGTGAAGACAGTAGCAGACATCTGGGGACGATGATATCTAAATCTGCTCTGCCTATATCTGGAGGGTGTTTGTCTTTGCATAGAAATTGCATCATAAAAGTCTGGAGCTCTGAAATCTGAGCATTTGAGTAGCTTGTTCCCTTTCACCATTTTGCTAGTATATTTTAATGACATTTGGGCAGGTCATGTTCTCTTGCTATGAAGTTTATAAATAAAGCATATCTATGTTAATATAAGTGAGACAATATTGCGTTATGTTAATATCAAGTCAGCGGAGTATGAGCTAAATAAGTATAACCTGGAAGTGCATGGAAGCCCGCTAAGGATGAGCCATACTGCCAGAGACCTGAATGATATCCAAAGCCCTCAAATGACTCCAAGCCGAGGAAACTTGGTGAAGTTTGGAGGAATGCTTCTCTAAGCAGGAGCCTGGGGAAGGGGGAATATTAAACCAGTTATGGAGGAGCTAAGCTTAGTACAGGTCTGTTCCTCTAAGTATCTATACTGGCAGTGGCCCTGAATGCTGAGAATAGCTACAGTAGATGCTGACAATACTTGGAGGAGGTTACCAAGCTTCTGTTCCTATGTTCCTGATTGATAAACTGTTGAATGCTTGGAAGTGGATTACATTTTCATCAAGGGGGTGTGGGGATGTGATTTGAAACTTAGCAGGCACATTTCTTTAGGCAAAAGCAAGGAAAATCTATTTGCAGCATCTTCCCATTATGATAGGTCAAGCATCTTTTTGTTGGTGATTGTGAAACTCCATCCCAATTTTAAGCAATTGGTATTCTGTAGCTAAAACAGACCTCCCAGGAAGGTTGTTTTTTAAACAGCTGTTTCCTAGGACCTTTATGATACTCTGTTGATTTGCTTTCTTGCCCTCACTTTATAAATGTCTGTGTTATGATTTTTAGTTTGGCACTTTGAAATCCTGAAAGTGTGGCTTATGGTGTTATATTTTATATTTTCTTCACAGTGAACTCTTGGAGAAATTGTGTCTTTCATTATATGATGTTCTGAGGCCTATGATCATCCACGTTATTCACTTAGAGACTCTGTCTGAACTCTGTGGGATTCTCAAAAACGAGATGCTTGAAGATCATGTGCAGAACAATGGTAACTCATAGGTGGAACCTGAGAGTTTTTAATGGTCTTTCTAGTTGATTAAAAAAAAAGTGTTACTGAATTGCATAGGCAAACTCCCTGGATTTTTTTGTGTTACTCTGTTTCGTATTAAAAACACAATACCTTTTAATACCTTAAACATCTCAATGATGATATAGTTATTTTCATTAAATTGTTTCTCTGTTTATAGTAGAAAGGTCTGTATTTTCAAGGACTGTGTTTTATCTTTATGTAAAGAAATACACTAGTGTTGTAGAGTACTATTACCTATAAACTCTACTACTGCAAGCAGCCATCCATCCAGTATGTATATGTGGGCCAGGACTGATTTAAACACATCTTTTCAAATGAATAAATTGCTCTAGTTGGTCCATCCGTATAGAGACTTATGTATGCATAATGATGAAACAAAAGGAATAGAGACCTATTTGGTGATTTGTCTTTTTTTCTTTATTTTGTCTTTCTCTCCTTGACATAGCAGCTCGCATGCTAAAGATTGTAATGCTAGCAGAAAATTTATGTAGTTGATAGAAACTTTGGAGTGTCGAAAGTGTTCTGAGTTCATGATCTACTAGAAAGGGGTTGACCATCATAAAAAAATCTGGCACTCCATCTTAAGGTTGCCAGGGAGTAACAGAATCGTTTCACAGACCTAACTTTGAACAAGCAGTGGAGAGAAATCATACTTGGTAGCTGGTATGTAAAACAGAGAACTCATCTCTGCATTTTTTGAAGTATCATGAATTGTTCATTTGCCTGGAGTTGTACACTTACAATGTGTGATGTTTGCTTACAATTGTAACACTCCTGGGAATGAGGAAGAAGTTGTAGCTTGGTCTTTAGGGTCATTTTAAGAAGGACTTTCTACTGCTTAAATTTAGACTGATAAAATAGTTCTGAAGCTGGACTGGAGCTGCTTTGGGTCACCTGTTCTTTTGGGATACATAGGTAAGTTCGGCTGTCAGCTCTTGACAGGCACCCTGATGACACTGGGTATGCTAAAAGCAAAGAAGTGTACAGCTAGAAATACTGCTCTTGTGCTTCTAGTTCTGATAAGTCTTTCAAATAATCAAAATACTTAATGTGATGGCTGAGGTTTTCAATTTGAAATTGAATTTCCTGAGTCTGAAAGCTTGAGATCTGAAGTGACTGCAAAATGAAGTTTTGTAATTTGTGATATGTCACAAGTGTGGTTTTTTTTGCTGCTTTTGCAGAAGTTTTATGACTTCTGCAGCAGATCACTTTTGTGACAGTTCAATATGAGCTACTTTTACATTCCTAAAATTATTTTTGGAATGAAATTAACAAATTGTGGGTTTCTTATTTTTTCCAGCTGAGCAACTGGGTGCTTTTGCTGCTGGTGTCAAGCAGATGTTAGAGGATGTTCAAGAGCGTCTTGTCTACAGGACACACATTTACATTCAGACTGATATCATAGGCTACAAGCCTGCTCCAGGGGATCTGGCATATCCTGACAAGTTGGAAATGATGGAGGTATCTTCTTGTTTTCCTTGATTTTTCTTTCTTTTTTAATATAGATAGCATAAACAGGCATTTAGTATAGTGTATAGTGTGTTGCAGATGTGTGAGCATTTTTTTGTTGTTTTTTTTTCCCTAGTTTTTACTTGCATGTAATATTACTGCCACCATCAAAGTGGCATCTGCTGAATTTAAATTATGACCCAAGCTTAGTGTCAAAGAACACTTTACATCCAGCTCAGCAAAACTGGCCATAGTTTTCACATTAAACAATTTTTTCTCTCACAATAGTATTATTTTATTTACTTCCATGAGTAGTAACTATTGCAGGGTATTTATATATATTTAAGAGAGACACTTATTATATTAATTTTACATGGTGAAAACTAGAGCAATAAAAGATTTGAGAATGAAACTACTCGCAGAATTAAAGTGGTGGTCACTGAAGATCTTTAGTTTTTGACCAGAGCAAACTGCATTTGCTATGCAACTGAAAGCCAATGTTGCATGGAAGGGATCAGATATAATAAAATTCCTCCAGAACAGCAACTGTTGCCATTCATTTCAGAAAAAGAGACTTCAGAATCAGCATTTCTTTCCTATAGAGCTTGTTTTATAGGAAAGCTTGTTTTTTGCATTGCCTGTGGTCTTGAAGAAATTGCCATTATATAACTGTTATCTTATTGTGTGCAATTCTGGCTTCTAACCTGACACACGTTGTGAGAACTTTCTCAGTGAGTTCACGTTGCTATAATCTCATCTTTATAAACTTAAAAAACTGTTACTATGTTCCAATTTATGTTTTGGAGGCTGTAAAAGAAATTCATAGTTTTTTTAGGAAAGCACATAATCCCTAAGTGAGTTTTATGGAATCCGTATATTTTATTCCAAAAGTTTAATGACAAATAAAAGTTTTAGCGAAAGCGAGTAATCAAAAAGGCCGCCGCACAAGATACAGATAATGTCATCCCTCTGTCCATGATGGATGGAGATCAGAAGTTATACTATTAAAACTGCTAGGACTGCAGGGCGGGGACTTTTTTTATTATTATTGCATCAGTATAAATGGAGAATTAAAAAACAGTGAGAATTTTATAGTGTTAGTGATGCTTGTATAGGCAAGCAGTGCAACATCCTAGTCTACACCAGGCCTTATTTTCTGATTAGGGTTCTATGTCCACACTTTTAGGGAGAAGAAGAAAATGAGTTTTGCACTTCATTCTAGTGAGAGAATTATGCTATTCTTTGTATGTCCTCCTAAGACTCCTGGTTTTTTAAACCTGGTTTATGATTCGTTTTGCTGCTGATTGCTTTTTAACATCCAAACTTTCATATTTAGAGAGACCTTTTGTGTGGATAGCTTAATTATTAAAATGTTAAAAGCACAGGGCAGAGCCATTTCTTACACTGTTCTGCTCAAATGTTAATTCAGTTCTTTCCTCATTCTTGCTCTGTGTAGTTGCTTTGAAGCAGGCCAATAAGGGTGAAATGTAAAAGTGCTAAGTACTGTTAAGAAAGCTTTTTGTTGAACTCCTGTGGGGAGTGAATGAGGGAGCACTTCAGGACTATCTGCACGTGACATTTATAGTCATAAAACCGTCACAGAGATTATCTATATTCAATGGTTGAATCCAAGTGTTGAATTGGGTCCCCAGGTCTGAGCTTCTGTTTCTAGGTGCTTGTTTGGTTAATCCTTATGGAGAAGTAAAAATGGGAAAATGGAAAGTACTGCACTTTATGCAGATCTGTATAATCCTTCCAGGTCTTAAATTGATGTTAACGTGTTTCTGCTGCTGTTTGAGAAGCTGTCTTTGCTATGTTTTGATTTCTCTAAAATACTGGAGATCTGAGTGTAGCAGACTTCTGTTAAGTTTTAATACTTTTTTTTTTTGTTGTTGTTATAAACAGAGAAGTATAATGCTTCTTGAAAAACAAGCAAACAAACAAAACAGTTTTCTTCTTTTACAGCAAATTGCACAGAGCTTAAAAGATGAACAGAAGAAGCTGTCATCTGAAGCTTCATTTTCAGATGTCCGGCTAGAAGATCCGGAGTCGTGCGGCTTAGCTAAATCTGGTATGCCATGAAATATGTTGCGTATCACACTGACAAATTAATGCATAAAGCTTATGGCGAGTGAGGATTAACTTGACCTATCAGTGAGAAACTTGCATGCATCCAGAGAAATTCAGAAGAGATTTTGAGAGGTGAAATTTGTCTAGGGCTTCTCAACTTTTTGGAATGAAGAGCAAGTTAATTTTATATTTTTGCGTGACTCTTGTTATATTTAACAAAATCCATTTGTTAGATGAATACTTTGGGTATTCAGGAGTATTTTTGTCTGGGCCTTTATTTGGAGAAGTGACATTTTCCTTAGAATGTGTTTCTACGTAGTAGTTTTACGTGCTGTTGCAATAACTCACGATACAGTCCTTGACTTTTTAAGTATGTGACCTGTATGTCAGTAGATTAAAGTGAACTGGGAGATAATAATAGAACATAATAAAAGAACATTGGTTCTTTTAATGTCAGTCATTGAGTGTAACAACCCTGTAAGTATATGACTAAGACCCATGAAGAATATCACCCTTTATTTTGTCACTTGTCAGAATGGTGTTATTTCCCAATAGCATCTTTCTGGCTCTTTTTCAGCTGGTTCTCATATTCCTTTTGATTACCTGTTCTTTCTTTTGGCTTGCAAGGCATGCACAGATCTTGTTGGTGCCCCTATTTACTCTGACATATTTTTTTTAATTGAAAAAGAAGAAAAGATGTTACTGGATTATTTTTAGACAATTCCCACATCACATAATCGACTCACAAGGACTTACTCCACCAAGAACTAAAACTTCAAAACTTCTTTTTGAGTGGTTGCAAATTGAGATCAAAGTTATCATGCTATTGGCTTAGCCATTTCCCAGCATCTAAGGGGAAAATGAGAATAATACGAGATTTCTATGTGTTGTGTTCTGGGAAAATCCATTTTGAGCATACGAGGATATTAAAAAAACACCTCCTGGACAACCTTTATTTATTTATTTTTTTTAATATTTACTGAAAACTCCCATGTCAGAATCCTTTTTGCCTTTGAACCGTTTCTGCCATATGATGCCTAAATTATGCACCTCTGCAGTTGTAAGATCAGCCACAGCAAAAAGAAAAGCGTAAAGAAGTAAAATTGATGGAATGGCTTGGTTTTCTTTCTTTTTTTTTTTTTTTTCTTCCTGAGCATCTTCCATAGTTCCCTGGAAATATCCCTTTCTCCTGTACACCTTTCATCAGTAATTGTTTGTCTGACCGTTTTCAGCTGCTGGGCTTAAGTGGGTGAGGGTCATTGGAGACATCCTTGTAAAACTCATTCATTAGAAAAGGGTAAGGCTGCAGTGTTCCTGAAAGTGAATTCGTGTCTTTCACAGAATCTTGTCCTGCCCTGCAGAGCAGGAAAAAAGCTAAGCAATTTTGGTGCAATAATACATATGATATTGCTGTAGGGATCAATATAAATTGCACTCCGTGTTGCAGGCTCCTTCAGTTGAAAGGACTGATAGATGGGTTTGGATAGGATAAATGGATAGGTTTTTCATGTCTGCATTCTACTTTTAAACAGGTTCAGCAGAATCTCTTAATCCCAGGCACCAGACTACGATTTCGCCAGCAGATCTGCATGGAATGTGGTATCCTACTGTCAGAAGGACTCTGGTGTGTCTCTCCAAGCTCTACAGATGCATAGATGTACGCAAACATTTCTTTATCCAGGGTTCAAGGGAAGTCGTGAAGCATCTAGTACCAATTCTAAATAGTTTAAGCTAAATTAGTAATGGATAATTTCTGGTTTCTGTTTTTTTTTTTAGTCTTTTTGCGGGTGTCTTTATGTAAACCAAGTAAACTGACAAACATAGGTCGTGATTTCCAAGACAAATTTGTATCTGTAGAATTGGAGAGAAAGCTCTGTTTTGTAAAGTATTAGTTATTATACAGATAATACAGTTTGTGATTCTCAAGATGCTCGTCACACTGGATTGAGAGAATGAGGCAGAAGAAAGTAGAAAATTCTGGGTCATTGCAGAGGGTGAACTTGTTGAACCCAGTATCTCAGTGTGCTGCTTGCTCTGTGCTTTGCAGGTCATCACACAAGGTGATGTTTCTGGAATTAAAAATGATGACTATTTCGGTGTTTTTGAAACGTCTTCAGTACTTTGTGGCATGTTATTACAGCCTTAAGAATATAGGAAACTGATACATAGATACTAAGCAGCTGTTTGCATTATCCAGTATTTGTTGTTATGTGAACTGCTGCCATGGTACTATTTGCTAAAAAACAAACTAGAAAATATTAGTACATCGTTACTTAATACATGAGCCTTGTTAAGATGAATGAATATTTGTCATGATGGTCAGTCCGAGTGCCTGCCTGTATCCAGCTAACTGGCAGCACGAGCAAACTTCTATATTTGCTTCCTGTTTTACTGCATTTAGGCAGCGTGTTCCTAGTGAGTCAGGCGGTAGCTTTGGGTTCCTGGGAGCATATACTACGCAAGGCACTGCTCTGAGTTCTCCTCGTGCTTTGCAAACCCTTTTCTGGGTCTGTTTTCATCCCTGCAGAGGGCAGTGTTTCAGGGACTGTCACAAGAGGCTCTGTCTGCCTGCATCCACTCCCTGCTCGGAGCTGCCGATTCCATCAGCAAAAACAAGGTCAGAATATGGGCTTTGCATATGGGATTGTGCTTATTTCCTGTATATACCAAAAGCAATTCATTCTTAGTGGGTGTGGGTGTTTTTTTTTTTTTTAATTGTGTTGAAAGTGCATTGCTCTGTCCCCCGAGATCTAAAGGAATTGCTAGCTCTTAGTTACGGTAAGATATTATGAAACAAAGAAGTTCGTACGTAAGTCCATCTGAAAAGCAGGACTGTACACCATGGTTACAGGCTGCCAGCAAGAATTCGGTCAAGTGACACCTAAAGAAAAATTCTGAGAGAAATCTCTGCTCCTGGTATTTCTTTATTGTCATTGACTGTTACCCCTTTCTCTAAAATATATATATATATATATATATATACACACAGACACATACACACATATTTTTATATGAATATATATATATACATATTTAGTTTTCAGTTACTTGATGGGGAGATTTTTTAAGTTTTCATTGATTAGATCTGACTGTAATCAAAAGATTTCCAGTGATCTATTCCTCTGTTCCTCAGAGTTTGAAGCAGTTTCATGAAGTTATTTATGCCTTAAATATAACTTTCTTAAATGTAACTTTAATTGGATCAAACCTTTTTTTATTCCCCTTTGTTTCTGTTGCATTTTCTTTAATGAAAACACTAATTTGCTAATTCCTAACAGCCAAGAAATGGTCTTATTAGGCTAAACTTGGTGATTTTTATATAAACAATAAATACTTAGTAGTGGGAAAAAGTTAGAGGTGCTATTAAAACTGAAGAACTGCTTTGAAGTGTTTAATTCTTCTGACTGTGTCCTTTTAAAAATACAATCTGATAAATATCATTTAAAGAAAAATCCAAATGTTTCCTTTAAACTTGAGCAGTTAACCAGGTCATATATGACAGAGAGCTCTACAGATAATTATCCATTCCAGCACTAAACTTCAGGCTGTTTTTGACTGTAAAGACTGAAACTGGTCTGGCAGTGAGCTCTAGGCTGGCCCAAGACTGGGGTCTATGTCTTTGCTCTTGACACCCATTAATTTAATATTATTGGGTGAAGTCACACACATAAAATTTAGAAAGGAACAAACAAACAAGCGCTCAAAAGCTTTTTACCATCTATTTTTAGTAGCGCTTTTATTTATTAAAGCTGTGGATTGAAAATTACTGTTTTAACATTATGTCAGGAAAAGTTCTCTTCCAACTTGCAAAGCAAGTAAGTGTTCTTGAATCCTCCTCCATTTACCTCAGCGAGCCATGAACTTTAAAGGTTCAAAGCTGCACGCAGTGTAAACTACATAGCTAAAATAACGAGCAGTGCAGAACCGCTTGTGGCAGTGGTGAAAACTTGGCCCTGCTTTATTCTTTGTGTCTTTGCTTTCCTGTTTCGAAATTAACTAAACTTTGCATTTAATGATATGAAAAAAATGCCTTGTAAGACTTTTGCACAATAGTACAGTTAATGTTTCTGCAATAACCTTGATTAGTTGTCCTGATTTTTTTTTTTTTTTTTTTCCTAATTATCCAGCACTGATTTTTCCACTGTAAGTTAAACAACGTACAGGAAATATTTATATAAAGCAACTAAGTTATGAAGAATTAGGCTGTATCTCAAATAATCTCTCAAACCTGTGTAGAAAGTGAACTTGGCAATACTGCTGTATAATTTAGTTCTCCTAAAGAGCATGAATAAAATCTGCTTCAGTAGAACAATCTATTAGGAGTAGTCCCAGAGTGGGGCTTGTTGGTCCCAGCGTGTAGTTAATGGTGTCACAGACTAATGGGAAAAACTTGTAAGGCTTTTGCAATCAATTTTGTTAGAGTAAGCACCTGCTAAAAGCGGAGAGACTTGCTGTTCATTGAGACTGTGCTGTTCATTTAATGTTTTTTAAAGATGTGATGTGTGTTCTTTTTTTTTGTGCTGTAGACCCAGGTTGATGGACAACTTTTCTTAATAAAACATCTTTTGATTCTTCGTGAACAAATTGCTCCTTTCCACACTGAATTCACCATTAAGGAAATTTCCCTGGACCTTAAGAAAACTAGAGGTACTGAACAGTTGCTGGCTACAGAATGGGATGGGATTGTCCTCCCTTACTGTACTAGCAGAAGTTGTGGGTTTTTTTTATGTTCACCTGCAATGACCCTGTGAGGTTGCTCTAATCTCTTGCTTTAGTCTTATCTTTTCTGAAGCAAAAGGAATCCAAAGAAACGAACAAAATAAGCACCTGTATAAGGGCAATTCAAGATGGTTCTAACGAGTTCCTTGCTTTGTGTATGAAATGCATTTGCCTGTGCTTTCTGCTGCTGACCTAACTTGTGTTTGCAATCTTTTTAAGAAAAGCTAAGTAATCTTTGCATTTCCTTTTCACAGAGGTGTCTCTCCATTTTGCTGACCATTTAAGAGACTAACTTTTGTTGCTGCTGGTTAGCTGGTTAATTTAAAAATTTATAGTTGACTTGGATAGAATAAATCAAAGATTTCTGTGAGTTTTGGCTTATAAAAGGGGTCCTTTTGTTGTAAATGTAATAAGCAGCCTTACTGAATGGCGTATGAAGCGAACATCCTTCTTTTAGGAAGGGAAAATAAAGAGCGATGGCCTGGGCTTCTAAAACTGCTCTGCTTGCTTTGTGAAATGCATGGGGAAAAGAATTCTCATGGAAAAATTGAAGGGTTCAGGAATCCATAAGTCTGTAAATATAAAGGGAAAAGTAATCAGAAACTTGTCAGACTTTAATTTCTTTCCAGAAGAGAAAGCTGAAGAAGTAACTTTTCTTACCTCCTATCTAACGTGCTGCTGTTTTAACCCTGAATTGAGAAATTCTTACACTAACCATTTCCCCTGTTGCATTTGAACATCAATGAAACCTCCTACCTGTTGAGTAGTTTCTAGTTGCCTGGAGGTTAAAGGGTAAATACGTCCTTTTGGTGTCTTTTCCTGGCTGACATACAAGTTTGTTCTCTATTTAATTGAATAAACTTTTGTGCCAGCCAGGGCTTTGCTGCTGATGGTGGTAAGTAATGGAAAACACTTTCTGCTACGTATGGGGATTGAAAAGATGTAAGTTGTGTGTAATCCTTAATGTAGTATAGCTTAAGCCAGTAGGGCTTTAAAGACTTCATATTTGTGTTGAGTTATAGAAGCAAAATCATGTGGCTGATAAGAGTTTTACTGTCTTCTAGCCAAGTTTTCAGCATATAAGTATAATTGGGATTCATAGATAAAGGGACATTCCTTAATGTAGAAATCAAGTTTCCAAAAAAAAAAAAAATAATAATATGATAATGCTAAGGTATTATATTTGAAAGATACAGTGGGAAGAGATTTTCTCGCTGATTGGCTCTTTGGCACCTTATTAGGAACTTAGGTTCTTTTTGGAATTGGTGAAGTTTCTAGGGAGTAAGTCAGAGAAGGAAATGAATCTTTCTCTGTTGTCTCCTGTAACTACATAGACTCTGAGGTTAGTGCCGAGCCTACGTGCCTGGTATTTGCTCTTTGTTTAATGCCTTTGACAGTGCTTTCTTAAGGCATGTGTGTGTTTTCCTTCCCTTTGTTTTACACAGCAACAGGGGCAGAGACCTACTTCTAAAACTAAAAAAAAAAAAAAAAAAAAGTATATATGTAGCTTAGCAGAAGAGTTTCTGACTTAAAAAAGACAAACAAACAGATCTGAATGTTCAAAGGAGAGCACAGTAGATTAAGAAAAGAGGTGATTCCATTGAAGTCAGGTGTTTAAGTGAGCAGACACACCATGGTATTTATTGTCCTTCTGTGCAAGGATGAAGGGAGAGTTAGGCAGGAGATGTCTGCCGTTGCAGCTACTGGTTATGCAGCTTAATACGTTTGAGTGTCACTCAGATACCTCCCTGGCAGATGTTCCTTAGGAAATCCAATATGGAATATGATATACTAGTAAGTATCTTCGTGCTTTGTTTTCTTATCGTGAAGTAATGGCTGGTCCAGCAGTATGCATTTCGGCACTAGGTTAAAAAGAAAAAAAAAAAAAAGCTTTTAGTGTACCACAGTGGTTTCTTGACTTCACTGTTATGCTTTTTAAAATGATAAAAACGAGTAGACCTTGACATTTGTTGACAAGTTAATGACTGTGAACTATAGACTTTGGCTGGGATGCGATGTTAACCAGTGCCTGGACTATGCCTGTGGGTTTGGACCAGTGCAAATGAATTGTAATGACAAATACCGTGCACAATAGCAACATGATGCAGAGAGGCAATCCAGCTAAACAAGGCTGGTGACTCTGGAAACTCTGTCAGGTGGGGTCATGTTATGGTGGAAAATCTTTTTAATGTAAAGCTTTCTTCATTCGCTGAGTCCCTGTCAAGGATGTGAACAATCAAAGAACTAGCCACCAAAATTTTCCAAAAGTGCAACATTACTTAACATCAGAATTTTAATTTGGTAGTTCTGTTCCTTATAGCAAGCTAATTAGAAAGGCAGAGGTTTTTACTTATCTCAGTGATAATTTGGTTATATGGAGTAGATCAAAAACTTATATTTAACTAGAAGCTAGTGTAGTGGATGCTGAAAAGTTTATTATAATTGCTTCTCGGGTTAGACTTCTTTGCGTTTTTATAACAGATAGTAGATAAGCTGATATTAGATACTGTGTGATTAACAAGGAGCTTAAGATTTGAAGGATCTTATCAATGATGATACGTCATTGAATCCCATCTCCTGAAGTAACAGTCAGCAAAACAGAATTTGCTTCAGAAGTATCTATAGAACATCTGCTTTATATACTCCACAGGTCCTGAAAACACCTCAAACATCCAGAAGCCAAATTTAAGTCCAAAGAGAGACAGCAATGGATGCAATTTCTTTCCACGATCAGGGACCCCCTTGCCTGCCAGATGTGAACCAGCAGTTGCTGCCTGCTGAAACCAGCACCAAGTCCTAAGGAATTTTCCTTTTGCTTGGTTGCTGACTTGTTCATGGCTGCTGTCCATGCTGATGTACAGAACTTTGAAACTTAAGGAAAACATTCTTGACAGTGAGGGTGACAGAGCACTGGAACAGGTTGCCAAGAGAGGTTGTGGAGTTTCCTTCTCTGGAGAACTTCCAAACCTGCTTGGATACCACCCTGTGTAATGTGCTGCCGGTGACCCTGTGTGTGCAGGGTGGTTGGACTAGATGGTCTCTAAAGGTCCTTTCCAACCTTAAGGATTCTATGATCCTATATAGGAGGACAAATGAAAGATAATGGGGTCACGGACATTACTGAAAGCACTGCTGAAATTGTATTGATAAGCATTGATATTTTTTCCCCACTTTGATTAGATTTAAGGTTGATGACATCCTTCTGAAACATAGGAATAATTTGAGTATCTTGTGCTAGTTGCAGACATAACTGCTTTTCCCTCTTGAGATGCCTGCAGACTGTAAGCAACGTTTTGTTAGTCCTAACTACAAAAAATAAACTACACAGGAAGACGGTGCTAATTCTGAGTTATTTTGTGCAATCGTGATTGGTATTCCAAGGCCACATGGACCGAATTCTGCCTTCCTTTAGTTGCTTAGTTTGCTACCTACATGATTTTTTTTTTTCCCCGCTTTTAAGTAGAATTACTAACAAAAAGGTCTTGCAGTATTTCCTGCTAGTAGCATTTCAGCTAGTAGCAGTCAGCTGTTCCTTTAGGTGATGTATTTACCTTAAACGGGTAAACTAACAGTACAACCCCTGGAGCTGGGTGGGCTGTACCCAGAATGATGTGCACCTAGCAGCAGTGGCATCCCTTGTGTGTTTAGAGGTGATGATGGTATGCCATTTTAATGAGTAAATTAGTGATTAATGTTTTAGGTTCCCTTAGCTGAATCACATCTCCTTATAATGTGAGTGACCTTGTTTCACAGATGCTGCATTTAAAATCCTCAACCCAAAGACAGTGTCAAGATTCTTCAGGCTAAACAGTAACAACGCCTTGATACAGTTCTTACTGGAGGTAATAAGGGGTCTTTCACTGCACAAGAAAAACCTCATTGTTTAAGTGGGTGGTGATCTCTGGCAAATAAAAAGGAGAGAATTGTCGTCTTCTGTTCAAGGGTACTCCAGAAATCAGAGAACATTATATCGACTCTAAAAAAGATGTAGATCGTCATCTGAAATCAGCATGCGAGCAGTTTATTCAGCAGCAGACCAAACAGTTTATAGAACAGCTGGAGGAGTTCATGACAAAGGTACAAAGCTGCTGTATGTTTATTAACCTAACTGAAAAACTGATGGGTCCAGGGAATTAGTTCTTAAATTGGATATAAGAGTGTGCTGGTGCTACCTGGTTAGCTGAAGGTGACCACGTCTCCCATTGTAAGATCATGCTTCCTTATAGGTTTCAATGAGAATTGTCCAGGCATTTTTGAGACTACAGGATCAAAGGAATGAATCACTGTGTGTGTTTTGTTTTTTAAGTGAATCTTTATGCTCTTTCATTAAAAGCTTTTCAGCTCAATGAAACAGGTCTGTGAAATTTGACAGAAGCTTTCCTGTTTGCAGGAGGACTTCTATCCAATTACTGAATTTATAAGTCTTCAAAAACAATCTCAGGTCATGTAGCTTTGAAGGGAGGTCTTAAAGTAGGGCTGTTGTTGCATTTGCTTGTCAATTTTCAGTCAGCTTTAGAGCAGTGAGATGCTGTCTGAGCAGGACTTTCCTTCTAAGTCCAGTTCATAACAGAAGTTACCGACGAGACGTGGGTGGAAAGATCACGTACTGTAGGGGTCGGGAACAAAAAGACATCGTGCTCCAATAGACTTCTTCTTAGAACCTGCTCTAGAATTTAGGATTCCTGGACATCTGAAGAAAATACAGCAGGATCTCTTCTGGAAAATGATAAATGTGTTGTGGATGCTGTGTACTGAGTAGAAGTGGTTTTATAGCTTGACATCTCAGCAGTTGGGCCTGTGGTGTTGCGTGGGTGCCAGAAACATGCCAGTTGCTGACTTCTGAGAATTCAGAAGATTCAGTGTTAATTTTACTGGTGCCTGTAGTACTGGAGTGAGGGGCCATTTAACATGCCTAAAATATAGATGAGGAATTGGTGGAATTGATGGACTTGCCCAAATTATCTTCATTTGATCTATTGAAAACTTGGGCAGTTTAACTAACCTTCTTGAATATAAATCCCTATTGAGGTTTTTCCAGATGCCTATGTGTCTTTGTAAATTTGATCCCATTTTGAATTTATTTTGAAGAAATGATAATGACTGTGTCTTTGAATTGCATTTCTGTCAAGCACCTTCCCCTCTTTATTGTTAAGAGTCTTAGAAACAAGAAAGCGCGGAAGGTTCAGTAAGAGTAAACTGCAGTGTCTGAGAGGTTTGTGCAGTTGTTTCTGGGTCTTTTTGTTGTAATTTCAACCACAATTAAGAAATACCATCATATTGATTGTGATTATTTTAGGTGTCTGCTTTAAAAACAATGGCCACACAAGGAGGTCCCAAGTACAGCCTGTCCCAGCAACCGTGGGCACAACCAGGTATTTACTTTGTTTTGCATTCTTCTGTTACCTCCAAGATGCTTGTGTGGTGGTAAAGCTACACTCACTTACTGTTTTGAGAGTTGTTTTGAAAATTTCAGCTGAAGTGGAGAAGAAAGACCTCTTCTACTCATTTTTTTTGATAGAGTGGTATAAGCTGCATTATATGGAATGCTGCAATTATATGGAATATATGGAATGCAGCATTATAAGCTGCAATATATATATATATTATAGAGTATTTCAGAATGTCATTTGTCTCTATGCATGCTTCAGTGGATGACTTCTAAAAAAACAATAATCTGAAAAGTTGGGCATTTTAATGTGAATTTTGAGAATGAGATGTGGAATTTTCAGAGTAAGAACTAAAAACCTAAGAACTGACATCTAAGAACTATCTTTTTCTTGAAAATCTTGGCTTATGTTTTGACCTGAATTCTAGTTTAAATGTCTTAAGATTCCTCTAAATGAAATCTGGCCAGCTCCAGAGTTTGCACTTCATTGGTACGGAAGATGAATGACTTCAGCATTTCTCGGGCTGTGCCTGTTCCTGCATGAAAACAGTATTTCCGTAACTGAATACAGAATGTGCTTAAGATATTACTTGATCACATTAAGATAAAACTTTTGCTTTTATAGGAAAAAGTGAGTCAACATTGAAACTTCTATTGTCTGTACATTTGGTAACCATTTCCTCTTCAGTTTTTCAATGACTGTCTGAAATCCAGCTTTGCTTCCCTCTTCCTAAGAACTCAAACGCAAATGTTTCATAGGACTTTTGGTAATGCAGCCTAGTTAAGATGTTCATGGGTTGTTTTTACTGTTTGTATTACAAAGTTAAGCTAACACAAGACACTGAGCAATCTTATTATACTGCTTCTTACATTGGAGCCTTCTGTTGTGTCACGTTCTTAAAATGCAAAGCCAGCAGTATTCATTCATAATTCAGTGCTGCTCCATGGTTCACACAATCTCAAGGCCTAACTTGGGCTCCTCCTTATTTCTGGCTTGTTTATGAGTATTTTTAACATTTCTTTGGAGATAGTTATGTGTGTAGAAGCAGATGTAAGCAGAGCTTGTGGTGTTTCTTGGGGTCATTTGTCTGGAAAGCAGGAGTAGGTGGAGTAAAATGTGGATACTGTAGAAGTGAGGAAGAAAACATAATATGTTAACTTTGGGAATTTAAAGCTATGAAATATACATTTATCTTGCCCCTTGAGCAAAGATCTTGTAAAACCATTAAAATACTCGGCAGGAAAGCAACACGGTCTTGTCTGAGACAAGATTCCTGTCTGGCTGAGTCATACTCCAGATGGCCACGCAGCCTGTCTGCCTGCAGACATGGCACACAGGCAGTAAGGAGAAGTTGTGATACACTCTTCTCCTTACTAACCCTTTTTATTCCCCAGCAGTTGCTTTTCCAGTAAGGAAGTTTTCCAGAAGAAAGCCTGAGTAGATCTTTATTGCTGTTGGAAGGCTGCAACCTCAGGAACCTCTGGAGGTTGTGGGGAGCTGATGGATAGGGGTTGAATGGTTTTGCTGCAGGGAAATAGTTTTTGCATTTTGAGCAGATCCTGAGAAACCTAGGATCCTGAGGAAAGAGCGTTGTTTGACATGTTGAGGTCGTGCAGTGAGATGACACCACTCATTTTCAGTCTGCACTGTGGTTCCAGTCAGCTCTAGTAAAGCAGAGATGGTCTTCTGGAATGAGTCTTTGAACTAGCAAAAGGGCATTTTCATCTGTTAACTGTCTTTACTTTTACTTTCAGCAAAAGTCAATGATCTGGTGTCTTCCACTTACAAGACAATAAAAACGAAGTTGCCGTCAACGTTACGAAGCATGTCGTTATACTTGTCCAATAAGGATACAGAATTCATTTTGTTTAAGCCAGTTAGGGTGAGTATTGTTAGATGTACACCAGCCTGTTCTTGTGTAGCTGTTGGACCCTAACTCAATTCATGAGACTTTAAACATTTTGTTCCATCGTGCAGCTTGTTTGTATGTGTATCTACACAGAGAGATTCTAGGCTAGCAGTGTGACCAGTAAACATGACAAATGCCATATGCCCATGGCAGTGAATATAGCATTGCAGTGATGCAAAGGGCCTGTTGAAAAGGCATGTGACACAAAAGAAAGGCAAAAAAAAAAACCCTCTAATTGTGAGTTTTTAGATTTAAAAAAAATACTGTCCTGCTCTTCCCTGTATTCCACCTCCATAGGCCACGTTACTGTTTGCTTTGCACATCTCTCACTTGTTCTAAGCTTGGCCAGCTCTTCATGGGCAGAAGTGCTGGTGCTAGGGAGAGTGTGCAGATCTGACAGGGACCCTTTTGTAACCCACAAGAAGACCCAAGTTTGAGTTCTTCAGCATTTAAATCTATAGCACTTAGTGTTTCATTATTTCACATCTTAGATGAAGCTTTTCCTCACAGCCAGGTAGGGTTCTTTGCTGCTCTTCTGGGCCTTTTTTTAGAGGAAAACCCCTCAAAGCTCTGCAACATCATCTGGCCTTCAGTAGCTATTCTAAGTACATCATATTTACTCTAGTTTATGTTTGAGATGAGTTTTGTGTTATTTCAATATTATTTCTTTTTGTTTTTCTCCATTTCAAAAGAATAACATTCAGCAAATGTTCCAGAAACTCCATGCTTTGTTAAAGGAAGAATTTAGTAATGAAGATCTCCAGATCATAGCTTGTCCTTCAATGGAACAGGTACATATTGTGTATATTGAAGCTCCTTGTTTTATCAGTCGCTCTTTCATATGTCTGACTATTTTCTTTTTTAAAGGCAAAAGTCAGTCTCATTTTATTGTTTTTGGTGTTCCAAATCCTTTTCCATTTTTATCCTCTGAAAGCCCTGGGTTTGATCACTGAGGGTTAATCTGAACTCTCAACTAAGAGGTCTTTTTTAAATTTTTTTAGTGAATACATTAAGACAACTTTAATTTAAAGGTGGTGATTGATGTTGCAGGGGGGTTGATTGTACAGTGCCTAGGCAGAGAGTCAGCTGGAAGACTTCACCCATTTTTGGGCCTTATCTTTTTGGGGAAGAATCTGGGTAATATATATGCACACACACCTCTGCACAGGACAGAATTATATTAGGAAACAGTGGGAACAAATTATAAGAGAAAATTGAAAGTAAATTTTGTTGGGAAAATATACAGATATAGGGACAAGTAACCTGGCCCTAGTGGTCCAGAGAATGTGGATAGAGTTGTGACTATCCTGATTTGCCAGTATTTAAACAGGTAAAGTTAATGTTAAGAGGAATTTTTCTGCAATGAATGTAGCAAGAGAGCAGTGTGATAACTGTCATGGAGCCCAGAGAAGAGGTGATGCACTGGAAGGAGGTGGGATTATCACAGAGGAGTTGACTTGCTTTAACATTGTTTATCTGTTGATCCTTAGAGTCGTTTTTTTCAACAAACTAAAGTGCATAGAAAACCATATTGTATTTTGTAGGGAAACAACCTTGTGAAGGATCTCAAATATGCTTTAAATAGTGATGAAAGTGGCTACCGTCTTTTTTTTTTTTGGC
>VZSV01000044.1:3640946-3655046 GCA_013398735.1 Nothocercus julius | reverse complement strand
GTTAACAGAGAGAGAGACTGAGGAGCTGTTGTGTCTTTTGCCTTGCTATAGGAGAAACCAGTGGAAAGGGGAAATTTAACCTAAACAGGATGGGGTAGGATGGTTTTCCTAAGGGAAGTAAGAGCTATCTCTGCTTAAAGCTATGCAACTAGGCCAGCCCATAGGCAGTTGGGAACTACCTATAGCAAAGGCTGAGCTGGATGTGGTCTTGTACATCTCGTTCATAACCAGAAGATGACTCTTGCAAGCCAGGAGACAGGCATGGAGAACACAGCGTTCACAGACAGGGAATTATGGCCAGATCTATGTTTTGAGCATTTAGAAAGGTCCCTGACCACTCCTAAATGGGTTTCTCATAGCTTTTATTATGCAAAGGGCTGCAGTTTTTGCTTTTCCCCTGGCTGCCCTGATGCTAACATGCACTTCTGGCATCAAATCAGACCCAGGTGTTCCAATAATGCACTAGCAAAGGTACTTACAGGCTGCAAATTTCAGATACCGCTGAAATATTTCCCTGTAGTTCTCAAAGCCTTCTATACTTAACCTGTGGTTTAAAAATGAGAAGTTAAAAATAAGACCAAATTGTTGGCAAAATGTGTTGTCCAACATAATCTAAGAGAAAAGAATATCATGGAATGCTGTATCAGAAGTATTCGCCTGAAGCAGTGCAGATGTCTGCAAATGAGTTTGTCACCATAGGTAGCTTTTATAGGCAAGGAACAGAAATGGGAGATTCATCTCATTGCAAGTCTGATGAATGGTGCAGTAGAGACGTCTGTTTCTCAGCCCTGGGTGCAAAGGGAGCTGCCTGTGACCGTGAAGGCCTGGGAAACTGCCTGCAAGAGCTGCGTGTTAGGTGAGATGAACCCAAGCCTCCATGATGTCCTACCGACACACGTGGTGGGACACCCTGCTTTGCATCAGTTACACCAGGTGCTTGAGCCCCCACTCTCTTCTCTCATGATGAAAGTCAGCTCGACTGGGCAGTTGGGATGAGAGCTACCCACCGTATGCATTGTTTTGGTTGTGATAATGTGCACAGTCCTAATCCGTACGCACAAAACCCCCTTTGTGCTAGGCTCCACGTGCAACCAGAAGCCAGACCCTGCCTAAAAGGCTGAAATCAAACAAGTCCCTCGGTGCCCACCATGGTGCAGCTGTTGTGGCTCAGTCACTGCCACACACGGGTGCTCCCCAGGGCCAACACTTCCCCGGGAGGGTGGGGAGGAACTGGATGTGCCTGTGCCCACTGGGCAGCCTTGGAGGGCAGAGGAAAGTCATGTTCATGTCCATCACGACTGCTGTGCAAAGGGGCCAAAATGGCTTAGGTGGTACAGGGCCTGGTGCAGTGTGAGGGAGGCCCAGAACAGAGTCAAATATGTTCAGAGTCTTTTGTGAAGGAAAGCTCAGTCGGGAATTCACTTGGAAACATGTTTTTTAAACAACTGGGAAAGTGTGAGCTCTGTCCTGTCTCTAAGGACCTTCCTAATGTGCGAGTGTCAACCCTCCAAGGGGAATGCCACAGAGATGAAGCAGCTGATGACTTCTGAGCACTCAGTTCTGGCTTCTCCTCATCAAGCCCCCCCAGCACCTCTTTAAGGACTCCGTCACAAAGATGAGTCGTATGAGGAACTGGGGGCAAGTATTGCCTTGGCAGTGCTGAACCATCCTTGCTGCACAATTAAATCGCGTGCTGGGGCCTCCTGAGCACATTCTCCCCAGAGGCAGGTGACATTTTCTTTTTCTGTCAGCGATAGCACTGTAGGCCTGATATCAGCTGCCCCACTTCTTGCCCTGCTGTGGGACATCACCTGCAGGTTCCCACCCCGTTCCCTGAGACTGGAACTAAGACAGCTGGTAATGAGGGCTTCCCTCTTCCCACCATAAGCTCAGGTTAGTCGCTCCCTGATCTCTTACTGTCGCAGCAGTTCTGCTCTAATGTCACTTCGCAGCTCTGTTTGGGAGCGGTGGGGATGAGGAGCTATGTCAATCTCTTCTTGTATTTCATCTTCATTCATCAGCTCTTGGATCACAGTATCAAATATTTCCTTATAGCTCCTGCAGCAGAAGAACTACAAGGCAGAGCACATGTGAGGATGTGGTGGGGCTGCTCTGGCGAGACACTGGGCAGAGCTGAGACCTTCTGACTTGGCTCTCATTTGAGACAAGATGGGCAAGATGAGCCAGCCAGGCCCTGTCTGCTGAGAACTTACTTAGCTGTGGTAAAATTACCGGTCTAAACTAGAGACCTGCATCCACCTCCAGGAGACCCAAGCTCACAGTGAGCTATTCCAGCTCCTCCCCCAATATTCCACAATCTCTCCCCAACGGCCACTGAACTTCCTTGGTGCCCCTTGGTCAATCCTTTAGATACTGGACACGTCTGCCCTGATGGCACTGCCTCCATGGCCAGGCCCTCTTCCTCTCACCTCGAGCACCCTTTAGCTCCTCTAAATCTGCTGCCCTCTCCTCTTTCTCCCGGACTTTGGCCACAGCTGGCCACTCTATTTTGGGCACTTGCTAACACTGTGGTGCCTGGAAGGGAGTTTTCTCCCTGGGATACTTCCCAAGTGCACGGGGTGCAGTATCCCTTCTGCCCACAGGGATGAAAACCAAATGATGAGGGGAAAGAGGACCTGGCATCTTTTACAAATGGTCTCAGAACGATCACAGGAAGGGCACAAGAGCCAGGGGGTTCACATGTTGCCTCTGAGCACTGGATCAGAGAAGCTTCCTGCTTTCATTACGGATCTTTCCAGGTGAAAGCTGGGTGTAATCTTATCTTGTGATGCTCCTTTCATGCCAGCATGAACCCAAAGGAGGAAAGGTACCCTACATTGTTTCTTTCAGATATTTCATTTGATCAAAGCATCTTTTCTGCTCCAGGGCCTCTGTTCTCCCATCATCACTAACCGCTCTGTCATTACCTGATAGTTAGGTTGCTTTATTTTAAGGATCAAGAGACCCTGTTCATGTACTACCTTTCCTGCTGCAATATTGCCAAGACTGCTCCTAGTGTAGACTACTCACAATTTCATGGGGTTGTTCCTTCAGATCCACTACTGTTGGGAATGGCTTTTCAGGACCGCTACAAAATTTGCATCTTGCAGCTTCTTCAGGTAAGACATTGTCCTTAAAACACAAAAGAAGTTCATTGTCAACTTCATTTTTAGAAATACATTTTACACTTTTTAGATACCTAAATTTGGTGCAAATCTAGACCATTCCCATAAAAGTACACAAAACTACTGCTTTTAGTGGCACCCCAAGCCTCCTTTTCAGCAAGTATATGTATGCCAGGAAACTGACTTTATATTTAATTATTTAAGCTCCCAAATAAATGCAGTTTTCATAATTACTGTTCCTTCCTAAGAGCTCAATGGAAAGTACTAATGGATTTTCATGGGAATATGTGAACAACA
Source organism: Nothocercus julius (assembly GCA_013398735.1). Lineage (NCBI taxonomy): Eukaryota > Metazoa > Chordata > Aves > Tinamiformes > Tinamidae > Nothocercus > Nothocercus julius. Next base: position 3,651,624 of record VZSV01000044.1, on the reverse strand, counting down.
TGATAATTTGGTTCTCTCCTAACATCCTGTGAAATACCTAGATCGTGACAAACAAACAAACAAACAAAACCCTTAGTTTTAAAGCACAGCTCCTATTTCTTATTAAAAAAAACCCCAAAACTCTAAAACTTATATTAAAACCAAGATGTATTCCATTTATCTTGCTCAGAAGTGGCTTAATTTGGTTTAGCTTCGGAGGCTTTTTCTCTCTCTGTAGTATTTACAGCAGTTGTCCCAATACCTTCCCCTGTAAGCAGGGGTGCTACCTGAGGACACTGCATTTTGCCCAGGTCAGGGTTAGCAGACTGACAGCACAAGCCCCAATGCAAGGCAGAAACCGTCACGGCTGATACATGATATCTGTCCAATTTTGCACTGTACTCTGTTTTTATTCATATGCATTGCAAGTTTGTGTAGGCCCAACTGCACAGGCTGCTGCCATTACTGCTTATACATAGGATCTCCTCTGATTACAACCGAGGCCTGAAAACAACCCTCATTTGCCTTTCCAGCAGTGAGATGGGATATTATATATTTCTCATTCCTCCCAAAGACCTCCAGTTGAAAGAGGAAGGCAAAAACCCACCACCTGACCGTTTGATTGAATGAAAGGGGGAGTTTTGAGTAGCAGCTTCTCTCAGGTTGTGTCATAACTTGAAGGGATATCGGACTGCACTAAAGGGTTGCGACCAAGGAATGTCTTTTAGTACAGCAGAAGAGTCTTCCTACGTGAACTGACTCAGCCTGCAGGTGATTCTAGGGCAGCTGATGGAGCCTATTACTCTTTTTATTATGAGTCAAATTTGTCAGTGAAGCCTTCTTCATGTTTTTCCTTTGTTATTTTCTTCCTGACTGATGCAACCGCTCTGCAGGCAAACAAAATCCTTAAACTCCTCTCAGCTAGTTTTTACATCCTCTTTTCTCAAATGCTCATCTCACCCCTCCAGAGAGAAACATTCACTTTGGCTATTCACGTTTTTCTGTCTATCAGCCCACAATGCCCTTTCACTTAAGCTGTAAAGAAAATGCAAGTTAGGGAAGAATCCACAGCTGAAACCCTCCACCGTGCCGGGGGAGTTCCCATCACTAAAGTGCAGCCTGACCAAGAGCAGAAGACTAGAGCCGAACTGACCCTCAGGCCTGGCCAGGTCTCAGTGAGTCAGGGGCAGGTCCTGACGCATTGGGGACCTCAGTGCAGAGCCACGTGGCCCAAAGCTGAGCCTCACTGCTGGACTCCCTGGACCAGACTCAAAAATGGACATGGGCCAATGGAAACTTTCAGCTCTACGTCTAAAAGGTTGAGTGCATTCTCCACTCGGTGGAGAGCTTCCTTAGGAAGCTTTTTTTTGGCTTTTTAGGGGCTATGAAACAAGCCTGGAGTAGGGAAGAAGTTAGATCGTGCACCTGCACATTTCCTGACGGGAGATACAGTTTTTGCTGTAGCTCAAGAGACAATTTATGTGTGAGTCAGTGACACCTGCTCTTTTCTTGTCTTGTCAAATGGATCATGTTTTCCTGATGGTCAAGTTTAAGTCTGTTCAAGGGGAGAACTGCTGCCTTTTCAGCCTTTTTTTTGGCTCCATTATCAGAAGAGAGACATTATTTTTCTTTCTTTCTGGAAACCACTAACAGTTTCAGGACTGACAAACCACCTCAAGAGAGTAGTTTTTTAGAAGATGTGTGTCTTCTCTGAAAGCCGTCTCACCGGAGAGCTGACAAATCACACACTGCCTCACTTTAAATATAACAAAATGAAACAACTAGGGATGGGGAGGAGGAGGAAACAGGCCCATCTCAAAACTTCTCCCATGCAGAGACCCACTCAGTCAGGGGCACATCCTGTGTGACCCTAAGCTCGCGTTTGCTCCAGTGACAACCTTGGCCCTCTGTTTTTCTGTATACCAGGTAAGGAAAACTGTCGGCTGAAACTGTCTTCTTTCTCTCCTTGCTTTTTGCCTCAGTGAATTTATTTAGCCCTTGCCTTAGATTCTGAGTTGATGCCCAGCCTTACTTCTTCTACCTACACATAACAGCAGCAACTTTCCAGCCTCTACCCCTCAATAAGGTTGCCTCAGCCCTGAGTGGAAAGAAGTGCCCCTCTCCCATCAGCAGCACTTCCATCCTCTCGGAGGAACATGGGAGTGGGAGAGATTTCCAGGGATAAGATTTATGAAAACTGTGTTCAGGTATGGAAGATTTTCCTCTCTCTTGTTATTTTCTCAAATATGGTGGGTGCTCGGTGTAAAGGGAGGTGAGCTCAGACCCTCAGGTAGGCAGCATTGCCAGATGGTGCTCCTCCACAAAAGAAAACAGCAAAAAAAGTACTTGTCACAGGAATTCCTGGTTCCTTTCACTAGCTGTCAGGCCTTTTCACTGTTACTCTCCAGCAAGACCTCACCTCATCCATGTAGAGGGTATTCAGGATCCAGTCACTCTCCTGCATGTGTTTCCTGCACAGCACTTGATCTTCTGACTCTGGCCTTGTACTTCGTGCTAAGACAGCAGGCTCATCCAGGGCTTCTGGTAAGAAAAAATCACCAATTAATTCCTGTTCATTAAAAACAGCAGCCAATGACTTTGTGTGCAACACTTTTCTCACAGAGAGGCTCTGCCATCCACCATTCTGCTCCTCGCTGCCCTCCTTGGGCTCTGTGGCTTCTGCACACCTATTTGCACAAGGCCCCAGCTTCAGCAAGGGAAAGGGAGACCCAGGAGTCTCCTGTTGGTCTCTTGTATTCTTGAGAGATGTCAGGAAGACATTTTCCATGCATGCTGCATCATCCCCTCATCTATTTGTGCAACGGGGAGAAGGAGATGCCCTACTTAGCCACATTGCTGTCCTTCCCCTGAAGCACCTACTCATCTACCATCACCACGCAAAGAACTTGGATGTTTACACTTCTTCCCTTTCCTGGTGCCTGGCAACTCAAATTTCAAAGAGGAAGGAGCTAAATTAGCCTAAAAACTGCCCTTTTTTGCTTTTGAGATGTTCATAAATAATCTTGAAACAGAAGTGACTAGTGAGAGAAGTTTGCTGGTGATATTCAGGATAGTCAAAGTAAAGGGCTGACTGTGAAGAGTTACAGAAAGACCCCACGGCACTGAATAAAAAGGTAATAAAATCACAGATGAAATTTGATGTAGATAAATGTAAAGTGATGCGCATGGGAAAAGACAATTCTATCTTTACATACAAAATAATGGGCTCTGAGCTGACTTGGGAATGAAATCTTGAGGTTATAATAGATAGCTCTATGCAAATGTCAGCTCAACACTCAATAGCAATCAAAAAAGCAAACAGAAAGCCAGGAATTATTAGGAAAGGGGTAGAGAGCAAAACAGAGCAAATCATTATGATGCTTTATAGATCCACGATCTCCCATCTCTTGAATGCTATTATGCAGTCCTGATTCACCAAGCTCAAATATCATATAGAAGAAATAGAAAAGTTACAGAGAAAGGCAATTGAAGATGATCAAAGGCATAAAAGGGCCTCCATTCAAGGAGTGACTGAATAGATTAAACCTCCTTATCCTAGAAGAAAAATGACTGAAGAAGAAATACGACAGAATTTTGCAAAAGAAAGAATGGCATGACTAGGGAACAACTGTTTACTTTCTTCAGTGCTCTTCTTCAAAAAAAGAATGATCATCAAAGGAAACTATTAAGTGGCAACTTCAAAATAAATAAGAAAGATTCCTTGCCATAGGGTACAGTGGATGTTCAAAGTTTACATTGGTTCACTAGGGCTTAAACCAATCAGTAGAAGAAGAATCCATCAAGGGCTATTAAGTGCAAAGACACCACCTATAGTTCATGAAGTTTCGGAGTCACAGGTTGCTAGAGGATGGGAGAGTATTCGGGGAAATATTAACAAATGTTTGCTTTATTTTTTGTATTTCTTCTTGAGCATTTGCTGGCTTTTGTCCAGGATGGGATGCTGGGCTAAGATGCCCTTTTGGAGCGACATTTGCAGCCATTCCTATGGCCTGTACTTCACATCAGGTCATTTCTCATAAAAGGCAAGGCAGAGTAAACGTGCCCCAAGGATGAGTTTTGGTGCTGCCTGTCCTCATTTTTGATGTATCCCCCTGCAACACAGAGAGAAAGCTGCTTGGTGGAATTCCAGGCTAAACACCCTGAGCATGATTTCCATGCTAAACAAATTTCCATCCAGAATCACTGGGAGCTAGATCCATTTTTCTCTAGTCACCAAAGCAAAAGCCTCTACCCGCCTCAGCAGGGGAGAAATCAGGGAGCTGCAATTAGCAGGATGTCATTATCTGCTCAGTCACTTCAGAGCAGTGACCCTTACTCACGAGATATGATAGCAGCAAGTCCTGCAGTCACTGGGGCCCTCTTGTGAAGGACCCAGCAGTGAGCTCTGTCCTTCCTGTGGCTGCCACTGGGAGACCTCAGTCAGACTCTAGTGGCTGAGGAAAGCTTCCAGTTCTGTGAGCGCTGGCTGGCCCCTCTTGGTACAGTGGCACACAGCAAAAGGCACACGTTGCAGGAACCAGACTCAATCCAGCTCCTTCCAGCACTTGATCTGGGACCTGAAGACACCTATCCCATCTGTCTATCCTGCATGGACAATTTACCTCCACGGATTCCTTGTTTGGAGGCCAAGGAGTGCAGCTGAAAACCAAGTACCTAATCCTATTTACGTTCAAAATTAATGAATATTTCATTTTGCAGTGAAAACATGAGCTGGCAGTGGCTGTGTTTCAGAACAGGCTTGTTTTACAGAAATCAGCTTGCCTTTCCCTCAGCCTGGCTTGTATCACCTTGTTTGCTATCGTTCCAAGGCAGCATTCAAAGAGAACTGCTCTTGCTCTATTTATTATTCATGGTGACAAATGATGGTATAGTGACAAAAAGAAAATAAACAGCAACGTCTTCAATGGTCAGTCCAAGTGTGACCCATGTCAGATTTCCCATAATAAATTAAAAATAAACATAGGGACGCTCTGATGATGTAAGTAAAGGTCAGTTTTAGCTAAAAATTTGCCACATTAATAACAGGACCTGATTTATATTTATGTCCTTGTGCACCTGTCTAAGAGCTCCTTAAAACCCAAACCTTGGCTGTTTACCAGCTGATGAATAGAAACTAGTAGTGTAACTTTGTTCCTTGTTTCCAATAAGAAATGAGCATGATGGATAGTGGCTATTAGAAGATAATCACCCCCCTGGGGGAAATTACTGATCTCAAGTATCTTTTTTCCTGAGATCATGATAATCTCCTTGCACTCGGTAGCATTGACAAAGCTTGTTAAACTAGGCAGGCTTGTCAGGTTATTGCCACTCACAGTGTTCACCAGCCTGCTGCATTTTGGGAGGGTGGCTGCCTTGTTCATACACTGCTTGCTCAGTCATGTGGAGCCAATGCTTATTTCCTGAAAACCTACCATTTTCACTTATAAAACTTAATTTAAAATAAATGCAAGGTGGAATTCTTTTCTTATTGACACATGTGCTCTTTTGCAACGACTCAGAAGGAATAATGATCATACACATCAATACAGAAGGACAATCAGACGTCTATAGGTTTGACTGATGTGCAGAGGAGGGAGCATGAACAACTCCATTACACACATTGCAGAAAATCTGATGGTGATTGTTATGAAGAAAACCATTTCTAGCCTCTGACTTTCTGGCTTTATCCCATCATAATTGAAAGTCCACAAGGTTTGTTTTGATGTAGTGATTTTAGTATCAGACGCCAGAGGAGACATCTCAGATGTTCTGGGGCAAGAAGGAAAGCACAGAAGGACCAGGCAGATTTGCCTTCTCTTCATGCAGTCACCAAGGGCTCTGGTTTGCCTCAGTTCTGCTCTTTGCTGCATATAGGCCAAGGCTTTTGGAAACACATATGCGTTGCTTCTGCTGGGCTACAGAAAAGCCACAGAAAAGTAGAGCCCAGGCAAGCCCTACTTTAACAAGCTTGAAATTCAAGAGGTAGAATTCAATAGATGTGTGTGGCAAATCGTCTTGAAATATTTAGAAGGCCCAACCCAAATGCAGCTGAAATAAATAGCAATCCAGAGAATTAAATGGGCTTTTGATCAGGTGGCAAAGGGAGGCAGGCCTGGGTGGGAAGTTCTGCATGGAGCAGAGCAGAGCTTCCCGGACCTCCGGGTTGGGCCACCGTATGGTCACAGAAACCACCTGGTTTGCATCCCTGGTAGGCTGAGGGTGCAGCCCTCATTATCTCAGACTCATGGCTTTGGTGATTGACTTATTTTAATGTGGTTTCTCTGAATAATGCATACTTCTTGTGAAGAAAGGCAGGTATATTTGTGCAGGAGGAACTTGGCAGTTCTGAATACTGAGCAGGAGTATTCCTCAAAGCAGTAGGATTCAACGTAGCAATCAACCCTATTAGCATTAAAAGGAACTGTCTAAATGTCAAGCCAAGTTCAATAAATAAGTACCAACACATTTAGAAATGGCTTAGAATGGAGAATTAAAAGTTTTGCTGCTAATTATCCTTCTTATTTTAGATTTCTGTCAATTCTAGTTCTTTACTTCCATTCAAATGAGACAATCATTTGCTGTCAAGACGAAAGAAAAGAGATGTTCTGAAAGTTAAGAGTGAGCAAATCTGTTCACACATACTAACGAACTAACGTGGACCTCAATTCTCTCTCACGCATATCTAGAAGGACCATAAATGCACAGGAATTGCCTAGTAGTAAGAAGATCCTTCAGTCGAGCAAGCCAAGACGATATTATCTTCTATACACAGATGTGTCTGTTCTCAGAGCTCAGTTTTGCATCCATGAAAAAAATGGAAGTAGAGGGATCGGATACCCCAACCCCTCTGCATCCTCCAGCATCCTCGTGCAGCGAGTCCCCATGCTTCACTGATACCCCGTCCTCTCATGGGACTCAGGAATGGCTATGGACGCTCCAGCTTTTGTAGGCCATGGCCTTTATTTTGACTGAAAAGCAGCAGAGGGATGAGGGGGAACTCCAAGAGCCTGTGTGTGATTTGGGTTTCTGAAAAATCGAGTTGTGGGATGCTGTTTTGTGGCTACAGCATATGCACTGTAGGGCAGGACCTTAGCTTACAGTGGAAGAAACTTCTGCCAGAGATAGAGCATGTGAACTAGGGGAAAACAGAGGGCTTAGGGGCAGGGAGGTGAGCGGGGTTACATTCCCTATAATTAAAATGGGAATTTCTGGGTCAAGCCATTGGAGGCCAAGGCTCCTGCCTTGGCTCTTGCTCCTCTGGTGAGCCCAAGGCTTGTCACACTCTTTCCAGGCGAGGGGCAGTAGGGAGAGTAGCTTGCTGGAAGCACATTTTAAAGCAGGTTTAGGAAATAGTTACTTTTTAAATAACCAAAGCTGCTATTCTGGACCCAACCACCTCCAGCACTGCCTGAGTAGAAGTGGCTTACCTAGTCTGGTACTTCAAGGCAGTAATGACACATAACTGATACTGATGGCAAAGGCTAATCCACTCTGCCCCATAATATCCCCACTCAATCACGCAATATTCTGTTATTGTAAAAACTCATTTTTGCCCCTCCAGTAGTAATCAGTGTATGCCCTGAAGCACAAGGCTTGATAGCCTGTGTAATTTGCAACCTAGCTAAGTGTAACAGCAGATGTTAATCCTATTTATATAAATGCCTGACAAGCAAAAGTAGGGATGCAGCAATGAGCTGCAGGGCTGGGGGAAGGAAAGGAGCCGGGTTTCCAGGAATTCTCCTCCGGCAAGCTGCTGCACCCACTGATAGGAGACCAGTGTAGTCGGGTTGGCAAAAGGAGGTAATCCAGGCAAGAGCTCCTCTGTATTTCTGTCCCACACTTTACCTATTATCTGTTTTGGCAAATACTGGAGCAGAATCCACTGAGGAGGATGTCGCCTAAATGCTAAAGGTAGATCCTTTCTACCTAGTAAGTGCAGAATTGTGCATAAAATACAGTGTCAGTGCTGTGATAATAATAATAATAAAAAAAAGCAGTTTCTCATCTTTCTGCCCCTTCCCCTTCTCACCCCAGTATGAACGCTTCCATGCTTTCTACCCCAAGCAGAAAGGAAGTGTTTTGTTATCCCAGGTCTTTTTTTTCACAGCCTGATTCCTCTGAGGATTGTAGCTATCCAGACAGAACAAGAAGAAAGAAATTACTTTTTTTTCTTTGTACTATTTTGACACCAGACTTTCAATAAGTGAGAAGGAGCATTAACTTGCTGAGTCTGTCTCCCCAGCTCTTTGGAGTTGGTCCTTCTTTGCTTCTGCTTTATCTGCCTAAATTTCTTCTTCCCTCTGCTCATCCTCCTTTTCTTGTGAATCATGTCCACCCCCCCATTTCACTCTGTTTTTCCAGCTTTCTCTTCCTATTTTCTCTTGCTTGGGGTCTTTTTTTTTTTTTTTTTTAAAAAAAGCTTAGATGTAAAAAACATCTAACATGAAAATGAGCTGTACTGTGTGAGCTATTGTAACAGCCAGTTCTCAGTGGCCCCTTTTTCCTGTAATTAAAGCCATTTTCTTTCCCCCTTCTGGCCTCTTCCTGGCCCAGGGTTCCAGTGACATCCAGCAAAAATGTGAGATTTTTTTATTTTTAAAAAAAGCAAGCAGTAATATCAACAGGTAGACAGGCTTGCTTTCTATCCTCAGAGGCCATAATGGAGATATTTTTCTGCAAGAATAGTGACCACAGTGCAGTCCCCAGTTTTCCTGCTTCTAATGCATAGATCTACTTTTTTTTCTCCTGTGTATGTGTATAGATATATATATTTTAAAAATACATATGTAGAGTTCAGTAACAGCTATCTCAGTACTCTCAGTCTTTCCCATATTTTTTCTTCGATTAAGCTTTGTCACTTCTGTATTTTCATGAAACCTTTTTTTTTCTCACAGTCATAGTGGCTGACGCCCTTGTCCACATTTTGTTAATTATAATCTTCTTCTTGTCATCTTCCCCTTCCTTTTCTTCTTCCTTTTAGCATAATGGTCTGAAGCATTTCTCTTTGCAAGACAAGACTGTAATCATACAAGCTATTTCTTTGCTATTTCTTCATTCCTATGTATGTATGTCAGATGCAAACCTTTGCAGATGTAGATAATCACAGACTGATTCTTAATTTTGTATTTATTTAGATCCATCATGTCTCTGCTGCACGATACTCTGTATGGGGTCAGGGAAAGAACTGGAGCATTTTCCTGATTTGTAGGACCAGTTAGTTCTAGGACTTTGGAGCCAATCTGTGGGTGCTCTCACTATCTATCTGTGAAAGGTGTTACTACAAGGGGTGGGTTTACTGCCCAGTCCACCCGCAGGGCTCGGAGATGCCACCACAGACGTCTTCACTTCCCCATGTGTTCTGTCAGGGGCAATTGTGTCTTGGGTCACACAAGTTGGAGGAGTCATGCAGGCCCTCCATATGGATAATAGCCGCCCTTAGCAGGTTTAGATATTATTAATAATATTGAGATATAATTAGTGCTCTTACAACTATTTAGGTTTTCCGGAAATCCAGTCACAATTTCTTGCTCAGTTCTCACATCATAGTCTTAATTCTCATTCAAGTAATGTTTCTTTAGATTACTTTTAATACATTGTTCCTTTGAAATCACTGTCTCCTCTGCTACCACATTATTGGGGTAAGGCACCATTGGGGGCTGATTGGTTTCCCCATCACTCTTCATCATTTCAACCACTTCAATCAGGTTCTGTCTTTCCAAGCAAATCAGCACAAATGCTCCTTGCATATAATATTTGCCTTATATAGTTATCTTGTCCTGCACAAGACCTTTCTGGTTTTGCTCCTTTTCTTTTGAAGCCCTGCAGCTGCAGGCCGAGCCATGCACTCCCAGAGAAAATGTGTTCCCGTTTGCTGTGGTATCATCATATGGGCTGCAGTTTTATATCTGTTTTAATGAAAGCAGCCACTGTTAGTTTCCTGTAATTTGTAGAGATCTTTTCACTAATGAAAGGTTTTTGCCATGCTGAGCAGTATCATGCTAAGTATTTACGTGCTGCCTTCTCCGTACACATTTGATTAGTTGTAGTGAAGTCAGCAAGGCATGTGTGTAATTAAGCAGTTGCATAATGTTACTAGAAGCAAGCTCTTTGTATCTTATTTCCATCAGATCCCCAAAAGCATATATGAAAAGCACAGACTTCTCTTGGCAGTGTTTTCCACAATATCTGCCATAATAATTTCTACTTTTCTGAAGAGATGCTCAACATTCAAGAGCTGAGCAGCCCCCTGCATCAGCAGATTGAATGGCAGAGATCTCTGCAGTGGCATTTGGAGCCAGTTCTGGATAAGGATGTTTTGCTCCTGTGACTTAGTAACTGCAGTTTGATGGGTTGATGAAGACTAAAAGGCCATGTTTCATTCTTAATGTTGTATTTGCCTGATTTTGCAAATGTAGCTACTAAAGGTGGGTTCTTAAACCCTTACTTATTTATTCTAATAGCTATGTCATCAATCACTACAGTCAGATTATAAAAAAAAAAAATCATTTAAATCAGTTAAAAAATGCATCACTACCAGATTACATTGATACAGTGAAAGTCCAACATAAGTAGGTTTAAAACCATACACAATGAATACCTCATATAGCAGGCCTCCTTTTTTTTTTTTTTTTTGCCACCACTAATTTATAAATGCTTTTATAAATTAAAGACATGGTTATTAGTGATGTCTTTTTTTTTT
>VZSV01000044.1:3588372-3640935 GCA_013398735.1 Nothocercus julius | reverse complement strand
TTTTTTTTTTTTTTTTTCCCCGCCTTTAGTGTAACGTGCAGATCCCAGTCCCTCACCTGACCCTTTCCTAGAGACTCCTCCAGCATCCTGACAAAAATGGCTCCACACAAATTTCCCTTTTCCTTTGCATGACAGCTCTGGATGAAAGGACTAGAGAGGATCATTTGTGCCACATGTCACCAATATGGATACACAGCAGGAAATGAAGGAGTTTGAACGGGTTGGTTATTCTTACAAACAAAATGATTTTTAGTTTAGCTGGGAATTTTCAAAGCTGGCCAAATAATTCACTGGTGCTGTGATTAATGAAAAGATCAGCCCGTACCTTGTTCATACAGTCCTGGTTGGTTATTTTCCTCTCCTTTCTCAGCTGCTGCATCTTTCTCGGTTTCAGTTGTCTCTCTGCTCTCTTCCCTCTCGGAGTGTTTCTCGGTGTCGCTGAAGAGCACCACTAGGTGTGGAGGAAAAAGCACGAGTCTCCACAGTATGAGAAGAAATGGAAGGGCTTTTACAGCACTGAAGGAACTAACGGTCCACCCTGCCTCTTGGATGTACGTTACCTGGACATTGTGAGGAAGGGAAAGAGCCCCTGTCATGTAGTTAGTCATGAATTATGAAATACAGGAGGGTGGAAATTATTTCCTAATCCTAGGAAGGAACCTGAGCACATCAGGCTAAGCAGGTTCTTGTAACTGTCATGACATTTCTATAAATTTCAAATGTCCAGCTGTCACTTGGATCCTGCTTCATGATTTGCCCCAGAGCATTTTTCGGAAGCCAGCATGTCCTTCATCTTCTTCTGTCAAGGACTCCATGTCAAGATGTTTAAGACAAACTGTCCCACTGCTTTCCTGTACATCAAAACAGAAGTCACCCTTGGAGCTCCCATGAAGGGACCACAGCAGGGGTGGCCAAGGAAAGCCACCAGGAGCAGCTGAGTGCCCTGTGGAGGTGGAGGGGCTGAAACCAAATGACTGTGCTCCAGAACCTCCAGCATCAGTGTGGCCAAGAGCGGGACGGGAGGACAGGTCCAGGGGAAAGGATGCTGACCCATGGACCCAGAAACCTGTGAACTTCAGCAGGCTGCTGAAGCCCAAACTCATCCTTGTGCCTAAATTAGGAGGATAATACACTCAACAACCGGGTACCTCCAGCAAGTCCTTCAGAGGAGGGCAAGTTTGCAGCTGAGGTGGGACGAGATGGGGCATAATTCTCTAGTTATTCACTGATAATACTAGGCAACGGTACAATCTCACCTCACCAGAGTATAACGGGGCTTAAGTGCAGTAGATACCATCTTCTGGGTGATAATGAGGATTTGGGCTCTGTAACCACCTCATTCAGAAAGTATGAGCTATCTAAGCAAGACTGAACTCCACCCTGTAGAGAGACTTGATTTCTCTACTGAACAGTCACTCAGTACTGAAAATACTCTCTTAATTGCCAATCTGGAACTCAACTGTGGCAGGAAGGGTTAAATATTCAGTGAGGTGCTGAATCTGTTTCCTTTACAAATGGACACTCAAAACACAGGCTTGCACTGGTGATTGGTACTTGTGCATGCAATTACTCACTCCGCCTATTTCATCTTCCTTGAGGAAGGGAGGTCACTGGCTTTGAGAAGTGCAGGAAAGCCACAATTTCTAAGAATTTACAGCTTCAGGTAAAATGTGGCCAAATGACACTCCTGGGGGCAGCAGAAGTGAAAGGTGCAATGCAGGAAAAGCTGAGCTTTGGAGGACCTCTCGCTGGGCGATTGCCACAGTCTCGTCAGTGCTGGGAGCCAGAGGCTGAGCAAGATTTCTGCCCCCGATTTCCTTAGCTTTACTCCCCTCCAAACAACCTTGCAGCTCCCAGTCTCTTCATCCCAATGTGTTACTTCTTAACCCATCTGTTGTCCTGCGGGATTAATCAAACAGCAGCATTTCACTGCTCTCATTCTGGGTTTAGTTAATTTAAACTGAACAACCCCCAAAAAACAAACAAAAACAAAGAAAATCAAGCTTCTCCGCTATTAAGAATGACACCTCTGAAAAGCTCATTTGTAAACCAGACTGGCTGTGTCGCTATGTTTTATTTTCCTGACGATCTTCTCAAGGAATGTTTCCCATGTGGGCAGGAAATACCCAGCGTAAGAAGCCCATACTCACTGGTATCCCCTCCACACGGTTATACTGAGCTCACTCACATCTCCTTTCTAGAGTCTGCTCTAGACTGCTTGGCCCCATCACACTTTTCCATAGCCACAGGAGCCCTGGCATCTAAGGACATGATCTAAGGACCACAGTGAGGCTGGGCTGGCAGGGGATGGTACTATCTTTTATTGCATCCGTTAATATAGATGGAAAAAGAAAGATAAGCTTTTAGGTACATTTGCTACTTTCTTTTGGAACCAAGGAAGTGCTGGCACACCCAAAGGTGCATTTGCTACCCCAGCTATTTATTACAATTGGTCTGATAAAAATATATTTCATTGGCATACAAAAATCACTATTCTGAGCGCTTTACAAATAGAAAGCACACTATTTGCTATTCCTGTCCTCTGTTAAAAGGCTGGGTCTTGCTGTTTATGTCAGTTAAAGCACTGGATAGGCCCTATAACCAAGTGAGCACTGCGGTAGGAGCCTTCACATTACAATTTCTAGGCTTGATCCTCCACGCACTTAAATTGATTTTACGGTCATGATACTCCTGAGACCCTGGGGCAGGTGCTTCAGGTTTGCACCACTTTATGTAAGATTAGGATCAGGCCCAGGCCCGATTATCTTGTGAGGCTCGTAATTTCCAGCCTATGCATTGCAGGTTCTTTTACTTCGGGGAGATCATGTCTGTTTTTCCAGAGGATATAGCTGAGATCCACAATTAGGAAAAGTGCAAAGCTGGTGCTACTTCTGGGAAGTTATCATAGTGAACCCTTGAAAAAAGTGGTTTAGGATCTGGTTGAGATGCTCATGCCAAAAAGTGATAACTGTGACTCTGAATCTCCAAGACCATTTAAAAAATCTAAAAAAATGTACTAAAATCCAAATGCTAGTGCTGCTTACCTTGATGTTTTGTGGGTTTAAGGCTGCTCCATTTTGTTCCCTCCAAGCTTTTCTTCTCTTCTATTACTGAAATAGCCCAAACATCATGTTTTAGTTATAAAGTGAGTTTAGTAGGTGGAAGGATGGGGAGGGGAAGGGGGATTAAATTTACTGCTTCTGTGACTACAGATCTGAAATAAATCTCCGATTCAGTGATAGATCAATAACACCAAGATTGGGTTTAAATTATTAATGAACTATGAGAAATGAGGATAATTATTCTATGAGTCACAGCTCTCTAATGCACTGCACATTTTTCCCTGAGACTGCATTGAAGCCCTGGCTATCTTTTGGCAAAAAGCTACAGCCAAGAAGGTAATGCCTTTTGTTTTGCTAGCTAAGCGTTTAATAAATCCTCGTGGGCTGGGATAGCCTGGTGACAACGTGTTTCTTGACACACACCCCAGACCGCATCTCCAGCCTGCGCTCTCAGTGACCTGAGGGGCAAACTCAGATGGGATGTTATCCTGGGCCCCGTGACGTCAAGTGGGACGTGCTTCTCTCACAGATAAACGTTTTGGGGCTCAGTGTCCCCTAAAATGGCCATAAAATGGCCAATGTGTTCATAGAAATCAGTGCAACTTCAGCTCTCAGATGTCCCTCTGAACCTGGACAGATGGAAATGTAGTTGAGCTGTCCTAAGGGGAAACTCTGGCCTTGAAGGATAATGTTGAATGATTGCAGAGACCCATCATGCTGGTGGCAACCAGGAGGAGCAATATCTGGGCCAGGAGGCTTGGAGGTGTCTCCAGGTGCCCTGGAGATCAGGGCTTGTCGTGGTGATGGTCCACAAGACCAATGTCAAATGCAAGCTGAAATCTGTGTTTAATTGCCAGAATTGCTCTAGTCTTAACACAGACACAGTTGCTTTTGGGTGATTCCTCGGCTCACTGCAAAATTAACAGGCTTGGGTTGTACAGACTCAGGGCCCTCTCACTGCTGCTCATAAGCTACTGCCTCATCGGATGAGATGCTGAGCATGGCTCCAATTTACCCTTGAACTCTCACTGATATTTAACTTCAGCTGGTACCAAGTATTCTCCTTGGGCCAATTTCTACATGAAATCCCTAATAATGCGGAAAGTAAACCAAATCTGGATGTAAGGAAAAAAAGCCATGGATCAATAGGAAGGGAACAGAACTTAGGAAAACTGTTATGAGGGATATTTATCCTCCTGTCAAAGTACTGCAACTGGATCAACATTTCAGTAGAATAAAACCTTCTTTTTGAGTATATTTTTCAAAGAAGTCATGCAAAACCAGCCACTTCTTAAAGCAAACTTACATTTTCATTTCTCTAAATTTGTCTCTTGTAGAACCGCAGCTACCTGTGCTGTTCAACAGGCCTGCTTTAAATGAACTTGTGGTGCTCCCTGCAGCTAGGGACTTACCTGCATAGCTCCACTCCGTTTGAGTCGCCACGTCCTCGACGTGGTGCCCGCTGCTGCGCGACGAGCCAAGGGAGCCGTCCACGTGCTGCCTGCAAAGAGGGCAAACTGTATGGGTTGCTCCAACCCGCTTTATAGCCAGAGGAGCGCTCAGGGATTTAGGAACAGGCAAAGTTTCCCAGCTGTTACTGATGATTCTAGGTGTTGTCATTTTGGGCAGGTAGCATCAGATATCTGAAAAAGTCAAATTTCAGAAAATGAGAAAGTTAGACCTCTGCAATACATGGTGAGGAGAGATGCACACACTAAGCTAGGGCCTAAGGGCAGCAGAGGCTAGTGGAGTATACGTCAGCCTCAAACCCAAAATACTCAAGGACTTTTGGTAGGGACTGTGCACAGAGGCCTCCACAGACTTACCCCTTCGCTTACCTCTAGTTCACTCTGCACTACGGCATTCATTCTGCACCCCACAGAGGCTGTTGGTGCCATTTCTGGCATGGGAAGCAGAAAGGTTTCTCCCTTATCACAGCATGTCCAGCAGTAAACGGTACTTTCTGGAAATCTTCCCATTCTCCCTTTTCACCTGAAATTTTCTAGCAAGATGGGAAATTGTTCTGAGCCTAAGACACAGAAGTATTAGGATTTCCAGCCACTTCTATCCATGCAATGCAGGGAGAATTTTTTTTTTTTGCTTGCTTCTGACATACTAATTTAAAGATGCCTGGGGTCTTGGCAAATTAAAAAGAAAGTATGAAAAAATATCATGCCGAACAAAGTGCCACAGGGGCCTGACTCGATCTGATGCAAGGGAAGGAGTTTTGATTTTTTTTATTGTTTATCTGTATTTGTAATTCAACAAGGCCGTTACACATCACTGCTTTTTTATTAGTTGCCCAGGAATTTTAAAGGATTCTTGGCACAGCACACACAAATTAATGCATTTATGGATGAAAATCTCAGAGGAATAAGGGGAGCTGAGGTGCTCTGGTGCCTCAGCTGCCCTCCTATCAGGGCACCTCGCATATATTTTGTGTGTTTACGCTCCCAGCTTTGCTGAGGTAGCAAAACACCATCACCTCCACCTCACAAGTGAAGAACAGAACGGGAAATTTAGGAATTCAGGGAACACGGGCAGAGCTCCAGCCGTTTGCCAGGGGTCACTCCTTGAATCGGGACAGCCCAAGTCGTGGCTGGCTGGGGTCCTGGTGCTGCTGAGCTGACCACCTGGACCTGGACCGCATCCCGCCACCGGCAGCACCTAGCGCCGCCCCTCGCGGGAAAGCCATAACTGCTCCCATGGGCCGTCAGCAATGGCCTTCTTGCATTTGTGCAGCCCATTTCCCTGTGCCAATGACTCTCTGCTATCCCCCTTGGAAACCTTATGACTGCTTTCCCTCGATAGCACAATGGAGACTTCGCCTCAGATCACAACATTTTTTACAGTGCTTGCTAATTTTGGAAGAAATAGAGCTCACCCTCCTTCAAGTGTAAAGTTATAAATTTATATCTCTATAATGAAAAAAAAATCTCACGGAAGGTACACGAAGCAATACACCAGATCCTTCCTTTAAATAGCTTCTTATATCCGTTTTCCCTTGATGCTCAGCAGCTGTGACAACATCTTAAAAAAAAAAAAAATTCAAAATATTCCTCAAATATTCCTATAAGGAATATTGTCAATGAACTGAATGCCACTTGAAGTACACCACGGAATAATTTTTTGTGTTGTTTTGTTTCTTGTGCAAGCATCTCTGATCAGCTTCTCTTCTCTCTCCTCCTCTCTGCCCCCCAAAAAAGGATTAGATATGTCTAACATTTATATTGGTCAGCCAAAAGGAATGAGCTATATCCCTGGCTAACATAAAGCAACATTGTTCCAGCAGCATTGGTAGAGTGAAGAGTGGAATTACACTGATTCTCCCTGGCTGGGGAATTGGGCCTACTTTTCCTCCCTAGATAAAAGAGCATTCTGCAAAACAAAAATCATACATCACAGCAATTTCTAGAGCTGCTGTGCAGGATTTATCTGTCTTAAAAAAAGAAAAATAATTAAATCTACAGAGGCTGTCAGTGTCCTTTTTAATACAGCAAACAATGAGGGGCCCAAAGATAATTGCTTAGACAGACGTAACTTTCAGATTAGTAATAGTGCAGATACAGCAGAGGCTGCCAGGTTGCAGATGTCTCAGACATACTGTAAATCTCTAGTTGTTAGGTGTTCCTGCCGTGAGCCTACAGATAGCATAAATACAGTCTAACCTGACTGAATTATACAGAAAAATGTTACCAATTACTCTCCTTACTTGGATTCCTCCAGCTTAGAGCCAATGGGCAGAGCTGATAGGGAATCTGTCGCCAGTTCTGGAGAGGAGAGAAAAAGCTTTCTTAAAAAAAATAAAAAAGTTGTGATTTTTTTGTGTAGAACAGTAGGATTTTTCTTCCTTGAAATTTCTTGCTGTTTCATTATTTTTTGTGTCAGATAAAACTTTCCCACCTTAACAGGGAACATTTTTCGTCATCTATTTTAGTGGTACAATAAATTGCAGGCAGGTGAAAAAATAGCTCCCAGAAATGAGCTGTAAAAAAGTTGCCGTAGACTGAGGACAGGCTCTGCAGCAAAAGTGACAAGAGTTACAAGCTAGCTTACTTGGTCTTTTCCATTCTGTTTTCATTTGTAAGCTCTCTAGATCCTCTAATTTTACCGACTCATTGGGAGGACGTGTTCCCATGGGTGTCTCACCTCCATCGCTTATGCCTGTGTGCTTGCACAGGGGTAACGACACCAAATTGAATTGCGTGACTGTCTTCTCACCCACTTCAAGCTGTCGTCAGTGTTGCAAAGGGAAGCCGACCAGAGCCTGCCCTTCTGTGTAGCCAGGATGCTGCACTCATGATGGGGACACTGGGGATCTTGGCCCACACGGGCACATGCAGTACCCTGAGGGGGTTCACTGTCCAAGCAGCCCTTTTTTTCCCTTTGGGTTTACACTATTTCAGTGGCCACATGTTACATGTTTCCCTCTGTGGGCAGAGCACAGCAGATCTGTTGCAACCCTCATCTACAGAGCTGGCTGTAATTTCTGAATTGGTAGAGATTTGCATTCAGCTCAAATGCTCTACCAGTTGAACCAAGGGTTACTGAACGTAGCTCAGTGACAAAATCCCAGGTGCAGTTATTTTCAAAGAGGACAGAGGGAGAGATTCAGGGCAGGAGTTTGCAGAAGCTGCTAGAAGAGAGGAGAGAGACCTGTGGGAACACAGAGGCCTGGCAAGAGTTGGAAGCGGAGGCATGTAGAGAGGGAAGAGATGTTGGTGCAGCACAGGAGGGTGGCAGAAGAACAGGATATAAAAGAAAATGTAGAAAAATCGGTTACAGACAAGGAAAAATGGGAGATGCAATTGTAGCAAGGAGCCAGAAAGAGCATCAAAAGTTTTCAGCTCCATTTTTGTGACTAAAAACAATGCAAAGAGATTGAAAAGGGCCAAAGAACACCCATGACTATAAACTCTTGCAGACATATTGATTGTTCTTTTTTGGTCCCACTCAAATGAGGCATTCCCAAAGTTATATTTTATTTTCCTCTGTACACCCACTGGTATCTAAATACTAGCCATGAACCAGAATAGGCTAAAATAAACTTCATATTTCATCTGAATTTTAAATTGCAGGTTAAAATATGTGGAAATCCAACATGCAATTCCTTGGGATAGCACTCAGAGCTTTTCTGCATGCAATCAATTACAGCCACTTGTGGCTATTTCAGATCCTCAGCCTCTTGCAGGAGTAGATTTATCCTCAAAGATGCAGTTCATGAATGTCTGCTAAGAATATTTGATTTCCATGTGGAAAATTGTTCAAAAAATAGACCTTGTATGTGTAAACAGTCAGTTGTTCTTGTTCTCAGAGGTGAGCAAGATTTGGGTGGAAAAAAAAATGCAGAAGTGAGCAGAAAACAGTCCTGCTGGCCAAGCCCTGCAGAGGAATAGTGCCTGACTTCTGTAGGAAATAGGCAACCCTTTGCACTAAGGGCTATGCTGAATCTTTCTGTGCACTTCAGACTGTGCACAGGCCCAGTGCTCTCCTGCTATCTAGGCAGAGGAATGCATGACCCCTCTCAATATATTCAAGCATGTTCAAAGAAGAAATAGAGAAAAAGTCCAATCTTTGCTTTAGAAATTGATTTATGCTTAGGGCAAGGAGTCCCGCTTGGATCCCAGTTTGAGATCTTTCCATAAAGATGGTTTGTCCAGCTGTGAGAAATCAGTTCTCCTTCCCCAAGGCTCTGAGTGGTCCCCTTCCCAGTGGACCACACAGATCTTTCTGACTGGTGTCACTTGTCCCTTCTTTTTTTTGCTCCCCAGGGATAGCTGTGACCCTGTTGTGCATACTGCAATAACACACATTATGACCTGCAAGCGGAGGAGATGGGCTCCGCTTGGATGGGATAGAGTTCTTCCATGCTCAGATTTCTTTTTTTCCTGGAATTTAGGGCCCCATCCATTTATGGATTAGCCACATATTTGTCTATGCTGTCTGCTTCTGGATGCTGGATTGCTTAATGAGCTGTAAAATTATTAAAAGTAAGGTATATGGAAAAAAGTAAGCATAGCATTAGATATCTAGTAAAAAAACCCCATAGTCTAATTCTGCTTTGCTGGTATTTGCATGCAACAGAGCAGCTCAGGCTTTCAAGACAAGTCTACGTCACAGTGTTTAGATTTGAACACCTTAGAAAATCAGAAGTGCTGCCTTATTTCTAAAATGAATGGGGCAGAATTTCCAGATATACTCTGGCCTGGCTTCACAGTGGTTCCATTTAAGTCATTTATAAAATACCCTCCTTTTTTTTCCCTCCCAGCTGGATTCCTTAGACTAGTTCTTTGTGTTTGTGGCAAGCTCTCTGACAGACTCCACAAGTGGGATTTATATCTAGGTGCTAGTGCTCCTTCCCATGCTCTCAAAGCTCAGTACCTTTGCCCAAACGGACTGTGCAAACCAGCCCATGAGTCCACACAACTGCAGCCCTTGCTGGCAGGCAAGGAGGGTCGTATTTACTGTGTGCAAACAGAAACTTAAAAAGATCACAGACATCTGCCTAAATCTTTCTCCTTCCCACTAGTGCATTTCTGTGAAATACCTGTTAAAAGTTTATCTTTCCTTGAAATTTCTTCAGAGATCTCCCAGTGAACTTCTGTGGGATCTTTGTTCCATGTTGTGGGAAAGGATGAGGAAGATCCTTCAGGCTCTTCATCCCAGAAAAGCTCTCCACTGCTTTTTCTACTTATTTCTTCACTGGACAGAGCAAGATTACTCTGCTTAATATAATCTTCTATTTTCTGCTTATTGAAGGCTTCTTTAGAATTTATGTACTCCTTTTCCAGCTTTTTCACATTTTCCTCGGTGAGGAGAGAAACAGCAGAGCTGGAATCTGATGAAATACTCCCAGGGGGAAAGTTTTTTGGTTGGGACTGGTTACTGCCAGACCCTGACAGCTCATGTCCATTAGACATATCTGCAATGCATTAAGGAGATGAGAATCTTCAGCAACAGGCAAAGTCAATTCATCATTCTGGTAACAAAGAAAGAAAGAAAAGAGAAATCCCATTAGTCATTTACTCCTGACGGGCATATTGATTGATGTAGTTAAAATGTTCACACTAAGATAACCTTATTAGATTGAAAATCACTTTCTTTTGAGGAGGATCTACTAGGCTGCAATTCAACAAACCACTTAAACAAATACCTGATATTAAGGGCATGCTTAAGTGCTATTGTTAGGAGTTAGTTAAATAGATTCCACACAACACTTAAGCACCAAGGCTTAGGATAGCTAAGGTCCAAACGATCCAAATAATGCAGACAACTATTAGAGAGGTGCTAAGAGGAGAAATCAAAACTTTGCTCCATAACACACAATGAACCCTAGTCCCGTCTAAGGCTACACTAAGGATTACACCAGTGATTTCATTATCAACACAGTTTGCACTGGCGTAAAATGCTGTGTAGTTGAAATTTAGTGCATGAAGCCTGGAACAGAGTGCACTTTCTATTCATTACCAATGCTCAGACAAATTATTTTGGACATTTTATGCTACATGCTGATGAAGAAAAAAATAAAAATATATAGTGGAATCTGTTGAACCATTTTAATTGGACATGCTGATGGCCATCTGACAATGTCAATTAAATAAAGATAAACACAAGCAGAGCTCAGAGAACTTGCAATGAAT
This sequence comes from Nothocercus julius, assembly GCA_013398735.1. Classification (NCBI taxonomy): domain Eukaryota; kingdom Metazoa; phylum Chordata; class Aves; order Tinamiformes; family Tinamidae; genus Nothocercus; species Nothocercus julius. Next base: position 3,630,233 of record VZSV01000044.1, on the reverse strand, counting down.
AAATCCTGGTTAAATACTGCATTATTTGTGTTATTGCATTATTCGGTATAGTTGTGTGTCTGAAACATAAACTAGTTATAGAAAGCAACTCGGCCTGCTGTTTGTAATATCTGGTTAATTGTGTCTGCGCCTTCCCTTTATCCACTCAGCCTGTTTAATGTCAAAACAGAAAGGAAAGGAAAATAATGTCTATTTGGCAGAACTAGTGCTTCATAACCTCCTTTTGGCTGGCCCACCCCTCCGTGCCAGCTCCCATCAGACACGATTTTCCTCTGCTCTGGCTAACTACAAACGGAGACCTCTCAGACTCGAGGGGAGGTGGTCTCTACCTGCAGACTTGGGCTAATTAGGCTCTGAGCCGCAAGTTTCGTTTGTGGAGGGCAGCAGCGAGAGAGGTGGCGTGGGAACAGACCGAGAGGGTTCTCTGCCACATTTATAGACTCAGAGAAGCAAGGGAAAAGGGTGAACGCAGATCAACTTTAAAAAAGAGAAGAAGATAGAGGCAGGGAGTCACTGGCTGAGAAAAGCTGAACCAAGTGAATAATTTGTTTGCAGGCCCTGAGAAAGTTTAGAAAGGTCTCTGGAAGGCAAGGGTGTAAAGAAAAATGTAGCATGGACAGGATTAAATGACATGAAGAGAATCTGTTTTCCTTCTTTGAATATGTAAAAGGCCTTATGGAAAGAGGAGAAGCAGGAGGCGTGATATACCTAGACTTCAGCTATCTCATGACTGTCTCTCACTGTCTGTTCTTAGAGGCCACATCACATATAAGGCGATAATTACTCCACTCGGCTTTGCTTGAGAAGGGCCTCAGTTAAGGTAAGAAGTACAGTTTGGGGCAGAAAGTGCCAGGAAATGTGTGGAAAGAATGTAAAAATAAGTAGTAATTTAGCCCTTTGGAAGGCCTGAATGTACTCTCTGCTTCTACCATGGACTGAACACATAATAATGAGATCATACTTCATCAAGGAAAATGCAGCCAAGATATAAGGAAATTCTTCCCATGGAGAGGATGGAAAAGCATTGGCTGGGGAGTCTCCGCCACTGGAAATCGCTAAGAATGGACTTGGAAAACACTGAGCGGGAATGGCAGAATCCTTGGTGCAGCTAATGACAGGGTAACTTCACGAGCTCCTAGCTAGCACTGTTTTGGTAATGGTCACTTGTTCCAACTTATTATATGCTGAAGACCAGAAGCCTGAAATTTGCCAATTGGCACATTTTGTTTCACAAACCAGACACAGTAGAATTTCTTAATAAAAATGCCTGGCAGAATGAAGTCAGACACTGCAGAGAAGCACATGCATATTGTATCAACAGTTTTAATTTATACATCTCCTTAAAAGAAGTCATTGAGTTGGTCTGTCAAGAGCTATATTCCCTAACTCTGTATTCATTCATGTTAGTTACCATCCTTAATTCTCCTGTTATCCATTCAAAGCAGCAATTTCTATCAGTTCCTTAGAACTTTCCTTCTGATCCAGGACTTGTGAAAGGCACTACCAATGGCCCAGAGAGGTCCCAAGGTTCCTCTTTTTGTGCTGTTTGATCTGGGCTAGCTAGCTCTATCTGCCAATTTTAAAGTATCTACCTTTACTAGTGGCTGTTTTATACTATGTCCGTCGTTGTTGGGAATAGAAATATGTCATTTTCATACTATATAATTACATTGTTTGGTTTTCATCTCCTTAGAGAATAAGTTTTTTTTGAAAAAGTTTGTCATTTCTGCATTTTTATGAGCGATTCAATCAATCCTACGGTAACCGAGTGGTGTTGTTAAGATTCCTTTGCTTCTTAATAACACTTCAAAATTTGTCTGTTGTTCCTAAGCCTGCTGGTCATCTTTCTCCTGGTGCCCTTTTTTTCCTTTTGTCGAGGTTTTATGGTCTCAGATCCATAGAACAAGTCAGGTTGGGAAGTGGCAGTGGAGGTTATCTGGTCCAGCCCCCTCTTCAAAGCAAGTCCAACTAAATCAGGGGGGTTTAGGGCCAGTCCAGTTTTAAATATTTCCAAAAATGGAGGTCCCACAACTTCTCTGATTCCAGTACTTGATCACTCTCACGGAAAAAGGTTTTCATGATATCCACCTGAAATTTCCAGTGCCCCAGCTTGTGCCCATTGCCTCTTCCACCACCACGCAGCTCTGGCAAGAGTTTGCTTCTGTTTTCTCTTCACCCTCCCCTTCGGAAGCTACAGACAGCTACTAGTTAAGTTTTGCCTGGCTCGACAACAGCAGCAGAGCCCAGTGGCAAATCTGTTGCTTAATAGACACCTTGTTTGTGCTTCCTTGTCACTTTTCATATCATGAAAAAAAAAAAAGAAAAAGGGAAAAATCACGTCTTATACAACAAGTGCAGAGTTTGCATTTTTCCAGTGGTGGAAAGTCATTTCAAACGGAGTTTCAAATTTTCCCTGTGTCATTCCACACAAAAGTAACCAACCCTTATGGCAATCTAATATCCAAAAGGTTAAAGTCTTCAGGACAGAGACAACCTTTGACTCTGTGTTTGCACCGTACGTATCAGGCTGAGCTTTCACACTCATCAGGACAGTCCTACTGCGTAATACGAATTCCAATAATTTTTAGAGGATCCCTTCTCTGCACTTGGCACATTTAAAATGTGCAACTAATGTGTTAGCAGTTTTACCACGATTTGAAGGAAAGCAGCACTTGAATGTTCATGCTGAACTTTTTCAGCAAACTGAAGAGGTTCAAATGAAGCATTTTATTGAATTCTAAATAGATTTTTTTTAAAAAAAATCATTATTATTTGTATGCTTGCTTTCATCAAAAGAAATGTTCAAAACAAAAAGCCCATGGCAAATCAGAGGGATGAAATGCCACATTTTTAAAGTGCCAAAATTAAAGATTTCTGCTTTGGACCTTTGCCGCAGACTCGCCAACACGAGCCATTCTGGGATTTTGATATGAAAATGTCAAATGTTTCACTTGACCCAGTGCATATTTTCTTTACAAAAGCCAACCTTTTTGGCAAAATATAAATAAATAAATATTTCCCTAATATATGACTAAAAGCAAAGTGCTCTTGTTTATAAGCTTGTGGTTCAGAAATATTAAATAGAAATTATTTCTAATTTCTAATTCTAATTATTTCTAATAATTATTTCTAAATAATTAAATATTAAATAGAATATTAAATAGAAAATCTGCCTCATTGAAATGACAGGTTTAAAGTCGAATAGATAATACTAGACTACCCATTACTGTGTTATATGAGATTGTCCACTAGTATTCACAAACACATCTGCAATACAGCAACGCCTCTTCTCCAAAGCCGTATCTGTCCCTGGCATCAGAGTTCGCTATAAAAAACAAGTGAATTTAAAGCAACATTTATTGGCTATTTCCTCTGTGAAGCTTCGCTTTGCAGCTCCTCTGTTCTCATAATGATATGCTGAAATCTAGTCAGAATAGTTGAATCTTAGAGAAACAAAACACAGCTGAAGTAGCTGAAAGGCTAAAGGCTTGGGAAGCAATTTCCTCTGATTCATCTGGAGACAAAGGAAGAGTGATGATTATGTTCATGTTAATAAAAGTGGAATTGCCTTGCTGGCATAGTTGCCCCCTGTATTTATTTCATTCTTGCTTTCATCCCCCGTCTCACCACCAGCGCACTTCAATTCTCCACTGCAATCCGAAATGACATATTTGCTGGAAGCTGCGGCAGGACCTCATCTAACCTGGGTCCTTCGGGTAGTGGTGCTGGTGTGAGCTCAGCCCTGCCTGGAGGGGGTGAGGCACCAGCATCTGGTCAGCGACAGCCGAGCCCGGAGGGAAGCGGCGGCTCAATGGGAGCGTGGCTGCCTCCCGGGGAACGGAGCTGCCCGGCCCCTGCCAGGCCCCGAGGGATGGATTCCCCTCACAGCTGCCTGGGTCAGCATGGGAAAACCTGTTTTCCTTACTCTGAGAGTGCCAGTCATCCCCTGTAAAAATCAAGTTATGTTCATCCGATTCTCACACCTTCGTTCCTTCTCTTTGCAGAAATCATCCTTCCCAAACAAATTTGCTTGCCCATGATGGCAGGGTGCTGCTTTTGAGCGAGGAGGAGGATGGAAAATCTGACCTTGCCTCCCTATGCCCAGAGAGAGGGACACAGCTATGATGCTGTCCTTCCACTGCTGGGAAGGGACCACTTGGCTCTTCCCTGGCGCCAGTGTGATCCCATGGTTTGGGGTCTCTAACGTGGTTCAAGGTGCAGAGAGGAAAGTGTTGGTGACCTCCTGTGCTTAGAGCTTCGTGGTGGCTCCCAGATAGTGAGCGGGGTCCCAGCATGGTCCCACCAGGTGCTGCAAGTGGTAGCGATGACCTCCCTGAGAGATCATCCCAAGGTAAATCGTATTATTTGCATTACTGCAACGCTTCAAACAGCAGCAGAAAGCACAGGGTGCAGTTCCATCAGATGAGGATTAGACTCCACTCTGTACTCAGAAATGTCAACTAAATTAATTCTCATCCTAAGCTTCCTACACATACCCTAAAAGATAGAGGACTGCTATGTACATAAGACTAAAGAGGCTTTCACACACAGACATTAGAGGGGAATTTCCACACTGCAGTGAGCCTGGAGAGAATACTGTGTAAATGCAGGTTTAGTAAGCCTCTGTTTTCCTTTCCTATCTTCACAATATTCATGCTTGCAGAAGAATCACAGAATCACAGATGGGTTGAGGTTGGAAGGGACCTCTAGAGATCATCTAGTCCAAACCTACTGATGAGGGGGCCCCTGTTGTACTGCCCTTATTCCTTTTGTGCATCAGTATGCCCTTGAAAGCACCAGCAGATCTAGCAGAGTCAGTAGGACTCATCTCAGCAGTGTATTTCAGTTTAAAAAAACTGCATCTTAAAGGCTAAGGTGCACCCGAGTGGCGATGCTGGCTCAGACTGAGGGTCCCCCTACCTGTCCGTAGCCAGCAGTGGGTGTCAGTAGACATACAGAAAGTGCACAAGAGTATGGCAAATACGCCGTGGTCCAGGTTCCCGGTGAATTTGCCCAGACTCAAGATGACAACAAACTGTAACCAGCAGTCACAGTGTGACTCTGTCTGCAACTACTAACACACGCATAATAGAAGAGTCAAAACCATATATCCTGGTAAAGCAGAAAAGTAACTTCACTTTGTTTGCACTTGTATGACATAGGCATAAAGAGCAACGTTGTTTAGGAGGGTCACGGAGAATCACACAGTCAACCTCTACTGCTGGTGCTTGAAAGCACTTACGAGATCACATCTCTTGGGTCATGTAGCAGACAGGGCACAAGCTCTACTCACAACCATGGAGCTAAAGTTCATGAATATTCCTCAGAAAGCCTTGCTGCTCAACAGGGTAGCAATTACATGATGCAAGAGAAGTTAACAGATTAAGTCATAAATCACAGTTATTAGCATATGTCTCAAGAGACAAGAAGCAAACTAAAGTCAGGTGGTCCGAATGCAAAGAAATGCCTCAATAACACTGCAAACCCTTCAAGTCCCAGGAAGGACTCATCCGCCGGTGCCATGGGAGATGAATCGCTCCGGGCTGGAGGTACCAGAGAGCTGCAGCTACTGAGAGCTGCAGCTTTGATTTCTAACACTGCAGTGAACTGCAGGTGAAATAATTTGTGCTCATTTCTACATGCGGGACCTGATCCCCTCATCACACAGAGCTCTTCTGGCAGCGTTTTTTAAGGGAATTGCCCTTACTTAGCACCCAGCTGTGTGGGGATGCAGCCTGGGCAGCACTGCATGTTTGGCCCTTTTGCCAACGCCAAATATTTTAACGGGCACCAGAATGGCAACTCTTACGTGTGGTCAATAGAACTGACCTAAACCAGTCCTAAACACAGAGCTAAAAGTCATGGCTGTGAGTAACCTGGCGAAACGCCAGCGGTGTAAACCTGCATCAACCCTGAATAACAAAGTCAAGTTACTCTAGGTTTACAGGGGAATAAATCATGGGCTCACAAACAATCACACTGAGAAAGGCCCAGCAAAAACACCTGATTTATCCTCCCTTCACTGACAGAATAAGCTATTCCCTACACTATTCATCTGAGAGGTTTTTTTTACGTCGCGCTCTCCCAGGGAGGCATGCAGAAATACAAATGCTAGGGTAAGGCTCGGGGAAAACATTTCTATTCGCAGTGCTGGCCATTAAAACTGCAGGTTGTGAAGCAGGAATTTATAAGCGCTTAATCTGAAAAGAAAAATAAATAAGTAAATAAATGAAATAATGAAAAATAGAGAAACCACTGCAGGTGAAGAGAACACCTGTAGAATTGGAAGAAGTCCGGAGTGGGTGATGTCAGCACAGGCACTCCGGAGGCCTGGCCATGTGGAGCAGGGCCATGGCTGTGCTTATTTGGGGGCAAAGACCCTTTTCTTTAAGGCACGCCAATCTCAGGGGGGTCACGAGGGGGCAGTGGGGCCCATACCCCTGCCCTCTCCTGTCCGCTGTTCCCTATCCAGGCAAGCCTTGGGAAAGACCCCGGGACAAGGGCATGGAGTTACCTCAGCAAGGAGGAGCAGGGGCAAGTGCACGGCCCCTCCACTGCGTAGCCGGGAGCCCACGTGGCTGCCCTGGCCTGGCCTCCCTGAGCTGCTGGTCCCCATGTTGTCCCCGCGGCGTCCCCATGGCCACCCGTGTTGTCGTTCCTGGGCCCATGGCAACCGGGGTGGCCCGGGATGCCAGAGGAGCCATCCTCATCTGTCTGCAAAAGGCGGAGGGCACCAGCCGGCCTTCCCCCTTGCCCTCAAAAACACCATTGCCCCTTTCTTCTGGACAGTGACTTTTTTTTTTTTTTTTTGATGTCCCCTAAGTTTCCTTGAGGATGCAGATCTAGGAGAACCTGTCTCAGACATTAATGTTGCTAGACAAGGTGCTCAGCTTCCCACTGCAAAGCCCTGGCTGGTTTTGCGGGGCCGGTGGCTTCCTTAAGGTGCAGTAATTTGAATGAAAATTATATATGGCACAGTGTATACCTGTAATATACTATAGGTTTGATGACTGGCTTGAGTTTCTCACTACAAAAAAGTCAATTCTGGCACAGCAGGGTAGCCAGAGGAGCAAACAGGGACCTATTTTTAATCCAAAGGCCTCTGTTTCTTCTTACCTATTTAATGTAAAAGCAGAATTTACTATACATGCAGTCCCCTTTTTATATTTATGTAGAGACCCCAGAACATGTGTATAGGAACAGCTTTCGAGATAAGAGAGGGAGGTCTCAGGAGTCAAAACCATTATTTTTGCATGAGGTATTTAATGCTAAACATAAATATTGAGAGTACTGAATTCCCATGCACTTGCAGACTTTGCTCCTGTGCTCCTGAGGATTTTGCTTTACATCCAATTATTAAGAGCATCGTTGTAAGTGAATGGAAAAAATTACTGGAAGCCTTTAAAGCAAAAGCACTTAGCGGGCTTCATTTTACAGTTGAAAGGAAAGACAGTTTTTAGGCAAAACAGAAGCAAAAGTGGCATATAGTTTTCAACTCGACAAAAAAAGGGTTCAGTTGGGAAGTGGATGTGTGAGGCAGCAGAAACCCCTCTCTAGGAAAGGACTTTCTTCAGTGATGACCTCCGAGTGGATTGGAGCTGAGTTCCTGGGGTGCGCATTCATCAATCCCTCTCATTGTAATTCTCATGATTTATTGTTCTCGCAATCATGATTAGATGGTGAAAAAAAAAAAAAATGCTCCACACTCGGGTTGACTTCGGAAAATGACATTCTTTGTCCAAATCCAATCAAGCTCCACGGCAGGCAGTCCTTTTGATTTAGCATTAATTTTAATACATGTGGCCCTGAAAATAACCTGCCTGGCTTTTGAAACCTCCAGGATGAAAAGACTACAGGATAAGTGCCGGGCAAAAGATCATCTATGAATGTTTCTGTTTCTTCTTCCAGAGGGAGCTTTTCTGGAGAGCAGAAAGCGACGCGCTGGTATGAAGTTCATTTTAAAAAGGAGTCAAAAGCAATTTATTGGGAAAAATTAGTTCTCTAAACAGAAAAGCAGGTCCGGAGGAACCCCAGCAGAATAAATAATGGTGGCATTCTGCGCAGAGAAGAGAAGACTTTTGCCTTGCTGGAGGCAACGTAATTGGATTATCCAGTTTTTGCACTTTTGCTTCTAGTAGCTCTAATAAGACTGGCAAAATATGTTTACTTTTAAAAATAAAATCCTGACTCAGCAGATGTCATTTTGACTTCAGTGGTCCAAGACTTTATACTCAAGTTTCCTTCTGCTGCTACCCATAACTTTCCAAAATAGCAAAATAACAGCCTGGTTCTTGTGCACTGACAAGTGAGTTTTCAGACTGCAAATCAAAGAACAGAAGCTGGCAAACTGCATGCATAATGGTCTGATCTTCATTCCTAAACTGGGGCAAAACAGGAGGGTAAAAAGGTGGAAAGAATCTCCCCGGCATGCCTTTCTACACTCATTTGTTTCATCAAATGTCAAACCCGAATCTTGACCTAAAATAATGAGCAGAAACAATCTGTGGCCATTATTCAGACAAACTGCTCATGGGTTTGTAAGAGGAAGAAATCAGAAGAAATGTATTACTTAACTACTGCAGGCAGAGAGAGTGAGTTCGAACCCAAAACTTGAGTCAGGTTCAATCAGACAGATAAATGAACAAGAGCATTTTTATTAGCATGCTACATACCAAAATTAAGGACCTGTTCTCTCCTAATAATAATTTTGAAACCATTAACCAATCACATTATACTGGTGACAGTTCTTTCCTATGCTCTTGAGTGGTTTCCCCTCCCTATAATTTTTCTACTATGAGCAGAAAGCCTTAGTGCTGATTACAAAGGACAGATATCTAATTATTGGGCTTGTTATTAGTAGAGCCTGGGAAATAAAAAGTCTGCAGTTTGTATGGTGGGAAGAGTGATGAAGCATCTCAAATCACTAATGAAACTTTAAAAGGAATCTATTGGAATTTCCTTTTTTTTTTTTTTTTGCATTCAATTCATAGGAGCAGCAAGACTTGCAAGGCATTGCAATTCCTCTTCTTGACTTTTACTGGAAGTAAACTTTGAGCATTTTCCTGACATCTTCACTCAATCAGTCTGTCAGTCAGGTACACAATGCCCTTCATGCAAATGTATCAAGGCACTTTATAATCCAAAGTTGAATAGAAATCTTGAACAAAGACAACGTTTGACAACACCTCCAAGGCCTGAGATCTCAGGCAGACATCTCTATCTTCCCAGAGAATTTCTAGGAGATATGTTGTCCCTTTGCTGCCCTTGGAGCACACCAGTAGGCTGGTGGCTGCCCTCCTTGATGCTCCAAACAGGGATGCTGAGCTTGGTGTCATTAGGTGTGAATAATGGGGAATGTCCTTGGGAAGGGACCAGGAGCTGGGCTGTTTTCAGTCAGCATACACTTCTGTCCCCATTAACAGTCTGGTTTATAACTGCATTCAAACCAGATATATTGTTTAGACTAAAACAGAAAGACAGAGAGACAGGGAAAAGAAAGTGTCCAACAGTAAAGATGTAAAGTGAGGGAAAACAGGCATTTTGTCTATGTGGCTGAAGGCTTTGTAAAGATAACAAGCCATTAAACTTTATGATCAAGGTCTCAGGGTAGTACTCATTTATTTTTTATACTTCAGTCCCTGCACAAGTTTTGGGCTGCTCTTGACCTCTCTCTTGCCCTCCTACATTTTCCTCCCTCCCCCCTGCCAATTTCTGGGAGATATTCTGTTGTTTGAATAAATTGCACCTATTCATTTTTCACTGGCTTGTTGTCAAGCCCAGTTTCTGTCTCTTACGGGCATTCCATTACGCTGAGTTAACCTCATTTGGTGACGGTGGTATGCATACCACGTAAAGACATATCGGGACTCGTCCCTTCTCAATGGATGTTCCTAGAAATGTTCTCTGCTGAGTAGGTACTCAATTAATGAGTGCTATGCCTTTGTGGCCTGAAATACCTGACTCCTGAGTCCTTGTTATGTGGTACATGGTGTGCATGCAGATAAATCTTAGAATTTCCCAGCAAATCTAACCTGGGTAAAAATACAGAGCAAAGGGTTATTTTTAATTCTAGCCTTTGCAATTTTCACAAGAAGAAATATAGATGCTTCCACCTTTCTCACACCCTCTTCCTGGACTACTCTATTTTAGGTTTGTTGTAAACTTTGACCAAACTGCAGAAGAAATACGGTTCACAATCAGCAAGTGATATCTTGCCAAACTTAGAGCTATCAAAGGAAAAAAAGTGAAAAGATAAAAGATGAAGTAGGAAGAACAGCATATTTCAGGAATTAGACGAAAAAAAGAAGCACAAAACTTTAATATATTGTGTTAAGAGGTAACAGAGCAACTTAGATCGAAAAGACTTGCAGCTGAACCCACCCAAATATTTTAGATTTACGAGAAACACAAGGCAGTCTCTCGGAAGGGAGAGTGTAATTTTGGCACTGCTAAGGAGCTGGTGGCTATGGGAGCCTGCAGCAGCTGAAAATGATATAAAGAGTATAGCAGGGAAATCGAAGATGGGCAAAAAGCAGTGGTTGACAGAGAGAGAGAGACAGACTTATGTTTCAAGGATTCTGGTTCTCCTTGACATAACATGTCAAAAGCTGGAAATATCCAGGCATGGGCTGTAAACAGCTTTGACAGGCTGATTGATGTGGACATTAACAGAAGTTACGACATAAAATATATGATCCAGCAAGTGCTTATTTCTTCCCCATGAAAGTGATTATCACAAGCACTTTGCCAAGTGATCTGTGTGTGATCTTGTACCTGTGGTTTCCTTGATAAAAAAAAAAAGAAGTCGCTATAATGAAGAACAATTGTCTCTATCATTTATTTTATATTCATATGCAAGTGCCAAGTCATTTAAAACAAGTATTTTTTAAATAAACTTCATGGCCAGACCAGATATCAGTCCAACTTGCTATCACTTCTGCCTTTATTACTTGGAAAAATTTTCAATGTTTTGTTGCTCTGGAAACAGTAGTGTAATGTTAGTTCTCAAGTCCTGGTATTTTATATGTTTAATGGGGAGGAAACACTGCCTTAGATTTCTGCAGGTGTCTGTACTTCCAGTGGTGTATATTTTTCCTCCCTAAAAACACAGGTATCCCACAGAAGGGTACCATTTTTCTTGATATTAACATGTATCTTATACATAGAAGCAGTTTCTTTAGTAGGCTTCCCAGGAGATCAGCAGCTCAGCCCTAGCAATCAGCCAGAAATGACTTGCTTTGGTGGCAGTTGTGCATCAGAAAAGGCATATTTGAACTATGGGGCAAGCAATTTCTGGGCTCCTTTGCTCAAGTATGTTTGCTGCATGTGAATTTTTGCCTTTCAGCAATACTGCTTAGAGCTGCCTCTGAAAGGGAAACCATAGGTTGTAAGCAGGTTTAAATGGAGGTGACTTCTAAGAGCTCGGTGTTTGGGGGGTGGGTGTTTAGCTGAACAGAGATAACAGAGATAATGGCAGATAATAGAAATAATACGTTTGTAAGGGTTGTCCAAGTAAATTCTCCAAAAGTGGGGTCAGACCTTCACAGGTTACCCCGCACAGCACAACTCCACGGTCCTCTACCCCCCGGTACACAGGGAGCTGCTGAAGTGGGCTGAACTTTTAATCCCCACGTATAAGGAAAGCATCTGCTGGGAAGAAAATCATAGAGTAAAGTAAATGCGAAAAAATAAAGACCAATAATTAGACAAGTGACTCAACATTTGACGCAGAAACTGTAAATTCCATGCTGTTTGGATCAAGTCCAGTGGCACATCTGCTCTTCCAGTACAACTTCCGTGTTACCAAGAGGTTTTTTTTTTTTAAAATCAGGAGTATTCTGGCAGCTGGCATTTTCCTTGTAAGTTCAGCTACTCGCATGATGTTTTCGTAAGAGAGCTTCAGCTTTCATCAGAAAGAAAATAACCTTCTATCTCCCAGGCGTATGGAGGAAATTTGACCTCTAAAATGATTCGCAATCCAAAGGTCAAATAAAAAGCACCTCACCTTTTTCTTTTTTTTTTTTTTTAACTATATTTATTTTTAGCCAGCTTTATGATTGGTGAAGGTTTGGGGTTAGCAAGGCTGAACTTAGTCAATGAGACCATAGAGTGCAGCAGATAATGGTATTTTTGATCAATCAGGCAAAGAAGATAAAAATGAACTGCTATAAAATTGACCTGAGAGCCACCGAAATATCTCTTTTTTCTGTCATCCATCAGTACTTGGGATGAGACTTGCAGAAATTAATCCATATTGGGGCATAAGGTGAATGAGATATAAGCTCAGGGCATGTTGCTTGTCTGTGAGCTTGTGACAGGCTTTAGTTCCATTGCTTTAGATGAGGCTTTCCAAGTCACTGGATTGCCCCTTTCTGCCTTGAAAAGGTAGTGTTGGGCATCTTGCTTCTTATTAGTGTCAGGTAGAAATCTTAACTGGGAATAGGAGGACAGTCTCCAGGTGCCTTGTTAGATACAGAAGATGTGACAATCACAGTAGCAAGTAATATAAAGTATTTAATGGCTCAGGAAGGGCTTTGCCATCTCATAAAAAGGGTTGGCAGTGATATTGCAGCCCGGGCAACTGTTCTTTTCTATGCTGTTCAAACTTCAAATAAACATGCAAGCAGTTACACATTTTGAGGAGTAGCTGTGAAGCCTTCTGCAAGCTAAAGACTAATGGCAATTTGCCTTTAGACATTTGGACAGGCACTATTGACCTGTTACTGTCTTTCCATTATTAATATGGGAAACAGCAACGCTGGTCATTCATTCAGCAGTGAGCACCATGGCACTTAGTTCATAATAAGCTGCAAAGCACTGACAAGTTTAAACAGTAAATCGTGTTCCTGATATTCTGTGTAGAAATCAATTTTGGTAGGCTAGGAAGAGTAAAATCAGTACAATATAAAATCTCTGAGGAGACTGATGTTGCAGGAGGCACTGTACAAGATGAGCCGCAGTTCTGGTGTTGTGTGGTGATCTGCATACTACTCTCTTGGTCCCTTGCAGTGTAAATTGGAGATCCGCATCTCACACATATGTAGGGGCGCCCATTGAAGGTCATGGGTATCCTGCACCCTGGGGCCACCCCAGCAGAAACCTTGCACAAGAGGGTGGTTGCCATAGTTTGTATGTCCTGAAGAAGATGGGCTCCAGGAGCTGGTGAAAAGAAGAGCAGTATGTGGCAGCAGAGCCTTACACATGGCCCCAGAAGTAGAGTCACCTCCAACACTTCCCATCAGTTGTCGTATCGATTCTGCTGCAGTTCGTATTTAGCAACGCAGGACAGATGGCAGGTTGATTGCAGGTGGAAGGAATGTCTCTGTCCCATTCCATCACGCAGCTCAACCAGCCTTTTCTCAAACTTGCTGAATCACTGTCATTGTACCTCAAAGACATGAACTTCCTCAGGAAATTTCTGGCATCACCAAGGTGAGATCTGTGCTTTGAAGATGTTATATCTATGCTTTTTTTTTTTTAGCAATGGTTACAAGAAAAAGAGCTAGATGCTATGACAAACAATAGCAATAAAAGATGGTATAATATTTTTTAGAAGCCAATAACTCCATATTTGCTCCTGCTGATTTACACCTTACTATGAAGCTTATGTCACTGATGGGACTTCATCTGAGTGAGGCAAAACAGGGACATCATAATTAACAAAGCTTAGCGGGAAAGAAGTTATTGTGCTTGGAGGGAGAAGGGGGAAATTGGTTCTGTATTATTTTTTGGAGAGGTAATTGGTGGTAGGCAAAGATTTGCTGTGTTGAGCCAGCAGGTGCTGCTTTATGACTACATTAATGTTAATGATAGCCTCCCAACGCATATGAGGACAGTTTAAACTCTTTCTTTCTAATTGCATTTCTCTGTGTACGCATATGCTGGCTCTGGTTGTTTTTTCAGTGTCACCACAGAGCCCTTGGACAGGCACTGACCCCAGATTTGCACAGATGTTTGCAGACAGTTTTATAAGAAGAGGAAACTTTTGTAACCTCCATTCACAGTGGTAAAAACTTTGCAGATTAAAGGTTGAAGGAAATGAATAAAAGCGGTTGTATCTATGACTGCAAATCATTCCTAAGGGTTACATAACTTTTCCAAAATAGCCTGTGTAACTGTTCCTAGGTGTACTTAACAATAGTACCAAGATATAACTGTTTATTCTCTTCTGTTATAGCTGAAATCTCTCTTCTTCTGGCATGCCGTTAAAAAAGTACTCTGGCAGCAGTTTAAATCCTGGGATGAACAGGTGCTAAAATCGTGTTCCTCTACGTAAAGCATAACATCGCCCATCAACACTCAATACAAGCTAGAAATGGCAAGCCAGTGGCCCTGAAGAGCCTGAAATAGTCTCATTTAACACCACCCTATAATTGTAGTTTTGTTGTCAGCCTACGCTCATTTTTTACTGAGATATTTTGCATATCTGGTTCAGTAAATATGAATGCCACTGTTCAGCCTTCAAAGGCTTCAAAGACCCTTCAAGCTACTCATTTCATTATTAAAATATTTATTTTGCACAAGCCCATTAGCTCCAGTCAAAGGCTGGGTATAGTTGTGCCATGCAGACTTGTAGTGGATGGAGTGTCCTTGAAGTCAGGTGTGAATCTTTTTGGAAAATTTGTCTGGCAAAGCTAACATTACAGAAATCTGCTGAGCAGAGGGTGTTTATGAAAGCCAGATGTGGCTTTCGATAGAACTACCAAATAATTCTCGTGCCCTATTGAAAATCTGCCCCCACAAATCTAGTGAAAGCAAACTGGGAGAACAATTCTTGTAAAGACAACAAGATGTACAGAACTGTGTTTGCCATTGCAGCATGTGTGCAACTCAGAATAAGAAGTTGGCTGTAGTTTCATAAGGGTGAAATATGGGTATTTGGTGCTGAGATAATCCAGCTGATGCACAGAGTTGAGAGCAGAATAAGCTGATCAATGAGTAGCAAGGGAACAGTCATGGGTGAGGACAATGAACAAGGTAACGCTCGAGGAATTGGGACCCTGTGTATCATCCTTTTTGGAAAGGGTGTCTATAGAATGCGACAGTATTTTGTGAGCTACAGGAAAAGAGAAGCCAGGAGCAGAAGTGACCAGGCAAGAAAACAGTGAGGAGCAGAGTAGTTAATGGAATTGGCCTGGGCTGAATAGTATTAGGAAATATTATTCATCCCATAGATCTGAATCTAGGGTTTTGGAGTCTCCAGATTTCCTGGTAACCAGCACATATCTGTTACATCCACTGACAGTGTAGTTATTTCCTTGTGGCATACATTCATTAAAAAAAAAATACTGGTTGTTACTGCTGTTGCTGAAATTCACCCTACTTAACTTAAATGATGGAGATGTTTCCAGGCCCAATTCTGCTGGTAATGAGTGTAGAGATCAAAGTGATTCCATATAATCACATTCTATCAGTTCATCTCTTAAAAAATATCAGATATTCTATATGCTTATGTGGATTGAAAATTGAAGTTGTGAAGTCAGTCAGGAGCCAGGAAATCCCAACATTAAGATAGTCAATATTTTAAATGAGATATAGGTATTTCTTGCCTGGCAAGTTACCACAATGTACTGCCATTTAATCATACTGGGTTAACCTTTGAACGGATTTTTTATGTTGTTTTCATGGTTGCTGGTTGTGTAACATTAGAAGTAACATTGTTTATTGTTTATACTATTATTTATAGCATTTTCTCTAGTAAATCCTAATGGGATACTAATTTTTTAAGATCTTAACTCCCTTTTCTTTACAGCTTTTAAAATAAAATTGAATGATTAGACTCAGAAAAGCAGATCCTTATTAAAGCAAGAACTAGTCTGATGATGACTCAAATTAGTACTATGTGGCCATCACATGTTATTTGATAAGCATTCCATTATAATTAAGAAGTGACTAATAGACAATTAATATAGAGAATTACACACTTAGCTAATTAGATGATCTTTAATATTTTTGTTAGATTAAAATGTACAGTATCCCATAAATCACTATTAGAGATTTCTTAATAAGCTTGAACTCTCAATTTTCTCTCTGTCAATCAGAAACGGAACCAACAATTTTACCTCTCACCCCGTGAGACTTTCCCTCCAGTGCTGTTTGTCATTTGGAAGAACCAGAGTGTTCAAAATGAGGTGAAATGCCCTTGCCTCCTAAACTTTGGACCTGCTCACAGGGCATCGCAGAGATCAAGTCTGTGCTCTCATTATCTGTCATCTGCCCCATTCTTTGAGGCTTTCCACTCCTGCCCTTGCAATGGGATGGGATGTTCTTTAGTTTTTCCCTTTCCCTCAGATTTTGCAGTCTGTGGCTGGATAGTTGGGAGGGAGGGGGATTTTGCACAGGTGACCATAACACATATAAAGAGGATAAATTTTTTCAACCGCAAGTCTTTTAGTTCTGCTTAGCTGATCCTATTTAGGTGTCTAAGACTAGAGAGCAGTTGTCTTCTTGGTGATGCTTTCCCTTGCCTGGTGTAGGTCAGAGCCACGCTGCACTGGGGCACTCTGGTAGGGTATTGGATCAAGATTCGTTCCACCTGATTTAGGAGGTTAATTACTACAAACTCATGCTCACACCATGCATGGAGAGACAGCTAATGGGTGAGCTTCTGCCCCTACACCTTCAGGAGGTGATGTCCAGTCTGCGTTACCTGGCATCCCTGTCCAAGGGTGCTTTCCACTGAGCACTCAGCACTTAGCTGAGGGCTAAGCTGATGGGATGAATCTGGTGCTTTAAAGAGAGTGGGAGGGGAAGTAATGAAATAAAACACATCACGCTTATATGAGTCGGGAACACAGACAGGGTGTCAAATGTATTTGCCACTGAATACAAAAGCAGGGACTAGGAGGATAAAATTCATCTCCAGACTGTAGACACCTGCTTTTAGGTGCCTACATATGGGTGTCTACAGGTCAGTGAAGGGTTTAACTCTTGTGTTGTCAACAGAGACCTAATGAGTACAGTAACGAGAGCCTAGAGTGTCCCTTCACTGAAAAGCCAACAAGGGCTCAAGTCAGTTGCCTCACATTGATGTCTTGCTCTGCGGGCTGCCCGGGGCATCAGAGTCGTCTGCACTGAGCCAACAGATGTGACACAGCACCCATGGCAGGTGCAGTCTCAGAGTGCAAAGCGGAGTTGTGATGCCTTAGGGTTAAGGCATCACAAATGGCATAGTGAAGCAATTTTATCACATCAAATATGTCCTAGTGGAGGAGAAGGCCGAAAAACCCTCACAGTGCCAGTTCAGCACCACCATCCTCTTAATGAGGTTACCAGGATTCTCGCAACAGAAACAAACGGCCCTATAGATGTTACTGTTAGCACTTCCTTCCTCTAGAGATCATCCAGTCCAACCCCCTGCTCCAGCAGGGACACCCAGAGCACGGGGCACAGGGTGGCAGCCAGGCGGGTTGGGAAGATCTCCAGAGAAGGAGCCTGCACAGCCTCTCTGGTCAGCCTGTGCCAGGGCTCTGTCACCCGCACAGGAAAGAAGTTCTTCCTCGCATGGAGATGGAACTGCCTGTGTTTTAATTTATACCCATTACCCCTTGTCCTATCGCTGGCCACTACTGAGAGAAGTTTGGCCCCATCATCTTTACATTCTCCCCTCAGGTATATCTACATGTTGGTAAGATATTGTTATTCAATAAACAACTAACAGGCTTTCTCAGCAACATGGAGTGCGCTGTCAGTTTTGATCAAATAGAAGTAAGACCGTGATACAGTAGTTGGACTGCATTTTGTTGGCAAAGCTCAGGAGCATATATCACAGAGACATAACGCAAAGGAGTAGCATCAACAAGCAGTGGCTTGACCGAGAGACAGCACAAGGTTTTGATATGTTTTTTAAAATATTCATAGATGAAGCAGACTGAAGACAAAGTGGAAATGATATCTGATGTAGAGCAACCCAAAACTGACCTCTCTGTAAGATGTCATTTACTAGCAAACATCAAATGTCTTTCTTCAGCTTGTAAACATTGTGTGTATCACAGTCGTGAGGATAAATAAGGGTGGTGCATGGAGTTTCCTTACGATAGAGCTCTTCGTGTTCAAGGCACTTTACAAGCATGAACTAATTTTGCTTGACAGCACACTTCAGAGAGCCAGCGTCCCAAATTCACTGAATACTTGAGGAAACGGGAGCATGGAAACAAATGACTCGACCTATGTCCCGAAGGAGTTTAGAACCAGAGGGGAGGCTTATAAGAAAGTGTTTCCACCTCTCATTCCAACCTTCAGCTGACCTCACCATCCTGACCAGTGTTCATATGAGTATGAAGAATGGAGTAGGAATATCAGTATGTTTTGCACAGCATGACCCATGTGAGGGTTGCAGAAGCACGTTGACATCAGCACTGTGATACTGTCCCTGGAAGAGTGATTAGTGTGAATAGATGGTGATAGATATGTCCCTCAAGCAATTTTTCCATATGAAAACAAACAAACAAAAAAAAAACCAAAACAGAACAAAACAAAAAAAAACAAAAAAAAAAGTTCTGGAAGTTTTAATTACTGATTTCCACACTACTGACTTCACTACAGTGTTGAGGTATTCCCACATCTCCTTCCAGACACTTCCCTAAACATACAAAATATCATTTTTACCCCCTATCCACTTAGCCAGGTCAGCAGCTGATTCAAAAACACTGAAATGCACAAGAATCCTTGTGGTGGCTTGGTGGGATTTGCATCAAGGCGTAACAGCCTCGAGGAGAGTAATCGATGAATGTGTGGTTATACTAATCTGTATTGACGTGAACAAAGACAGGAGTTTTAGAAACATGACTGTACTTGAGGTGGTAGAAAGTGCAAGTGCAAGGAGATTTCTTTAGTTTTATCAAAATGAAGTTTTAGTATTTTCATGCATAAAAAGAGAGGAAGAGAGAAGGTGCCCCAATTTGATGAAGCCTTTTACTTGTATAAAAGAACAGATTTTTTGATTGCAGGCACTTTAGCAAGACCTTCTAAATCTACAAGCAATGGAAAGAGAGGGCTAAGCTTTACTGGGAGAAAATGTCCCCATTCCTGCCAAGAAAGGAGGACAAGATGGGATCTGCTGAGCCCTTCCTGGAAGGCTTTTTTGGACAGCAGTTCAACCTGCCTCTTTCCTCGTTTGGGATTCGCACCAGACTGTGACCTCTTGTAGCTCAACAGGGAACTGTTTCCCAAACTAGAGAATGGTGCGAGATGGGGTTCATAAGGTCTCCCCAAGAGCCTGATAATCTCTGAAAAGAGGGAAGAATGGCTCTGGCTCCGTAGTCTGGTGTAAAATGTGTAAGTAGGATGGAGAATAGAGCTTATGTCCCAAATAGTATTTGATTATTTGATAGCGAAATAGCTTCACCTGGAGAAATTTCAAAGTCTCTAGCTGTGGATAAAACACTTGGCTGGGAAGTTGGTTCAAAACCTTCTTCTGGAGCAGGGACTATTTTTCTCTTGGTAGGGAGGGGGAAAACTTCAGCATTATTTCTGCCTTTGTAGTTTTGTGAATGACATATGTGTCCTTGTGAGATTTTAGCTCAGAAATCAGTGTCGCCAGTAAAAAAATCTGCAGTGAACTGTTGCAGCATTTCTGATTCAAATGCTGGTCTTCACATATGCGTTGATGAAGCTGATGCAGGTCACTAAATTGGTCCCAAATATGTTGGCATTTGAAGTCACAGTTTTTAGCAAATAAATGATTTGCCAAAAAAAAACTTTATCCAACTTTAGGGAAAATGCCGCATAGAAAAAAAGAAGAAAAGGCAAAGGTGCAGTGCTGAGTTCTCAGTAGTTCTGGATTAAGCAGGCTTTGTCTTCTAATCGGTGCTTTACCCTCTTACTTTATTAATTCATTTTCCAGTCAGCCCTTAGACCTTAAAATATTCATCTAAGATCTGTTTTAATGGCCCATAGTCTCAATCCTTCAAAACTTCAGAACACCCATTGCAAATTGTTGTCTGTCCCGAAAGATGTTGCTTCTAAATTGCACCCTTAAACTCCTATCTGATGCCCTGCTAGGCACAAATGCCCTGTGAGAAAATGTTTTCCTTTCTCCTTTAAGGATATTTTCCTGCTTCCCTTTGCAGAATGCTTGAACTTGAAAAGAAGAGAATTCTCCCTGAGGAGTTACCATAGTAACTTGTGATGTTTCTGTGTTATGTGAGATAAAAAAAAAAAAAAAAAAAGGCAAAGGAGAAATTACAGAGAAGAATTTTATACCTGAGTTTAACATCTTCGCATAACAGCAAAGCTGAACAGTGCCTTCAACTTCCTAAAACAATAACAGTCACCTTGGGGCTGATAACAGGTTGGTAATTTTCACTGGAAAAGAATTTAACTGCTCTATTTGTTATCTGAGAATCCTGATTAGAAAAAAATATATATTCTACATCTTAAAGATGCAGCAAGTAATGAGAAAATGAGATCATTAGAAATGTAAAGATGTGGAAGTGGGAATAGCTACTACAAATAATATCTAAACATGCAACGCATGGACGCCCTGCATATTTTATTTTCTTCTTAATAGGGTTCAGCAATATTCTCCTTTTAAATATATAGCCAAAGAAAAACTCCACCATGATGTTCCCTCTGGAAAGTAACTTCAGGTCTCACAGTGCACACATGGAAGCTGCCTTTGAGCATCAGTATCCGCTCAGCAGTAAGCATAATTTTAATATTATGAATAAAAACAAAAAGTGTTTGAAAAGATGGTGATGGAAGAACAATCTTTTAAACTGCTCTCAGTTCTGAACATCAAAGATGGGGAGAGAGAAGTCAAGCTTTGGGACAGGGCTTGAGAGCTGAGCTATGGAAAGGTCGTTCCCATGAAAAATAACCCAAATGTGTGCTGCTGGGGAAAATCAAGGACACTCTTCAGAGGCCGGCAGAAAAAGAGCAAAAAGGGAGCTGTGGGAAGGTGGCATCCGCGAGCGGCCGGCTCTCCGCCGGGACGGCTTCTGCCGTTGCCCTGGCCGTGGCGCGGGGGCCGTGACGTGTCACAGTCGGGCGCCTTTGTCCCTTGTTACGCCCTGCACATGCAAGCGGAGTCAGGCAGCGAGGAGGAGAACCTGGAGCCGTCCTGAGCTGCTGGCAAAAAAGCAGCTGGAAACAGGACAGTCTGCCAAGAGTGCAGGGAAAGGGAAGAGGACCCACTTGTGGAAGCAGGTGAGAATGTGTCAGGTCCGGATCAGCCAGCTCAGCCTCCTCTCGTGCAGCCTCCCTCTCCCTCAGGAGCACTGTCCTCCCTGCCCATCTCAGCTCCCCAGCCTCCTACGGAATTGTTCAGCTCAGAGATGCAAGAAAAGGACAACGTAGGCCGAGAGAACTTGAAACGCCTCTGTGCAGCATGGGTCAATATCCTCACTGCAGTGCAAAAGAGCTGACAGAGACGCTGTCAAGTTTAATTGTCCCCAAGATAACGTCCTTCAGTGCAGAATATATTAGATGTTTCTGTTCATCCTGAAAACACGCCATATCAACACTTTAAATATAAGTGAGTTTAACAACTCTAGCTACTCAGCGGCAGGGGATCTTGCCCCTCAATACTCCTTATTTTCCGTTTCTCACGTGGATATTTAGGGGGATCTGGGGTCAGTCTCTCCTGTGGTGCTGACTTACCTCTCAGCCCTGAGGTTGGTGGTGCAAAGATCTGATGAAAACCTGGGCCTGCACAGCCACAGGAGCCATGGCAGGGATTATTTTGGGAGACATGTTTGACCCTCCTCTTCCCACAGAAGGGGGCAGAGAGCCCTAAAAATGAGTGGGGACACCAGGCAAATTGGAAAGGCTGTGAAGGAGTATGAGGGAATCATACGTGGCTCAAAACACGGCACAAGTGGAAACAACTTTGAAACTTTGAAGCTGGAAGGCTGTGGGAAATTTTCTTTAGCAAAAGAATATAGTGAATGCACTAGTCTGATGTAACATGAAACTTACCAGTGATGCAGAGGACCACTCTGAAAGCCAAGCTTAAACAACAAAATCACGTATTAGTGCAACAAATTTATGCTGTAACTCCCCTCAAAACTCACATTAAGTGATTTGGGTTTTAAAATATGAGTGATAACTGTTTGAATTTTTGGACAAGCTTGGGAGGAAGGAGAAGGAAGCAGCCATGTGATGCTGGTCTGCAGGAGACAGAAGGAGCCAGGAGAAAAACACAGTGGGAAGCAGCATGGTAGAGAGGGCAGAGGAGTGGGAACAGGCAGAGAGGGAGCCTTTGTGGAAAAGAGAGACCGTGGCAGGCCAAAGGTGCTGGCAGGTGATGCCATGAAAGAGTTGGAAGATGCGGAGAGCTGGTGAGTTAAACTTCCCAGTGACAAGAGCATGCCTAACACTCTATGGAGATAAAGTCTATGAAGGTAAAAAATCTCCTCACCAGCTGAACAGGCAGAATTGGATTTTATAAGGGACAACCAGGCAGCAGGAGGAATTCAAGGAGGAAAAGGGTAAATCCAGGTGAAGCTAGGCAGTCAACCTTTTTTTTTTTTTTTTTTTTTTTTCAAATTAGAAAAAGACACATTGCAGAAATTAAGGCTAAAAAGCACACAAAAATAAAAATAAGCTTATTAGAAAAACATTTCAATCACCTCACTCATTTTGAAAATTGCAAGCATTTTACTTTTACAAGAACACATTTTATTTTGATAAGAACTGCAGAAAATAAGACTCACTTTCTTTGGTAGAAAACCTATTTTTGTATTTCCGATTCATGGAAATAGATATAAATCCTGCATTTTCTAGGTTTAGTTATGACTAGAAGATGATTTGGATAGAGCATAATGGGCATAACAAAGGAAGGGCATTAAGCAGATGAATCTGAGTGTTCTGGGACTGAAATGAGAAGAATTGGAGGTACAACCTGGATGGGTTTTCTGGTGATGTGATAAAGAAGCAGAAGGACTGTAAAAAAGAGATGAGACATTTATTATTGCAAGTCTAGAATATGAGAAAAGTAATGGAGCTATCTAAGGATATGAAAAAAAAGAGGCACTGGGGAGAAATGAGAAGATGGAGATTAATGTATGGGGTGCGACAGTGTTTGGGACATGCTGATGGGAAGATGTGAGAGCAGCAGAGCTCTCTCGGTCTTAATGGTCCACTGCTGTGGTTTAAATTTTTAATTATCTGTGCATACTGCATGACTCTGCATTCTTCCTATTCACAGTTCCGTTCATTTTAAGATTAAAATGCAGAGCTGCCACCATATTTTTTGGCTTCCTGTTAGCAAAGGTTACTGAACATCCACCAGAAAAAGCTCTCAGAGCCAATTTCAAAGGTAACAGCATTTTTTTATCCTTTAAAAACTCCTTACTAGGCATCTTTGAAAACTTGGCTCCACACTCATAATTTCTTTTAATTAATTAAATAATTTATTTTCTATCCTTGGAGATATTCAAAAGCCTTTCAGGCACAGTCCTGTGCAACCTGCTCTGGGTGACCCTGCTTGAGTAAAGGCGGAGGGATTAGATGTTATCCAGAGGTCCTTTCCAATTTCAGTCATCCTGTGATTCTGGAATTCCTTTACCTGTTGGACAGAAGGAATGGACAATTCTGAGGTGCTGTTGCATCTTAGCTCTTTACTTGTCTGTAAAAACGAGGCAGAGAGACAAAAGGCAAGTCAAGGTGTTTACAGCAAATCTCATTTAGTTTTCTTTTTGTGCAGACTTACCAGTTTACTAAAGAAAGCCCATGGCTACTTGTGACATGATGAACCACAGTGTGCCATACGCAAAGACTGACATAGATTGTATCACCCCAAGAGTGAAACTGAGCGATGACACTTTTATCTTTATTGATGGTAAATGGGTGAATGAACTCTACCACCAGCCACCCTTTGCTGCCCACGAGAAACATTTTAGCAAGAAGTCACATAACGAATGGAGCATCTGGGAGGAAAACAGAGCACTCTGGGAGGAAAACAAAGTTCTCCGGATTGAAAACAGCATGCTACGGGAAGAAAACAAGGCTCTTCAATGCCTCCAGGCACAGAATAAAACTGTCAAGGTCATTTATGATGACTCCATTCAGCAGGGTCTCCAGAAGGAAAAGAAGTCATTCCCAGTATTCCAAGACAACAACATAGGTATCCAGGTAAACCCAGACACCAAAGCTCTTCAGATTGTTCGTGAAAAGAATAGAGCTTTAGAGCTCTTCCGTCAGGAGAATAAAACTCTGCCCATCATCTGGAAAAACAGAAAAGCCATAGCAGTCCATGAAGAGAGCAAAGAGGCAAGCTCAGTTCTTCAGAAAGACACTCAAACTACCACAGATCCAGAAGAAGGTCCTAGCCCTGCCCCACAGCAGGAACACGAAGCCGGCAGCTCCATTCCAAGCCAGAATGAAAAGAAGAGTGCCTCAGCCATGCAGGGGGAATATGCAATTGGCCAGGCAATGCAGAACTTATATCAAGCCCTCCAAGTCTTCCTTAAAGAGGATGGCATTCTCCTTGGAGATAAGAAAGACCTTCAGATTCTTCAGGAGGAGAATAAAGCCTTCCAAGAAGAGAACAGTAAACTGAGGCTGCAATTGAATGCTGTGAAAAACACTGTGTCAGACATTACAGCCCAAATGGAAATGTTGCAAAAAGAGCTCAATGTCATCACTTCCCCAATGTATGAAGAAGCGGGACAGATACTGGAAAGTGAGTATCAGCTTGGAGAGATGTGAAGCTGGAGCTAAACCTGCTGGCTCAACTTCCCGTAGAGCATCTCTCCGTGTTTCAGTAAACCCAATAAAATCCCAGTGGAGCTGAAGGAAAAAAAAGTAGCTGGTGAATATTTTGTTATGCTTTCTTATAATTTTCTTTTAATTTCCTTTATGAATTTATTTTCTTTCTAAACTTTCCTATATAACTTGGATGCCCTTCCCTCCTTATAATACGGGAGTGAATAACTGCCATGAATTTTCTTAGTGTCAGGAAAACATGCTTTTCAGCATTTTTAAAGGTTTCTAATAATAAGGCTACATTTTCAGCAGATAATTCATACTTTTCTCACTTAATTTGAGGTACCTTGGAATGGCCATACTTATCAGAGGGATTGGCACTTCCTAAAACCAAGATTTCATCTGGGAGCTGAGTTCAGCTCCCTGGGGGTCCCTTTCTTTTGGTTGCTGAAGTTCAGTGCCTGAACTATGTCTTCTGTGATGCACCAGCCTTGCCTTTCTCCTATGCTTTTCTCCCCTTCTCCTTTCTTTCCTAAGCAGTGAATCATGGAAAATGTGGCCTCACAAAGGAAACAGGCCTATGAAAGAGAATGGGGTACAGAAACCAAACTATCTGTCCCATGAGGCACCATATACTAGCACAACTGTAATGAAATATTTCCAGTTGAGGAAAAAGAGTAAAATCACATGACAGAAGTTTTCTATAAATACTTCCCATGAATATTTCAGAATGGAAATATTAAGTGTTCTGTTGAAACCAACTAAGGTATTTACTGACTGCAGTTCTTTAGATAGTCTTCTCCATTAAAATTGGCCCCCTACTCTATTCTTGCTACTTCTCTTTCTTACTCTTACATTCACACGTAACTCATTATCTCTTGTTTATAAATGCATCCCTTTTTTTAGAGTATAACAGTACCATAAAACAAGTATCACTGACCAGAAATCACACCCCCTTCTGCCTGAGTTATTTGTAAAAAGTAATGAGGGCAGGTCTCAGGCACCTACAGCTGTGATGCTTTCCTCTGCAGAGGAGGGGAAAGGAAAGAGGTTGCCTATGCTATGGGGGACACCATTTCCAGGGACAGTGGCCTGGTTCTCATAGACGAATTCTCATATGCAGCTGTAGCCTGGAAGAAGAGGAACACAAGGGGACTGTAATGAGAAAAGCTGGTCCCAGTTCACTACTGGCAAGTGTCACACAGGGTACGTGTGGGTCTCTGGATGGTGCAGCTCTGGGATGCTCCCCAAGAGCTGAAAAACCTCGAGTGCCCCATGGCCTGAGCTACCACATGTTGGGGTTGCTGAAATCTGCAGGTACCTCCTCTAACAACGCCAGCGCTGACAAGTCCACACAGCGGAGAAGTGACACTGCAGACCCACGCCATGGACTTCTCGGTACTGTGGGACCATTCTCCAGAAAAGGACCTGCTAGTGGGCACATTGTTACTCACCCAGGAGGTCTCTGGGCTGAGCACGGGGTTGCCCAAAGATATGCATG
Source organism: Nothocercus julius (assembly GCA_013398735.1). Taxonomy (NCBI): domain Eukaryota; kingdom Metazoa; phylum Chordata; class Aves; order Tinamiformes; family Tinamidae; genus Nothocercus; species Nothocercus julius. The sequence continues at coordinate 3,604,084 of VZSV01000044.1, read as the reverse complement.
CTAGAGCCACACAGCTGCTGTGTACTGCGGGCTGGCATTATTCTGACAGGCTGTATAGGAGAGTAAGGCACATATGCTTGCTGTGGACACGGACCCACGGTCAGCTGGCCTGCAGACTCGAGGGCACACCGGGACACCCCTGATGTCAACAGCATGGTGAGGAGAAACCAGGGAAAAGTGTACCAGAAGGGTGGCCCATGAATGGTGAGAGAAGTCACTGTACTGTGCATTTGTTTTTGAGAGCCCAGGGAAAACTATGCCAGAGAGGAAGCTCTCAAGGAAAGGGGGAGACCGGTCGTTGTATCGTGCACCTTTGATTTAACTGTAGATCTCTGATATGTATACATATGTATTTTCTGTTCTGTTGTATTTCTAGCTTTATTATACTTTTAGCTATGTTACAACCTCTTTAATAAGTTTTTGCACTTGTCAAACGAGGATCTCTTGAGTTCAGTACAACTAAACCTGAAATCCAAAAGAATCCCAGACGCCCATCTAGTGGCACATCAAGACAAACCATGGACATATTCCAGCCCTCTACTGCAAAGTGCTGAGGAATGAAGGAGGATCCCTCACCCAAGACCTCGCAGTGGGGTCGCATGAGTGAATGGATCTGACCAGAGAGCAGATCCACATAGGGCATGGGGCAGCGAGGTCCCTCCTAGTTTCTTGTTTTGTCAAGCAACGCAGGTTTTCAGATACTCGACAGGAAGCAGGTAGCCTACCAAAAGCATTATTTTGGTGGCTGATCCACAGCTTAAGTTGGTCCTTGGCTGCATATCTGATTACAGCCTGAGTGGATGGTTTGAAGTGATCCGCTGACACAGGAGACAGGCAGACTATTGATATGCTGATGCTCAAAAATTGTATCAGGTTTCATCTGGTGTGGCCAATGTGTCTGGAAAAGCATTTTTCTCTGTGTTGGACACGTCTGCTACAGAGCAATTTGTCATAATCTTTCCAAGGGAATATTGGAATCCTCAGGTAACCGAACGAGACAGCCACAAGGAGGTTTCTGCAGTGTAATTGTAGGGGGCATGACTGTAAAGCAAAGGAGAGATTACAGAGAGAGGTTTACTTGCAACAGGATTCAAGAAACATCTTGTCACTATAGTTTATAGGTCTCTAAGTGATTTGGTAGCAAATTGCTTAAAGGATGAATTATCTTTCACCTTGTATTTCACTTAGACAACACCAGGCCAAATACCAGCAATGACTGTTTATTTTGGAAGCTTGAAGTATTTTCTTCTGCTTTCAGGGCTTCAAGATGCTGAAGTACAGAGTTAGCTCTCGGGAGTGATGGGAGAGAAGTGCTGAGTGCATCAGCACGAGGAGAAGAGGGACCACGAGATCAACCATTAATAAAAGGATGTGCAGATAGCAAGTTGCTCCTGCTTAATGACAGGATTATAAATAAACGTAGGAAAATACCTCAGTCCCATGGTGGGAACATGTTTACGCTTCTGTGCCTGCAAACACACTGGTTGTCTTGCTCACTATGTTTGGATGTAGCATTTTGTTAAAACGTGCAGGAAGGGGCTTATGAAGATCCTGTTGCAGAGCTGCAGAGGTGTGTCAGTAGTTTTGGCCACGTTTTCATGTTGTAATAAAGCAACTTGTGTCCTGTTTGAAGAAATAAGCAACTCCTTGGCCAGTGTCATGATAGGGAAGGAAGAAATGTGGACATGCAGCTCTTTGTCAAGGGTCCAGAAGCGTCCGTCTCACCCAACCTCAGGTATGCGGGGCTAGATATTCAGATCTGCATGACTCACCTGAGGCTGCCTTTCTACTCTCTAGAAGAAGCAGGCAGCTTCAAACTGTGATTTATCTGACTTAGCTTCGATGATGACAATGACAATCACGATCCTAGCTAGGATGTGCTGAGTCACCACCTGGAGGTTCCTGTTTATTGTCTATGTAATGACCATCAAGGAGGTTAGCTACAAAACAGGGGTTTGGTTTGGAGCCGTGTGAGAGAGAAGGGATATATCCTACAATCTGAGCAGTGAGCTCACCTGGCAGAAGAGTCCTGGCAGAAGAGGCAGGTCACCAGGTCATGGGGGAAACATGGGGAAGCTGCATGAGCTCAGGAGCTTGGGCCTCAGACTGCAGGTTTGCTTTATGTGAGAGGCCTTCAACTTAGTACCTGACTCAGATCTTTCCACTGTGAGGGAGAACTATTACTTTGTGAATAAAATTGAGTTATTCTGAGCAGAGCTCATCTCACAGGAACATTTCTGGAAAAAGGGAAAAATACTCAAGGGAAAATGTTACTTCTCCTGAATGCAGATGATGTTTCTGGGGGATTTTGTTTTTCTGAGCTCTTTGCTCTTTGGTCACTGCTTTGGATCTCTGAACTTCCTGGCTATAACAAACCAGATCTGGTATGCATCGTTAGCGTCTTCCATAGAGAGTCTGATGTGACTCATGCTTTAAATTTTGCCCAAGGCTGTTGTGCGCTGAGATAACAGTGCTTGTGCTAGGCAGTAATTATGTTCACTGCCTAATCTTATGGAGAACCATGGGAAAAGCAAACACTCAAACACCAGAATGTAACAAATCTCTAATCTTCTTATGTTTGGTTATGAATGGGACAGAGCTACTGTGGAAGATCATTTCTTGATGATGGAAGAAAAGAAGATGCTCATGAGACGTGTTCAGTTCATTATCTGAAGTTGAGCGCATGGATGGTGATACTTCTCTGAACCACCTGCAAAGTGTCACCGCACTGGATGGGGACAGTCCTAAGTGATGTCCATTTTCTCCTTTACTCCATGCTCCCAACTAGTGGTATCAGCTTCTTCTCCTTATCCTTGGTGATGCCATTACTGCATCCTACAAGTCTCTGTCCTGACTCCCCTCTCAAGGTGTTGGCGAAAACTGGGCCAGCTCTTGCAGCATATTATAGCATGAATAGTGGAAAAATGTGTCGGTAGGTATTTTCAGGAACAACTTGTTAAGATAAGATTAAGGCAGGTTTGGGAAAAAAAGGGCTAGCTTTCATTTTAGAGGTGCCTAGAATGTTCACTGATTTGCAAGTTCCTGGAAACTATAACTATTTTGTTTTGAAACAGACGGAGGTCACACTTACACTGCATGATATACCTTTTGCAGAGAGAGAGACAATCTCTCTGTCTCTCTCCTTATTGTTGCTGATTAGCACTTATTTTTACACTACTCATTTGTCAGTACTATATTTGGAAAGCTGAGTTTTTGGCAAGGTCACCATCAGCCTCTTGCTTCCCTGTAAATTGGATTATTGCCTGTAGCTGGGCTCTGTGCAAATGCTGACTTTCCCATTCTCATTTCTTATTAGGAGTCTAATAGAACTGGTGTTGCACATTCTTCATTCAGCACCCGGATTCTCCTCTGGCACTTGTCTCAGCAACCCCTCCCTAAAGTGCAGTTTAGAAAGTTGTTCAAAGTGTTTGGAGCTTTCCTCCTGGCTTCCTCCTGTTCCCATTGAAGGCACAGTTCCCAGAGCTTTGCTTGTGATATTTGATGAAGTTGAAGATGTGCTTTGAGAGCTGAGGCACAGGCAAAACCCACCCTCTCTGTCACCATGCCAGCTGTCCGGCTTCTCAGCAGCCCCATCTAGTCTTCCCAAAGGTCCCAATTCAGCTCAGAATTAGCCGTGAGAGCACTTTTAAATGCACAATATGGTAAAACTCATTCACTTAACCATTAAGGGTTATCAGGGCAAAAAAACTGCTTATCTTTCCTTTTGACATTCCAATTTGGAAGTGGACTTCTCATAATGTTCACGAACTCCGTTATCCAGTGAGAGGGAAAGAAGAGAGCTGAGCAATTCTGCACTAGAAGAAATTGTTGCATTCAGAGGCCAATCACTGCTTTTAAAGCCGACAGCTGCCTTTCCGATGGGAAGCACATGACTACATTTTCCAAAGCCCAGATTCATCCCACTTAAGTGGAGACACTTAAATGAGAGCACAAATTTAGGCACACAGCCACCTGAGGCTGCTTCTGCCACTGATGGGGAGAGGAAAAGCTTCACAGAGAGCAACTCAGACATTCGAGGGGATGAATCACTCTCCAGGGGTGCTTGTCCTTTCCTATTGACTGCAGAGAGAGCCTGGAGCAGCCCAGATTAGGTGGGAAGAGCCTGAGCCACAATCATATTGGTTAACGTATTAACCCAGGCAACCAGGGAAGCGGTGTGTGCCAGGTTTGTGGCACAAAAGAAAAGTGAATTGGGGAATAGCAAGTCACTTGGCTTAGGTCACTTAGTTTGCTCTTGTTGGTGTCAAGTAGAAACAACGTGTTTTCTGAACCTGAAATCACCTCCCCAGCCCATTGGCCGACCAGGCTGTCCCAGCCATTTCTTGCAGCAGCCTCTCTGGAAGAAATGCAGTGTCACAGACCCATGAGATCCAAACCTGATCCACTGTTCATGCAGCCTTGGATGCTGTGGGCTTACAGATTTAACCACTGAGTGGTTTTTCATCACTGAGTCTATTAGTTTGATCGTGTGGTCCTGCAAGCCAGGGGCAAAACTCTGGGTGAGCTGAGCAGGAATGGGATGGAGGATCAGAGTGGTACTGCACAAATAGCTCAGTCAAATGTCATCAAGCTCATAGCAAATATGCTCACTTTAACTTTTCTGCCTCCCTGTGCCGATGGGTTAATAGGCTTTGTTGTTGTTTTGAATGTGTAAGGTAAGCTCTCCAAACTTTACATTTTTAGAAAAGTATAATCGGGAGAAATGTTTTCTAAATGGAAATTGAACATCTATTTCTTTTGATCTTGAGCTATGCGAAAGCTCTAACATACATCTTTGATCTTATGGCAGTGTCTGGAGAAATTATGGGATTCTAATATGGAATAACAGATTCTCATCAAGACTTCCAGCTTTAGGAAATTGTTTAATCTCCATTCTCAGTGGTTGTTTCTTTGATGCAGCTGTGACTGAAGGGTCCCAAGTGCTGGGAAAAACAGCTCACCCACTCAGAACAAAGCTGATTATGTAAATTGTGCATTAAGATTCAGCTTTGATTTAATTTTATTCCGTAAATAAATATCCCATTAACATCCATCTGTTAAAAGCCAGGTAAAACATTTTCAAAATGTCCATTCTTGTGACAGATGTGATTGTACCATAAATAGCGATGGGGTGATGGCATGAGGATGCCAAAGTGCAAAGCACACTTGAAGAATCAAGGAAGGCTATAGCACTTAATTATAACAAAAGAACCTTGCCTGGTTGTTTGAGACTTAATGTTTTCGTTTATGATGGTGCTGCTTGCATCATGCAAAAAAAAAAAAAAAAAAATGCTTTCTCTGATCCCTGTCTCAGAGATCACTAATAATTATAGCTCATGAGTACACTTAAAATCTAAAAACATTTCAGCTGATGAAGGTCAGCACTAAATTATGTCTAAGCGTTTTGCTTAATGGCTTTTTATTTCAACAGCTTGCTTGTAAGTAGTCGTCTCCCTATGATCAAGCTGGTATTCAACTGCCAACTTTTTAAAAGATTAAAATGATCAGGAATAGAATGATGAACCCTGTCATGTTATCTAAGAGAGTTCTTACTCTTGGAGGAGTAAGAAAAGGTTCAGGTGCTCTTAACCCATAGAGATTTTTACTATTTTAAATAATGAGAGACTTCATGGGCACCGTGAAAGAGCATTTGATGAAGAAGCAGGTCCAAGACTGGAGCAAAATTCACTTACTCTGGAAGTACTGTGCACCTGCGTGAACAGGAGATCAGAAACAGGATCCTTATATATTCTTTTATATCATGAAAGAAGAATTATTGCAGTGCTAATTTAATTCTATGAACAGAATGGAAAAGGTATTTTCTGTGGGACACACTGTAGGTAATGGTTAGAGGTAAATCACTGCTCCACACTCCCAAGATGGGATGAACAAGGGAGAAATTGCAATTCTTTAAGGTACTATCAGACTTCGGCACAACCTGCCAGTTATCTGCTATTCCATTTAAGCTCTTGTTTATAGGAAATCTGCACCATATGTGCAAACCACTATTACTGAAGGAAGCTAGCTGTAGGCATAAAATTGCATGCCTGTAAATACCTAATCGTTACTACAACAAAATACTGTATGCCACACTAAAGTTTACAGTCTGATTCCTGGTAAAACCAGTGTACATTAATGCTGAATTGAAAATTTTTAACTGGAGCAAATAGAAACAGAGTCTGGCAACAAGTTTCAAGACTAGATTGTTGCTCAGTTTAGATGTGTTTGCAAATCCCAGGTGATTGAGTGATTCTCCAGGTGTCAGAAATTACCTATGTCCTCATTCTTGTCCAATTTTCCAGACAAAATGTGAAGACATGGGGGCTGCAGCTCCAACCAGAAAATCCTGGCTGATATTATGAGCTCTTCATGTACATTTGCATGAAGCGACAAAGTCTCTTCTCACTGTACAACCTTCTCCTTCATGCAGATTTCCAGGTGGTGGGGTGCAGCACAAAGAGTCCTGGGCCTTGTGGCTTTGCTCATCATCTGGTCCTCAGCCTGTCTCCTGGGCCTAGTGAAACAGGGGCTGTCCAGAAGAACCAGCTTGGTGGGATCCCCTATGGAGTGGGGCTGGAGCCTGAATGAGGGCTTAGTTGGCAGCAAAGCAGTTGGACGGGTAAAGGATATTGCCACTAAACCTGTGGTTATGTCTCGAGGAGCTATATCTTTTATCTCACACGTCCTCTAATTCTTCCAGGAGGCAAAGACAACAGCAGTTTGGGCAAGCTGGGCTGCAGCAGTGGAAGGTGCTTTGAACGTTGCTGGTGCAAACAAAGCTGTGCTTGGTGGCTAAGGATGGCGGTAGAACAGGGTCCTTCCCAGGAAGGGACCATGTGGGACTTGATCCATAAGTAGTCCCAAAGACCCAGAGAGGTTTTTTGGCTCCCATACTGTATGTGAAACACAGCACACAAATGCAACCTACCTCCAGAAGGGCAAACTTTTCATTTTACCCCATTATTCAGGCTGATGTGCTCTGGCAAGATGGGGAAAAGGAGAAAGGCGCAGAGTGACCCTGCTAGACAATATTACCGGAGCCTGCAGTGGAGCACTGCGTTGCCCAAGGCTCCTCAGTGCTTTCTGGCACTGACACCAGCTATTCCGTAAGCGGACAACCTGGGCTCCTCTTGGGAGTAAACACAAATACAGGGTGGTTGCAAACAGTCCATGGAGCCGTTCTTCCCCAGGCAAATAAACAGACACAAACAAACAGCATGTGTTGCAAGATCTGCACGCTTTTACAACGTATAGCAAGATTTTTGCAAGATTCAGACAAAAAATTTAAGAGAATCTTGCAAAAACTCCATGTGGCTCCCCTCCTGACAAACCACCTCAAATCTTGTTTGCCTCTCCACCCATGCTGTGACAGTTGTCTTTTTTCTCACTAGATTCCTAATCTCTTTTCAAAACCCTTTCCAACTCCCAAGAGATTTACCTAGGACAAGTTGTTACAGGTCATGTAATGTGCAGTATGTGTGTTGCTGAGGGGCCAGATTCCTGGGGACACTGGGGCCTGTGACTACTATTGCTTGCACCTAAAGCTAGGTTTGGATTTCATAGTCCAGATCTTGTTTCATAAATCAATTCAAATGCAGGAATTGTTTTGTTTATTTGCTTTTGGCAGGGAATCTTGCAGCAGGCAGAGAGTGGGTTAAGATAGAGAGACTTCTGTGGCGCTCTCGGGGCTGGGTATGGTTGGCAAAGGCCTCTTCACCCCACACTTTCAAAAGGCTGTTCTCAAATCATATGTTCCCTGCTGAAGCAGGATTTTTAGAAGACATACGTTTTTCTAATCAGATGCCTCTGTGATCTTTGCAGCAGAGAGGCCGGGGATCATTGGCAAGCTTTATTGAGTATGACTTAAATGCATTAGATTAGAAAGCACTCAATTTAGCTGGTTGTTTTTCCTGATTTGCTTGGCTACTCCAACCATCTCTCCCTCCCTTCTTTATTGTGATGGAGATGCCGTTAAGCTGGCATGCAGAAAAGATGACGTGTCAGCACATTCAGCGTCCTAAAGGCAAGATGTATCTATGATTGCATAGCATAATGATGGACACAATTCCATGGCTTTCTAATTAACCTATCTAATTTATCTCCCTACCATATGGTAAATCGGAAGTTAAATATAAGAGAGAGGTAATTCAGGGCCTCATTTTCAGAAGGTCAGCCTTGCATTTTGCTCGGACATTTTCCACCTGGAATTGAAATGCAAGCTCCGATAAAATTGATGTACCTTCCAGCTACTTGCTGAGGTAGAGGAGAGCAGGGAGAGATGTAAATGCCCAAGAGAGGTGTTTTGCAAGTGCAAAAATGGAGGTACAGTACAGGAGGCAAAAAGGGTCACCAAGCAAAAAAGAGAGGTTCAAAGTAGGCCCCTTTTGAAATATTTCCACGTAGTAATTTAGCTCTCTGATTGTTATCACTGTGACTTGGGGCAAGGCTGAGTGCAGTCTGAGAAGTGGGACATGAGGTCGCTGAGGTTCGGAAGTGCAGAGGCACAGTGGTACCGGACTGCATGGCTCCAGCGAAACCAACTTTCTCCTTGGAAACTTCTTTCTTATGTCTCAGCAGGACGGACTTGCTTAGACATGGAGCTGCACTCATTTCTCTGAGCAGATGCTGACCACAGCTGGTTTCTGCCCCTGGCCTGGTAGTGCTGAAGTCTCCCATGGTGGTCTGTATCCGTCTGAGTTCTCCATTAAAAGGGAGACTTCTACATTGGGAAAATTGATGTACTAAGAACCATTATGGATTGTAGAGAGCCTTTCCTCCAAAAAAGTGAAAGGCATGTTAATTTTGGTCCTACAAACAGCAGTTTTTCAGGATATTTGAGGAAGAGGAATTTTGGTGAAGGGCATGATGACAACCCCCTTTTCTAGGGATTGCAACCTTCAAAATACGTCTCCTCCACCCTCTACCAGCAGCTCTCAAATCCTTTACCTCATCCACAGCCTTCCTAGAGACTCCAAGCCTCTCATTCAAGGGAGGCTTAGAAAGGGGGAGGAATAAGCAGGAACCCCTGGCCATCCCCAGGGGTTACTCCCATGTAGTCCATGGCTGTGGCAGAGGGTTGGATCAGCACTCTTGCTTTCGGAAAGTTGGGAGAAGTCAGAGAACAAAAGGTAATTGTTTTATTTTATTTTATTTTATTTTATTTTATTTTATTTTATTTTATTTTATTTTATTTTATTTTATTTTATTTTATTTTATTTTATTTTATTTTATTGCACTGTTTTGATAGAAGATATCTCCAGTCACAGGAATATTGAGAGCAGCCAGCTAGCTTCAGCTGAAGTGTTCCTCAGTTTAAACAGCTGGAATTAAGCATAATATGAAAGGGATTTTAATGCAAGCAGAAAGGTCTGAAGACCTGCTTATCTTACTTTGGGGCTCAGTTTGCCCTGGAAGTGGGCCAGGAGGTCTGGCTTGCTGGGGACTGTGTCGCTGTCCTCAGGGAATGACCGAACTGCTCCGTGCCCTTCTTCACCCGCAGCTCCAGCCTTAGAGAAATGAGTCCTGGGACCTGGACTGCAACTCCAGTCCCAAGGTCCGGAACGACCTTGTTTCCTGGCAGATTATTCATCTATTGCTATTGCTTTGCTTTCTGTCTGGCCTCTGGCTGTCCTGCTATTAAGCTTAACAGCATGTGCACTCAGTAAACACTCCGGGAACCGCTGCAGTCTGACTGCCACTGTCCCAGTGACTCGGGTAGACAGTGATCCTCTTGCTTTCTCAGCACCATGACTTCACCATCACATATCTGTTTAGTAACAGCCTGAGTGTTACTAATGCAGGCAGAGACTCAAAAATAAAGCCATTTAATTTTTTTTTTTTGGATTATCTATTTTCAAGATAATGCAAAGCTTTAAATAAAATAACGTGAGTATATGTAAATATATATATGTATGTGCATATAGCTTATTCTTGCAGACCTTTTGAAGGGATATTAGAATGAACAAGTAATTGTTTCTTGCAGGAGAGATTTCATGGATGTTTACAGAGAACGACAATAAGCTCAAGCATGCAGCAAAAAGGCTTATGGTGGACAGTCTTCAAAACATGGGTCCAATAACACTTACATGGCACTTTGAAGCTTCAGAGTGTGCTGCAAACACAAATAAATCCTGTGAGCTGAACAACTTGATCTGATTACCTGCCTTTTTCAGATGGGCTAGAAAGGAAGAAGTGCCCCATTATCACCCAGCAGCTTCAATTTCTCATTGAAAAAAAAGAAATCAGCCATTTGAGTTTAATGCTGAAAATCGAGGGGGTTTAATTTCAGGAAAAAAGTAGGTTTATTCTTGGGGAAAGTTGCTGGGATACGTCTTACCAGCTGCAAATGTCTCCAGTGCTGGTGCCTGCTCTCTCCGTAGCTGTGCCTGGGTGCAGTGCAGATATCTGCAATGAGCAGCCCTAGCAGGGTGACTGGTGGCTGCACTGCAGAAATCCTTATTTCCTTGGCTATAAAGGCAGCCACGGTTGGGTTAGAAGCAAGCATCTACATTTAGAGACTATAAAACGAAGTGAAAGGTCTGTCACTCATAATGAGATTTATAGGTCAAAAGTACAGGTTTTCACTTAAAGAAAAGCTATGGACAGCCAAAAGTGACAGGATCTGTTTCCACATGTTTCCCATCGCTACAGACAGACACATTCTTAGGTTAGACATGCTCTTTTCATCCTGCAAATGTTTAAAAACAGTTCCACTAATAACTCATTGAGTATTAAACACATGTTTAAGTACTCTGCTAAACTGGGACCTAAAGCAAACAGGTTCTTGCCATAAAAAAAATCAGCTAGTGAAATGAAAAAAAAAAAAGGACAAATTTTAACTAATGCATTTTTTTGTGTCATATGTGACAATGACTCAAATGAAATGCCCTGAGATTACATTTCACTAGAATAAGATTAGCAGGAGAAAAAACAATTGTTGTGATTTGGTGATATATTGCTTGTTTGCTTTCGTTCTGTATGCATTGCAAGGTGACAGCTCTGCAAGACCCCAGAGCTTCTGAGCAGTTTCATGATTGAATGTTCTCTTGACACCAAGTTTGTTTGAATGATCCATGTTTGCCATATTATTTCCTAATAAACAATTCGCTTTTAGGTGGAAATTGTTGGAAAAATTAAGTTGCAAGCAGCCAAGCTTGACGCAGTGTTGCAAATGGCACTATAAGTTCCTTACAATATGGTTCACTTTCAGAGTAATATACTCTGGCTTAAAGGGCAAGTGACAAACAATATATTTGCTGTGTTTTCCCCTTCTGTTTTAGCAGCTCGGACAAATTATAATATCCCCTCCCCTCCTTTTCTCTCATAGGGAAATTTCATAGTGTTTTGGAAAGAAAACAAACAAAAACAAATTACAGGAAAAAATCCTTTGGGGAAAAGAAAACGATGGAGATTCACTCGAGCGACTTCTGAATGTCTGAGCCATCCCCTTGATTTCACGGGTATTACAGTTTCGAAGTGGTCAAAGCTATTTCCGTGTATTACAGTCATTGCTGTTCAGGCATGAAGGTTCAGATTCCAATTTTCACTTTAACCTTTTCTGGTTCAAAATAGAGAAGCATAAAAAAGAAAAACTCAGGTAATAACGTCCTGCTTGGACTTTGGCCTGCCGAGGCACACAGCCCACATCCTGGACTTATACATCATTTATCGGAGCAAGCGGTAACAGTGCGGAGAGAGCCCTGAACACAAAATTAACAAATCATTTAAGTCTGACAGAGCCTTAGTTTACTTTTGTTGCAAAGTGTGACTGGTGCTAAAAAAGAGGGCACCATAACAACAGAACTCTTGAATGCTCTCACATCTTGCAGTCTTGCTGGCAAACTCACAAAGCAATTGGATGTCCTTCTAAAACATATTCTCCAGCTTGGCACAGAGTATTGAGCTCAGTGTAAGAATTACTGGATGAAATCGAATGGCACTTTACTCTCTGAAGGACCTCAGACTGGACAGTTAGCTCCCTGCTGACCTTAAAACCTGTGAATCTCATCCTGGCGGTGGCCGGCGCCAGGAGCTTTGAGCCAGGAGGAGCTCTCTGACACAGGGGGATTCTCCACTGGTTTTCTTCCACCACCTGGCACTTTATGGCAGACCTGAGTTGATTTGCCTTATGAAGAAGCTATTTCACTGCATCAGCTGGATAACATGGATGAGTGGATTTGAGACATTCAGAGTCAGGGAAAGGCAAGAAATATCTCTTTTGAGGCTGTGTCCTTCAAGGGGTAGATGACTTTAACTCTGCTACTTAGATATAGCTTCTCAAACAATGATCTGTGTTGAGACATGAACTAGGCATAGGGCTGCAGTGAGTGGTGAGGCGTTGGAACAGGCTGCCCAGGGAAGCGGTGGAGTCACTGACCCTGGCAATGTTCAAGAAACGGATGAGGCCCTTAAGGACATGGTTTAGCAGACATGACGGTGTTGGGTTTACGGTTCATCTTGATGATCTTGAAGGTCTTTTCCAAACGTAATGATTCTATGTCCATAATTCTCAAGCTAAGTTGAATCTGCAGTGCTTAGGATGAAAATCACCCAAATCCTTCCCTGAAAATATAGCTCTCTTGCTCTCTCCCTGGGACACTCAATGGTGAAAAGTGATGTGTGCATATACGCTTGGCTTTGGCATAGACTAATCTTGTCTTGTGGGGATTAACTACATCTGGCTGGATTCATCTTGCTGCTTGTGGAACAGAGCTCAAGCTCCGAGATGGTGACTTTTAACCTCTGTGAAAAGAAATAAGCACTGTGAGATGTGAATCATCTCCTCCTAGTGTCCAAAAATGGTCAGGTGATCCAAGACTAAATGTGCCCTCAAGGATAGTACAGGGAGCTGTGAGTGGGCAACTCAGGTGGAGATGGCTGCTCTGTTGGCATCTCAAGTTAGAGGAGAAGAATGTCTTATTCAGGGGAAAACTGGCCCTTCTATCTTTATTAACACCATCCCATCTCTTCTGTTTTCAAAACTCTTCCCTATCTTCTCCCTTCCCTATTCCCACAATCCTTTCCCAAGGGCCTTCCCTCCTGAAAAGCTGTGACAGTCCCCAGTGCTGACATGTCACAGAGGTGAGTAACTTCATCAAAGTGATCAACTTTGCTTCACAGCAAACTAGAAACATCTAAAAGATGTGCGCATGTATGTGCAGTAATAAGATCTGATGTCTTATTGGGTCTATATTGAGTGCTTAACTAGATGATTAATAAATAGGCACATGGACCTGGAGGACAATATGGATTACCTAAGTCAAGAGTCTCAACTTCGTCTTCAAGGTGGTGACTATAAGGAGAGACTCAGCAAGCCAAGATACAAGATTGTAAGAGATTGCCAGCCAATTGTCAAAACACGACTAAGATCCTTACCCTCTCTTCAGAGGAGAAGATCCAGCCAGGCTCTAGTCTTTCCACCACGCGGACAGTAAAATCCCCAAGCATGTTTCTTGTTCAGGACTGTCACGGCTGTGGGCTGGAGGGCATTGCTTGCTGCCTGCAGGAGCACCCCTCGCAAGTGCATCCCACCAAAGACAAAGCTCTTCAGGTAATGGAAATAATCGTTACTTGTAAAATTACTTCAAGCTGATTTTCTCATTAAAATTTCATTAATGTCTTTTTTTTTTTTTTCTGGCTGTGCTAAATTCCATACTTTTGAAAGCACCTCATTCTATTATATTTCCATTAACATTACCCATTATATTAATAGTTTGAAAACACATGTTCATACATTCGTGCTGTTAATGAGTATCCCCCTCTTTTCAAAACATGGTTATGCTGTGCAAAATAAACATTGCTGATAATTCTCTGTATTCCTCCCATGGATGTGTTTTAAAGGCATCAGCAGGGTTTCCTGTCGATCTCAAAGATTTCATCCGTGTTTGGTTTAGAAACAAAATGACACCAAGTTACTATTGTCTCCATCTGAGCGCTGTCAGAGCCTGGCTGATAGGAAGTGTCACATTGGTGCAAGCTGCTTCCTTGTCGTCTTCCCTTGGCTCCGTTGGGAGCCACGTGGCAAAGTGTCGTTCCCCAAGGGCAAGGTTCGTGCTGGTGCCCCTTGGAGGGGCTTGCCCTTCTGAGCAGCTGGTGTGGACTTAGGCCAGGACAAGTGGTGAGCCCTTCCTGGTGGCTTCCCTGCTGGCCTTCATCAGCAGGTCCCCTCATTTTCCACCTGGTCCTCGGAAACTATCATTTTCCTTCTGAAAAAGAGCGAATAAGGAGGTACTGCTGAGCCTCATTTATCTGTGAAGTGGCTCGAAAAGTTCAGCGAGGGAAATTCATCAAGGATGTGTCTTGCTGTGAAAAGAAATCCTTGACATCAGAGGAAGCTGGAAAAGGATCGTGCTTTGCTTTTTCTGGTAATGGATTGTACCAGCAGTTGTGTAAAGGGGCCTAACACCCCTGCCACTGAGGTGTGAGCTGGGGCTAAATTCATTAGGGGCTTAATGGAGTGAGAGACTGCGGGAAGACGTCAGAGGGGAAGGTGCTCAAGCATGTGTTGCGTTTAAGCATGTAAACATTTAGCCCACTGCCTTTGCATGTGTCATAAGTCTCCTTCTGCCTCCCTGGAGGATATGTCATCTCAGTCCCTGACTGCAGAGTGTGGGCTTTCTATTCCAAAAGAAGGACATGCATCCCCTTAGGTGTGTCAGGCTCTGATGCTCCTGCCCGAGGGGCCAGTCAAGAAAGCAGCGTTTCCACACAGTCCTGCTAACATCAAAGCAGGCTTTTATGGAAGTGAAGATTCGGCTGAATCAGGAGCCTCAGTGAAATCAGAATCACCCCTGGTGTGTGCAGATCATGCAGAAAATAATCCCATTAAAAAAAAAAAAAATGCTCCTAATGACCAGAGTGGATGGGAAGGGGAAGCCAGGAGGAATGTGCAGGACCTGAGGAAGAAAACCAGCCGGTGTGCCCAGGCACCAGGGCTCTCCTGGGGCAGCCATCCGGCTTGCTGCAGGTTTACACTGAGGCAAGCGGGAGGAGGGGTTGACAGATTGCTTCAGCATCTCACAAAACACCCTAACCCCCACGGAGTGCAAAGGCCTCCTTCGTTCAGCCTCCTTCGCTGCGTAGGTAAGCTTAGCGTGCTAATAAAGCAATCAGAGAGCACCACGGCCGCCAGCTCTGCTATTCAAGCTATTATGCAACCAGCAATGTTTACTTCCTTCCCCTTTCCTAATTAGAGTGAGGGAAAAAGCAATATCCAAGCACTCCGTCTCCTGGGAGGAGGCTGAATTTTAACATGTAACTTGAGAAGCAGATAAAGTTATCTGCTCCGGGACTCAGGCTAATCTCCCCTTTCCACAGCGGGGGGATTAAGGGTAGGGTTGTAGGATTTGCAGTTTTAATCACAGGAGCCTCGAGAACCTTCCTCATTAGCTTCACATTGCTCTGCTGGCTCCATATCCTCCCATCCCTCTGAATATGGAGGAGCCTCGGACTAAATCCTATCTTGCTGATACGGCCAGACTTTTTTGGATTTATGGAAATTGTCAATAATTTAGGCTGCTTCCTCTCCTTTCAGATCAAAACAAATGTTTCCATGGCATGTGACTCTTGCCCTGTTCCCCTGAATAGTCAAAAAAAAATCAGGAATGAAAGAACATTTCTCTGTTGACTGAAGGATGGTAGTTCCAGCCTTGCATATCTGAGCTGATGTCTTGTCCCATCAGCTGGAGAGCAGCTCTGCAGAGAGGGACCTGGG
>VZSV01000044.1:3538097-3587623 GCA_013398735.1 Nothocercus julius | reverse complement strand
ACGAGAGACCTGTGTCCTCACCAATGAGTTCTGCCTCTCCAAAGTAGTAAGAGAAGATGAGACAGCAATTTATTTACAATGTCCACACCAAAAATCTGGTTTGTTGTGTATTCCAATGTGGAATTCCAGCACAGAGAACTGTCAGTGCATAGCACCTTGTAGCATCAAGCATATAGCTGTGTATCTTGCAGTCTCTTACTTTATTTTCAAGATTTTTGCCTCATACTATATGAGGCCTATACGGGCACAAATGAAGCTAAACTTCAACCAGGAGGGAGAGCAGCTTGCCCCATAGTGCTGAGAAAGCTGCTGTCCCCAGCATGGCTCCCATGGGCACCTTCCCTTCTCTTTTCCTTGCGTTTCTCTCCTTGGAAACACCTTGGCTGAGGCAACTGGAAATATGGCTAAGAAGACTCTCCCATGCAGCAGAAAGGATGGGCCAGGCACCCATGAACTTGGCCTTTTATCTCCTCAGTTCCTCTCCACTGCCACCTCAGGATGCCTTATGGCTTCAGAGGAGAAAAATAACATTCTATAGGATCAGATGATTCAAAACTGATAAAGAAATTTTGTTGTTGTTGTTTTGCTTTTCCTTTACCTAGAGGAATGGTGTAGACTAATGTGTTTGGGGCAAATCACAATTTATTCACAGACAATGGAAATGAAATCCCATTCCCCTTATCATAATAGAAATGAGCCGCATGGGACATTGTCCTTGCCCAGAACTGCCTTTCCAGTGACTTCTGTGGCCAAGAAATATTGTCTCTCTGCTCACACAGCTCTTGCCACTGCTCCTCTGACATTCTGCTGCTGGTGACTTTGTGGGACAACTCCAGCTTTTGCAATCAGAAAATCCCATAACCCTCATGAACCATCACTGATCAGACCTTGAAATGAAGATAATTTTCTTGGACAGGAGCCAACAGAAAGGGCCTTAATTTCTTCAGCTACAGGGATATCTGGGAAGGAAAGATGCTTAGGATTGTTGCAGAATGTTTTTGTGATTGAAAATAATACTTTTGACAACTCTTACATTTTTCCTAACAAAAACAACAACAAAAAAAGATATTTGTGGTTATATGTTCATTTGACAGTGTTTTGCCATTACGTTTTAGAGAGGCTGGAAGTGGACTGTCTGGTTATATCCATGAGGGATGGAAACAATAGGGGAAAAATAGAAAAAGACTTGAAAGACCTGACCTTTTCAATCTTCTGAATGACCTTTTCTATCTGCTTTGACATAACCTCCAGTTGCAAAAACATTCAAAACCATCCTGATTTTGTTCTAATGGGAAAATAAAGCAGATTTCAGAACCTCAGAAATTCACATGGCACTGTAGTGAATTGTCAGTCTCCAGCTAGCTCTTGTGTCCAGCACAGTCATGCAATTCAGCCAGACCTCTGACTGGCCTTGGATCAACTGACCTGTGGACCACAATGTATCTCTGCCAGCCTCACATTTCTATCCACCTTCAAAAGCATCTTTAGCTCGCTGGGAAAAAAAAAAAAAAAAAGAGTGATTCCTTTAACATTGTGGCATTTAGATGGATTGCACCCATATAGGTTTATATTCCTGCTGGATACTCTCAGGCTATGGCTGCCAGTATCTCCACCAACTGGTGCATGGGGGCTGCTTTGTATTCCCTGAAGTGTCCTCTTGCAGCCAGTAGGACCCTGAGATGCTTGCATGGTGCTTTCTGAGAGAAAATAAAATTTGCGCAAGACTCTTTTGTAGCTGTGCAAATTGCTTTGGCTTAATCTCAGTGATGTTAGTGACCCTGGCTGGGTGATAACTGGCCTTTTTCCAATCTGTCCTGCATTGTTTGATGTAAGACTGAGCGGCATTCAGTCAAAGCTGACATTTTAATAATAAATCTGGAAGCAAATTGAGTTTACATTCAGTCTCTTTGCCTGTAATGCAGTTTTCATTGATTCAATAGTTTGCAGAATGAATATGTTCTGAGAGCCTTCATTATATTTGTTAACAAGAACAAGGCTATTCCACTAGAGCATTTCCAACATTGTGTTTACGTACTTAGATATTCTAAATACAGAGACATTTTAATATCTTAGTTGCTTTCATTATGCCTAGTGGTTTCAAAAATCATGACTCCATATGAACAGTCACAGGCACAAAGAACTTACCAACTGCATGAAAAGAAGCCCTGCTTATATCCTTCTGAATATATCCTCATTTTGCCTGTAGCTCTGGGAAAACCACCATTTTTTTTCTACAGATTTCTGCAGCCTCCTGCATTACCCTGTCACTTCCAGAAAATAGGATTTCTCACCTACAGATGGTGCAGAGAGAAGAGGATAGCCGTGAACATTAGGTTGAAATTACTTGTCAAGTTTGATCAATTCATAGAAGGACAAAATCCCTTTTGAAAAGACACAGTTGATTTCTGAAGATTAGTAGCGGTGTCCTCTCAGCTCCATTGTTTGGATAAATTATACAAGGATGTGGTTTATTACCTAAATGAGAGATACATTAGCATGTAGAAGGTACATAAATTATTTCATTCTGTGCTGGACAGTGCAATAAACAAGCCCTGTTCCCTACAAGCACACACAAACACACACATGCATTCACCTACCCTGGACTCATGGACACAGAGGGTCTTTTTTGTGTACGTATGCCTTCTTCTTTTTATTGCTTGATAAGTGTTATTACTTAACAAAGCACTGGGGAAGGAGTACCTGAATCTATTAGAGATAACAAAGCTCCATTATGACCTGAAACTCAGGAAAGGATACAAATAAATCTTTCATAATGTGGAATAGTTGGTCCCCAGCTTTTCAAGCAAAGAAAGAAGTGTCGATTGCAAAATGAACATTAATCCGAAGTCTGTTTTTCTTGTGGTGACTTTTATTTGCATCAATTTCTTCTTACAATTTAGTCATGCCATGATGCATTAATTGCCATTCGTGTGTCTCTGTTTAATGGGGATGTTAAGGGGCAATACCTGGCCCATTCTGGAGTAGTATTTATAGGAGACAAGTGTAAGTGTGCAACAAAACAGCTTCTGATCTGTTGTATGCTTTATGGTCTACAGGTATAGGTTGCCAGCAGTTGGCTTTCTCTGACAGGAAAAAAAAAAAAAAATATGTATTTCATAAACCATCTTCCTGCTCTTATTTTCAGCCTAGTTTCCTTCGGAGATGTGGTTTATGCAGCCTGGCTGCACATATATATCCTGCTCTGGACAGTTCTCCCTGATGCGTCTGAGCTGGGGGAGGCTCCAAGTTGGTGCTGGCAGCTGTTTCTGAGGCTGGATTTTGCCTCGGTTGTGTTTGAGCTGCTTGTAGATGTGGGGTGTAAGGGCAGGCATGTCCTGCCCTCTGCCCTTGGCCATTGTAGCTCTCCCCAGCAAGAGAAAACCCGGACAAGACCCCTACACATCAACTGCGTGGGCAGCCAGGGAACTGGGAGTCCCCTGAAAACTCTTGTCTCGGGCTAGCAGGGACCTGCCGGGTGAGTTACAGGAAAACTGGCAACCAAGTTGAGGACCAAAAGCTCCTAGCAGTGCCCACAACAGTCTGCATCATGTGCACACTCCTGCTGGACACTGAAAGATCCAGGAAAGACATGCAAAATCATCCCAGGCTTGAATAGAGATTCATCAGTAGCTTGCAACCCGTCCTTTATACAAGACACATGTTTAATCTTCTGGCTTGAATAAAGGAAGTGTGGCTGCTTGGGTCCCCAGCACTTACAAATTAGGTAAAATAATTTTTTTTATTGCGTGAGAAGTACCTGGACCCCACATCTTGAGGAGTGCGAAATTCCTCCTGAAATATTATAAAAGCACTGTCTAATCCACTTTGTTTGCTGATCACGTGTGAGCAGCCTCAGGAAAAATAAAGCGACTCTTTCCTTTTAGTCATTTTCTCCTTTGTCCATTAACATTTCATTTTCTGAATATTACAGGGAAAAAATTGACGACCTAAACAGCCTCCTCTTCCTGAGCACTTTGCAGCAGCAGACAGAAACAAAATGAAACAACCCTTTAGATTATTGCATTTTCAAAAAGAATCATAATCTCGTTGTACAAGTGGTGCACACCAGGCCCTCATTAGCATGCTGAGCTATTTTTAGCCCCTGTTCTCGCTGTGCATGAAGTTTGGCTGTATTAAAGGAAGTACAACACTGCCTTCCCCAACCATTATTTCAGTCCATAAAATGCATCCTGAGCCTTCCTGCCTCGTGCTTTAAGGCACAACAGCCTCATGTGAGAATTAGCAATTGATCTTCAACCGTTAGTGTATTAGTTCATGAAGAAGTGGAGGAAAATCAACTGACGACTCATCCTCCCCCATCATCAGCTTATTCTTTATTGTCTGCCACAAGGATTCCTGTTTCTCCTGAAAGAGGCTGAGTCCTTCGCTTTGGTCCATGTTGAAAGAGGTTATGCTGAGTGCTCAGCTGGAGCCTGATGTTAACTGCCAGCCCAGGATGCTTATCTGGAAACTTCTTATTAATGGCAGCTGTTATATAAATGAATTCCTCTATTCAGTAAGTGGAATTTAGTTGTTTCAGCATAAAACATGAGGAAAACCACATGGCACCATTCTTAGGCTGCTGTGTTTGAGGCAGGTTCCCAGTTTTCCAGAACTGAGGAAACTACCAAAGTACTCCTGAACTGAGTTCCTACCAAAGAGTGGAGGATGATGTAAATAATGTAAAACATTGTTCCTTTCCTCATGAAGTAACTGCCTAAATAAGTGAAATGAGTAACATCCTCAAGTGCCTTACGTCCACTGTCTACAAAGGAACGTAAAGGAGACCTGTGCACATGCAGGCGCTTACCTGCTAGATACCTAAAATCAGGAGAGAAGACATCCATGCTTCATTTCTAGAGGGAGAATTTGGCTCTTCTACTTCCTTCAAGTCCACTTTTTATGTACATTTAGTAAGGAATTTCTGCTGCTTCTATTCTGGAGCAGGTAAGATTTTCTTTCATTGTTTAGCTGTTTTTTTGTTTGTTTTTGTTTTGTTTTTTAACAGAATGTTGACTCATAGCTAAGGTGTAGGAGGAAAGAGTTGCAATGAAGAGGTAGTTCATACAAAAGAGGGCTGGTGAGCTGGAGATGCCCTGCATTGAGAAGAGAGTCAAGTTGCTCCAATAGATCATGAATATTCATCCTGTACATCTGGTCACTTTTGATCACTCAGGTCTATTCAAGGCAATTTCTACCAAGTCTCATGTGAGCCTGAAACAGGTTCTGGCAAATAAGAAAGCAAAGAAAAAGACTGATGTTAAAAGGAATAGACAGGCAATTGGTTTAGAGATCTTGCCCAATTCTGATCTTGCAAATAATCAGCCTGAAATTAAAGAATTAATCTATGAAGGCTCTTGACAACCATTTCGTTGTCCCTAACAGTTATGACCTGAGAAAAAAATGAAGAAAAAAATAAACAAACCTCAAAAGGCTGCTAGCCATGAGGAACAGCCTCATATTGTTTCTCTTTGGGCAAATGACAGAAAGATCAGAAAATTCAGATAACTCCTTTTTTGTTTCTCCACATTATCAGTTTTGAGTTAGACACAGAACCAAACTGCAAAAATCAGATTCCCACATGGGTTTTCAAGCTCCCTCCACCGAACGCAGAAGATGCTGAATCCAGCTCGGCAGAAAAACAAGGAGCAGTCCAGACTAGGAGGTATTCGGGTTTGTCTTTTGCTCCTGGTATCTATTGTAGCGATGGTGTCACTTTTATTTTCAGACTGTTTGTGACTGTAGAAGATTGGTAGGTAATAATGAATTATAAGGCAAGCTTTGGTAGGTAGCACAATTTGGCACTTGTTCTCTTCCTTCTAGTATTTCATTTGTACCCCCTCGTGATGCACTATCCTCTTCATAACAGTAGCCCTCAAAGCAAGCAGCTGATACAAGTCAAGAATACCAAATAGGATTTAATGTCATTTTTTTCATAGCATATTGTGAAATGTTTTACAGACATTAATAGGAGGGTTTATTGCTGCTCTTTCATTCAGATTAAGTAATTCTCTTTGAGGTATCATTGCATCTTAAAGTACAGCACTTCATACAATGTAAAATATCAGGTCAATGTCAAATACTTGAGGGGGGCAGTGGAATAGGAATTCTAACAAATGCAGATTGTGTCAAACAGTGTATGGGAATAAACACTTACTAGAACAGACTTTATACAGTAAATTTCCTACTTGTTTCTATGTCACTTTTTTCTTAAATTACAATCTAATACAATTCACCTGGGTTCAAGGTAGGTTATCTGCACGTGTCTTCACACCTGTGCTTAGTCCTTCCCTGTTCATTGAAATATTTAACCTTAGGACTCCTGGCTCAAGCCCTGTGAAAGAATAGCTATGCATTGGTCCTGAAATGAAGCTGTTGCTTGAGAATTTTGCTATAGGAAGAGCCTCATTTTGCATAGCTGAATGTTGTTATGGAACAGATTCAGTTTCTTAGAAGACTGATTTTCTAGAGACATTACCAGAGTGATACTGCTTGGATATTAGAATAAAAAGTAAGCTTTGGAAGACACTGTCATTGATATTTAGAGGAGGAAATACCTCAGCATTTTGGAAGATATGCTAAGCAT
Organism: Nothocercus julius; assembly: GCA_013398735.1. Taxonomy (NCBI): domain Eukaryota; kingdom Metazoa; phylum Chordata; class Aves; order Tinamiformes; family Tinamidae; genus Nothocercus; species Nothocercus julius. The sequence continues at coordinate 3,581,037 of VZSV01000044.1, read as the reverse complement.
TTGGATCTGAACAGTAGTCAAATCACGGAGTCCTAACGCCCCAAGAAAACACTCTCTTCTCCATAATCTTCAGCTAGCTTCAGTGAAGGCCACACTACCTCACCAGCTCTATGCCAAGCACTCGCTCTTTCTGATGCTTCTTTCTAACTAATAGAATCTGGAAGTCCATCTTGCAGTTTCTCGTGTGTCTTTTGCCTGCTTCACGCTTTGCAACCTCTTACAATAGTTTGCCTTCGGGTTAAATGCGTTCGTCCTGAGAAATGACGTGGCAGCTAACACAAGGCTGAGAAGACTCTTCTCTAATCCCAGGAGAGCATGAAGCAGCTTGTGCCATAGTCAAATACAAGCAGTTCCCTCAAAAAGTCTTGCAGAAAAATCAGGGACAAGTGTCACACAGGCAAGGAAGACATAACAGTGTTGCTTGCCTAGAAAAGGCTTTGATAAGAGATGCATGAGGGAAACAGGCCTGCAATTTATTATTGCCCTGGGCTATTGGGGCTTTCTGCATATCTGCAGTGGTGCAGTTTTGAAAACGTATTGGCACTCAGTATGATACACTGTCTCAATGGTGAAAATCAGACTTAGCCATGAATGACTTGAAATTTCCTTGATCCCTGTACAACAATGTACATTTAACACATACATTACGCTAGTTAACAGTAACATTGTCCCACTGGGGACAAATTTTCTCATCAGCAAAGACCTGCTAAATGCTGTCCCTGCAGGGCAGGTTTAGGTATACTTAGTCAGCTGGGAAGGTCCATCTGTTAGAACTGAGTTGAGAAGTCTTAGCTGAATCCTGCGAGGGGAATGAGCTGCTACTGGTGGAGACATTAGGAAACTTTTGCAGGGTCCGGAGGCAAGACTGCTTGCCAGGGAGCAATGAAACTGCTCTGGTTCTGGTATTATGCAGAGGGTCGTAGTCACCCAAGGAGTTAGAAGAAGAGCTTTTTAGGTTAGAAGCTAATGCAATGGGATATTCAGGAGCATTAGGACCAGAGATGGTCACAGAGAGCTTGTTCAGGTGTCTGCCAGATTGACACAACGAAAAAATTTCCCAGCTTCACCAGTGTCAATCTGACCTTTTCCTAAAGGAACTGAGACCAAATGCTTGTGTACTTCAAGAGTCAGAAGGACATCAACCAAAACCTTCTATGAACTACACAGCTTATTACAAAGACAATCCTGCTTCATAGATATAAATTGTCAACACTGGCTTGGCTGCATTTCTCTGATCAGCGACGATTGCCATTGAATCTCTTAACATGTAATGCTACTTTGAAAGGTCACTTCATGAAAATGGTGTCATGAGGTTCCATGTTTATTGACTCTCTTCCCTAGACAACTTGCTCCATTTACATGTAATAAATAAATGCTGTTCTTGGTTGTGTTCCAGCCAAACAAGTCTGGAAGACAAGATGCATCTGTTTTATGCCAGAGCATTGTCACCAAAGGTAAAGATTGCTCTAGAAAAAGAAAATCTTAATCTTTAGCCTGTGTGTCTTTTTTGGTCACTTTTGCACTTTGCTGACTGTAGGCAGTGCTGCATGTGACCAGCCTTTGGAGGTAACTTCTAGGGTCTCCTTGTCAAGCTTCCTTTATTTCTTCTTATCTGTGGCTGCTAATGAGCTCAAGCACTCCTTGTGATGGAGCTAGACTTGGGTGCCCTTTGTCCTGCTGCCAGCAATAACTTGAAGGGACAAATGCATTTCTAGAATTGCATACTATGTCTACTGAAGGCAAGGTGAAGAAAATGGAGTTTATGAAGTTAGGTAGCATATCTGCCTTGCAGACAGATTCAATCTGTAGGGTTGACTTGGCTTCAGTATTGGAAGGTGACCTACCATGGATGGAGCAAGTGACTTCACTCAGTAAAATGCTGGTAATACTATGGCAGGATGGTTTGTGGTGTCTGCACTAGCTGTTTTGTAGCTGGATCTCCTATCTCATAGTAGTGCAGTGTGACTGTAATGGCTTCACAGATCTACATATGGAAAGGATCATTCTGGGTTTTGATTTGCCTGAATTCTGGATAGTGTAAGTAAGTGGGGCAGCAAGCTCATACCTGGGGCATCATCAGTGCTGGAGGAGAGCCAAACTGTATCTATACAACAGAGAAAACTGCTATTACTCTCTGGAAGGGAGGATTTCCTAATTTAAAGCTTAAACAAAAGATCTGCTCAGCATTTGGGCTTGTGCTGTTTGGACTTGCTCTTTAAATACAATGATGAGTTCTTCAGCACAGGTTTCTCCATGGGGTTTCTGTGCAGTCCTCTGTGTCTTGGACATTTGCATTGCTGGTAACCAGGCTCTGGTTTGTCCTGATTTCTAGCTGAGAAAAGAACAGCAACTGGGACACAAGGGTGAGATGCAACCGAACGCAGACAACATGATTAAGTGTTTGCCCTCAATATGCTAAGGACATATAGGGTACAGAAGGTTTTTTTTTTTTTTTTTTTTTTTTTTTTTTTTTAACATTACTTTCTAGTGTATACATAACCATCAGTCAACATGAGTTATTCCTTCTACATTACAGTCTATAGTGTAGGTAGGTTTGTCATAACACAGCCTGACCTATTAGTACCAGCCAGTACAGATCTCACGTTTCTGGAGAGCCTGAGTTCAATCTCTGCTGGTTTTCAGCACAGGAGCTATCACATGCAAGAGCAACTGCAGTTTACAGGCTGTCATGAATCCAGGCAGTCTTTTTCAGACTTGAGTCTTTCCTTGTTTTCTGTCAATCCAGCAGAATAGTTATTTGAATGCTTACCCAAAGGAGGCCGGATAAATCTTTTAGGCAGCTTTCTTTCTGGGCACACCTTTTGTTGGATATTTATCCTTTTTTATTTATTTTTTTTAAATTTTATTTTATTTTTTTCCATCTTATAAATACTTCTTTGCAAAAACTCTAGAAGTGACTGAGTGGGGAACTGAGTAGGGGACTGATGCCAAAGATCTGCTTACTGGAAATCCACTTCCAAAGTCATATGTCACAAGAATATGCTGTCTAAAGGCACCAGCACAGTATATCTGCTTCAGTCAGGATTCCTGGCTCTTTTTCTGTTTTTTTAACCTCAGCGTATTCGGGGTAGTAGTGAGAGTGCCAGTCTTTCAGATCTCGTCCCCATCTCAGTAAGGCAAAAGCACAGGCACTGCCTGAAGTTCAGATTGAGTAATGATCAGTTTTAGCATCCGTGCTACTTTAAAAGATGCTATCAGCCCTAAAAGTACTCACTGTATTATTATTTTATGCATTTCTATTATTTATTTATACTTCTGTAGTCTCGTAGGCCTTTCTGTGGATCAGGGCCCCAATAAGGTAGACACTGTATCATCCACAACAGTCTGCTGTCACCGTCAGAACCCAGAGAGGAACCTGCATCTAAAAAGGAGATGAGGAGATGTCTTACAAAGATTCAAAAGAATCTAATGTTTCTGTACAAAACCTGTTTTTAATTCTCAAAGCTCATAGAGGCGCTCACACTGATTTTTGTTGTTGATGGACTGAATATATCTAGTATTAGTGGAATCTAGCTTTGTGGCCCAGTCATTTGCCAATGTGTTTTTTTGGGAGCGAGAGAGCTGAACTCATTTCTGTAGGTAGATCCTGACGTGAAAGACAGGGGTAAAGACATAAGGCTTTCCTGCATCTCTTCCATGCATGCACACCAGTGATCTTATTGAAACCTCAGTGGCACGTACCCTGAAACCAGCTCTGCCTACAGTCAGTATTTATAGGTTCTTAAAGAACCATCTCGTGGTCATCCAGGGCTTCAAGCTAGCTGTCTGACATATATTATCTCAAGTGGATGAAGGAAGGATTGTAACGTGAAGGAAAGGTCTGCATAGGTAGTGCCTGCAACTTCAGACCACACCTAGTAACGCTCTGGCTTCATCCTGAAAAGGTAGGAGATGCTGAGCTCTTGTCATAATCAGCTGGCCAGGGAGTCCATTCTGAAGAGGAAGATCCTTTCCAGGCTTGTTTCACGCCTAGTAAAGTGTTTAAACAGTGTTTACTTTATTTTTAAAATTGATCTCACTTAATTGAGAAAGGAGAAATATGTGAGCTTCTCTTGAACACAAACCGACAGGATTTCACTGACCGGGGAAGTGGCTCTTCCACTATGCAGAAATCCAGTGTGTGCAAATAAGGAAAGAGGTTTTAGGACCACATGAAAACTCTGCTCTCTGTCTCACATTTTCGTTTCAATATATTTATTGCTTTGTCTAAAAGCTCTGATTTTTCTGCCTGCACTGCATGGGTGTTAAAGCTGTTCATCATCGTTGCCACGAAAGTTCAAAACCATTTATCTTCAATAAGGTTACCTGATAAAATTTCTAATAGCAAGAACCCCTCAGTCCTGAATCTTTCTACAAGATTAAGTGATGTATTCAGATAGGCAATGTCTCAGGAGGAGTTTTAGTTAACGGAGGAGATAAAACTCATTCTAACTGAGGAACAGCAGGCTTTGTAATTGGTGTTTCCCATTTGCTTCCCATCCGGTATTTTAGGCTCTTTTTTTGGAGTCTGGCACCTTTTGTGAAAGCACTGCAAGAGTAGCTGCCTTTGTAATGAGTATTAGTCCTCAGCCTGCTTGTGAAGATTTTCAAGGTCTTCCTTCATACTCATTTAAGAACTTATGCCTGTGTCTAAACTGCTCACAAGCTGTGGCTCTTCTGTGTGAGATGTCTCCAACGCAGCTGGAGCAGAAGTGCCTCAGTTGGCTGTTCTGATGGACCTTTCTCTGATCAGACAGTTCTTCAGCTGTGTTACATGCTGGAAAAGCACATATATCACCTATACTGCAGTACTGTCAACCAGCCTTCATTCTTCTGACTCCCAAAAGAGTCAGAAGCACCAGGCAATTTATTATAACCCTTCCATTTTATTACAGACCTTTCATTTTCCAGAATTTACCATCCTTCCTCAGTAGCTTACTTACCTGCGATCATAAAGGGCAGTATGAATCAATCTATGATGCCACAGTCCAGTGGGAAGAGAACTGCTGCCCTACTTCTCTGCAGACCGTCTGGCTGGCACTGTTACCTTGCACACAGCAAGTTCCTTTGTCACCTTCACGATGATGAGGCTTGGGGTGCTTCAGCTGATTTATAACGAGTAATGGATATATGATGTGAGTTCAATTCATGATGGGACTGAGCTAAAAGCATTAAAGTTTTTTTGTCATGGACACAACACTAGCACTCATGGTGTGTTTTGACAGACCCTTCAGAAGGACCAAAGTAGGTTTTCTGGTGGGCCTGGTAGCGATCAATCTAAATTAGCCTTATGAAATTATTGTTGAAATTTACTAAGTTAGGCATAAGACAATTCTTCCATAAACACAAATATGTTAACCCCCCCAAAAAAAAGAAATGCTATTTTCTTTACATCAAAAAAAGAAAGGAACATTGCTCTGAGGCAGATAAGAAACAAAATTTTGCCAGACCTGCTTAGCTTAGCCTCCTTTTTTTTTTCTGTACAAGATTAGGGGTACTTTCTTACTTCACAGTGTTTAGAGCTGAGTTTTTTCACCTTTTCTGAGGCATTTTGGAGTCCTTCAATGGAATACCTTGGAATACCAGATACAAAATAATAGAGTAAAAAAATAGTTCTAGCATCAAAAAGTTTAGAATCTAATTTGAGAAGCAAGCTACAGTTGACTTTTAATCATGATCAGAAAAATGCAAATAGTGCTATATTATGGGCCCTGAAAGGGGGCATATAAACAAAATTTCCTTGATGACCCTATGTGTCAGCATTTTAGGATTTATGTCACATCATGCTGAATATTTGCTTCACCTTCACTTTATGGCAGTGAAGGGCTGCTCATATGCTTTGAATTTTGAGGAGATAATGATGCCTTCCATTTAAGCAAGCCATTAAATGAACCTTTAAACTTTTGAATTTTATTCTAAGATGCTTATGAATCATGGATGAAGATGGTTTTAGACACCTCTATCTCAATTTTCTTCAAAATATGTCCTCCTTTTCTGTTCTGAAAGTTTTACTGGGCAGATTTTCATGAGTACTCCAACATATTTGGGTTTATGAAAACTCTGCCAGATCTGGGGCTCTGCAGCTGTGGAGAAAGCCAAGCAAGAGGTTGTCATCTGGTTGGCTGCAAAGGTCAGTGAGAAAGATTTGAGCAAAGGTTTTGGAGAGGCAGAGAGGGAAGAGATGGACTCCGCAAGTCAAAGGGGAAATCTCAGGCTGAGAACTCAAAACTGGGCTGAGAGGGCTTATCATCAGTCCAGAGGAAGGATCTCAAAGGGACTGGAGAGACTGAACTTTTGTGTGGTCATGAGAAATCTTGGGGGGCTTTTGGGAGAAGCACAAGGGACCTGAGGAGGTCTGTGTCAGGGAGGTCAGATTTTCACTGTCCCATTAAAACCAGAAAATCTTAAACCAAGACAGCAGCAATGCATGGAGACACAGGTCCCAGAGAACTGCTGCTGTCACACTCATCCTGTCAGAAGAATATTGGTCCTTGAGTTCACGTTCAAGAAAACATTGCATTCTTCACTTCAGTAGACATTTCAGGAGTGAAAGGTGTCATCTATTTAGAAATAATTTTAAATAAATGAATACCTGAGGAATATGTCTTGCCCTAGAATTGGTTGTGACTGGACAGCAAATGCAGTGTTACATAAGGTCCAGAATGTCTCTTACTTAGTATGAAAAGAGCTGAGCAAGTTTAAGCTACTGGAACTATTTTTCTTAGGTTTTTATTGCTGTTGATTTCTTTTAATTCAGCAGCAGAATATTTGCCAGAGGAGCTATGGAATCCAGTTTTAGTCCATAAAAATGCTCATGATTTATTTATTACTGTCATTTTGGGAAAGGGCAGTAGTTGCTGGTTCTGAATATTTAACATCACAGGGAAAAAGCAAGCCTTTCTGAAGCCTGTGTGTTCCAGGGAAGTGCAACAAGCCAACACGTTCCCCCCAAAATGTAGAGGTGGAAGAGTTGTGCTGGCAGGTCCCCAGCATATCTTTATGAGGACTGATGCTTCCTTTTCAGGCTTCAGCCTTCATTTCCATCCAGTTATGAGCAGCCTGTTGAAGAAATCCTGGCGTGCCCCTGTGCGGCGACCTGTTATGAAGGCCCAGGAAGGGAGGCGAACTGCGTCTGCAATTCAGACGCATCCCTGCGTAGCATTCATCTTGGGAAAATTGCAATTTGCTTTATTTCATGCACAGTTTACAATAAATCCCAGGAGAGCAGCAGGCGGGAGAGATTAGTATCAATGCTTTTTTTCTACCCAGAGTTAGCTATAGTGAAATGCTTTTGAAATGTTGAAGGACTGGTCTTAAATGGCTTCTTAAGTGGCTTCCTTTTTTTTTTTTCCAGGGGTTAGGCAATTAGCCTTGGTGTCTCTGAGTATTAATTGACACAACCTACCCAGCTGCATCTCAGAGAGCTGTGCAGTGTTTGGAGAGCAGACAGACCACAGCCACTCATAGGCGAAGGTGGAAGCAGGAACAGACGCTGTTCCAGCCTCCGTCACATTCATGCCTCCAGTAAACCCCTCTTGCTTAACCCATCTCTATGTTGTAGTGGGACTTCACTGCTAATGTTTGCCACCAAAGAAGTGTTCCTGATCTCAGATGTGACCAAACACTAAGAGAGGGCCAGGCTGTGTCTCTGTGTCTCCCCAAGGAGTCATCCAAGAGAAAAGCTCTTAAAGAAGACCATGCCTTCTCATGACACAAACTGTGTGAGAACCACTCCCAGCAAAAGAAAAAGACATTCCTTACTTCCTGCTTACATAGAAGAAAAAAAAAAAGATGTTGGTTTTAAAAGGGAACATTTCAAATCTCATGGCCAATTTGAAGACAGATATTCCAGCTGTCATGGTTTCAAATATGTATTTATCAGCATAAGCTGAGGGGCAAAGGAGCCCAGAATTCAACAGGTAGATCAATATACAACTTGAGACCTTCCTGATACTTTATTTTCTGAAAAATTCTTTCTGACTGTTTAAGGAAATAGAAGCTTAAAAAAGTGAATGCCCCAAGGACTGCTTAGAGGTGGTCTCTGTCCTGGGGCTAGAACATCTAGAGAGTCTGTCGCTAGATGCGACAGCGCCTTGCAAGCACTCACCATCCTAATACGAGAGTACAATTTAATCATTTTTGACTGCCCACTAGCTATAACTGGTGATTTATCGCAGGATGAGGCTTCCAGGCCCCTTCTCAGTGGGTATTTGTGAAGGTGTTGAGTTTTTCTTCCAGAGAGTTCATTATCCAGGTGGTGAATGTTGCTTCCTCATCCTCTGAAGATGAAGGGAGCTTTGAAACTCTGAGCTCCCTGGGGCAGGCACTGCTGTTCATCAGAGGGCTTGGCCATAACTGCAGCATAAAAGTTAAATCATTATTGCTAGAATGGAAAAAAAAACAACCACAGGGCAATAAGCACTCAGTGCCAAGGGAAGGAGGGAGGGAACCTTCAGATAGTTGGAGGCCTGTGCAATTCAGTCCATCTGAGGTCAACTCACTGCAGAGCACTTTCTCTGAAGCTGCTTCTGATCAAGGACACTGCTGCAACTCGAGTGCTTCTATCCCTTAATGGAATATTTTACCTTATTTCAGGCACTGAGGCTTCCTTAATACCAGGCATTTAGGCAGACAATGAAGGAAACTCGTTTTCATAGCATATTTACACCAAAGGTTTCTGTGGATCACCCCGGGAACACTTTCCATGAGAGCAGTGTCAGCTCAAAAGGCTGATCAGAGTTGCTTGGAGGGAGACAACAAATTGATTAGCCTCTTTAAAATTTCTCATAAAATTGTATTAACAAAACAGTAAATACATTACACAGAGACTGTGACCACAGTATGTTTACATTATGCCTGCTGTGGACAAGTACTAAATACCATAAAAGACCTGAGACCCCCCCAAAAAGTCTGCAAGTTCTGACTCTCACAAGGCAGCTGGAGGATCCTATTTCTCCTCCTCCTTTTCTTTGTCTTCTCCCTCATATTTCAGCCTCAGCACTGTGCACTTTGCTGGTGGTTATTGCGATTCCTATTGCTAGGCTTCCATTATCAGAAAAGAGCTGAGCCAGGGAAGTGTTCAGCACGAGGCAATCCCCATCCGAAATGACAGAGTCAACACACTCCAGTACCGATCTGGGGGTGGCTTCCCACTTAAGGCGCCTCTGATTCCTGTTGAGCTCGAGCCGGTAGGTGAAATTATCAGCTTGGGTCGGCGTGCCAATCAGCATCATCGTGGCAAAGAACTGGGGGTGCCCTTCATGCTTCTCCTGCTTCCGGAGGACCAGTAGAAACTGGTGGCCGAGGCAAGAGTGCATGATAATCCAGTCCGTGGGTGCCGGCAGGTGCATGTCCGTGGCCAGGAAGACGATCTCTGCCCCCTGAAGGATGTCGATGCGGTGCGTCTGCCTCAGGTGCGACACCACCACCTCCAGGTGCCCTTCCCATTGGCAAGAGAAGAGCGGGCACGTGCAAGGCACCAGCTGGGGGTCGTGCACCGCTTCGTGGTGGTGGCAGGGAGGAAGGCCGCCTTGCTCCACGGGCGCCTGGGCAGCTGCACAGCGATTCGATGCATACTGGAAGAGGAGACAAATCATAGAGTCATTATGGTTGGAAAAGACCTTCAAGACCATCGAGTGCAACCCTAAGGCACTCATCACCATACCTGCTAAACCATGTCCCGAGGCGCCCCATCTGCACGATCCTTGAACACTGCCAGGGATGGTGACTCCACCACTGCCCTGGGCAGCCTGTTCCAGTGTTTCACCACTCTTTCCATGTAAAAATTTTTCCTAATATCTAACCTGAACCTCCTCTGGTGCAATTTGAGGCTGTTTCCTCTTGTCCTATCAGTGGGATAGACATGGAATGAATATAAATGACATGGAATAGGTGGTGAATTAGGATTTGGTGCAGATATTCAAGGTGAAGTCCCAGCAGATGCTAGTTAACTGAAATCCCACCTGAATGACACTGGTGAGGGGTCACAGGAACTCCTTGTTTTTAAAACTACACCGAAACTGAGGCAATCCAGGCGTGGATTTGCACAGGTACTGGCAATTGACTTGTTCCCCATGAGAGGAGACAAACCGGTTGAGCCTTGATATGTCACTTCAAATCAAAGTGATGTATGTGTTTAAAGAGCAATTTCATTAGTTCAGAGGGAAAAAAAAAACTGATTAAAAAGACAAAAAAAAAGTCCAACAAAACAAGGACAGCATGGGACATTTTATAGAGTTACAGCTCTTGCAGCTCAGAACAAGGAAATGAAATATGTATAGCTTTATTATTCTTTAATGAAACACACTAGCGAATACAAGCATTTTTCCTGAAACAATATGCTTTATAGCACACATAATTTTTGACATAAAAGTCAATTTTTACTGTATAGAATGCCTTTTTTTTTTTTTTTTGGCCAATGTATTTGTTGCTTAATTGCATTTTCCTCCATAAATCTGAAATAGTTCTCAAACGTGAATAGGTGGAAAACCTAGGGCATTTTTCTACTAAAGTTCATTTAGATTAAGGTAGGGTGATTAACTGAATATGCAGTAACTCTTGCAGAATGTTTCCATGGGAGGACTAGGAAGCAAACCCCTCTGTTTCTGTCAGGTGGATGTTGCCAAGGAGGAAGAAGTAAGTCTTACTCAAAGCATATGCACATGCAGCATTACTGGGGAAGAATAATGACTCTCCTGCAATAACTCTATGCATAGAGAAACCCTAAGGCACAGGCATGATGGCCATGCTTCATCCAACCTGATTTTAAGCATTTACTGCAGCCATATGAAACAGAAACCTGGTTACCTTAGAGTGCCTGTGCAGTTAATAGAAGGAGGCAGGCACTTCCAAGGGTTGGTTCAGATCTTAGGTGGAGTAATTCCCTCCTAAATGGGACATTGGTGGTTGGCACAAGTGACTAAGGCTAAGAGCCAATCTGTCTAGCTGCACCTGAATTTTAAGCGTATAAATATAGGAAGGTCTTTTCTACCTCTGATGTTAATAGGAAAAAGATGTATTTATGTATAAGGAGTAACAGTATGTGCATATGTGTACATCATATGCATACATATATACACATATGTGTGCATGTGATGTGTATATTTAAGCATATGTGCATGTGTATACACATATTGCTTAAATATGCATATTTAATTATGCATGTAATTAAGAAACATTTAAGAAATTCACCTGATACTCAAATGAGAGTTACTTACAGACTGCTATGAGTTGTAAGTTATACATTGTGGTTAGGTGGGATAAATTAAGGCCTCTAGGTCCATGCTCTGCCTGTTGAAACCCTGTGGTGTTTCAGCATCTTTCCTCAAAAGTGCAAGCATTCACTAACCCATACCAGCCATGCTTCTCTTTGCCATATCCAAAGTCATCATGGATATGGGTCTTTTGCCCATTTGGAGTCTATAGGTGATGAGATCCAAAGGCCTTTCTGTCACTGAGACTTATTTTCAGCAGAAGTTTGTTTTCACTGAAGGCAAAAATAATCCAGTAAAACAGTAATTATATGTGTTGCAAATTGTGTGTTGTCACACCTTTCTATGGATACCGAGATGCTGCTCATGACAGCTTTGACAAGGTAGGTTAAATGTTCTTATTGCAGTCATTTTTTCTCTTCACAATTTGTATTTTGCTTTTCATGACATTTTGGAAGGTAATCTCTTGGGCAAACTGTCCCAGTCCTTAAATGAGCAGGGGTCCCTTGCCAGCCAGGACTGTTAAGTGCTGGATCTCCATGCAGCTTTCTGGTTTGTCAGCAGCTGGCAGAGGGACATCATGGGCAGGCAGGGTCATGCGCGCTGCCCCGCGCATGGCTCTTCCCACAACACCAGGTGCCAAAGAGTGGCATTTCTATTTCCTCTGACATTTAATGCAAGGAATAACAGACTGTAATTGAACAATAATTGAACAGGCAATAACTGAACCATCCAGTCCTTTCTTTGGAGAATTATTACTTCAAACCATTACTTTACCAATCTTCTTTTTCTTCTCTCTTTTTTTTTTTTTTTTTTTTTTTTTTTTTTTTTTTTTTTTTTTTTTTTNNNTTTTGTTTTGTTTTGTTGTCATGTTGCTGTATAAAATCCAGGAATATAAGTTTTCCAAGCAGAGATCAAGGACTGATAAATGACTAGCATTATCTGGGAAGAAAAGCAGGTCATTATAAACTAATCGAGGTTTGTTTCTGCAGCTGCCTGCTTATCATGGTGGGACTGCAGGAGCGGTCTGGTTCCCTCTTAACTCTACATTAATTCTTGCATCCCATTAGGATGAAAGTTATGGTTAATTTAAACTCTTTTGGTGAAGGCTACTGGAATGGCAGATCGTAAAAGCCTTTTAAGAAAATCCCTGAAATGTTAATTGCCTCATAAAATGAATTCTAATCTCCCAATCTAATACAGTGGGTGTGAGCAATTACTTTCTCTCACCAAACTGTTAATGCAACATTAGTGATTATACTAATTAAAACTAATGAACTCATACTCACATGCTGATAAACCTCTCAACCACTCGACAACTTCCAGCCTTCTATCCATTTTATTTAACTCCTCTTTTGGAAGATGAATCTTAAATTAACCTCTTGAATAACATTGAAAATTAGATTTTGAAATGTGAAACTTTATAGACTGTGTATAATTCCTCTCCAAAGATTACCAGAGTCAGAGAAACCATTTCCACTGAGGATGTAATTGAATTTAAAAATGCATTTTCCTAATTTGATAAGCTACCCTAGCATGGAGTGCAATGGTAGCTCATCCATCTGAATTGTATCCAAGGTAAGAAAATACGTGTCTCTCCAAAAATCATGTTATGATAATCATGTTTCAATGGTTCAGGCACTGGGAAAATAAATTGCAATGAACAATTTAGTCAGTGGATCTCACTACTTTCCTTGGTGACTTGTGTGTGTGTGTGTGTGTGTGTGTGTGTGTGTGTGAAAATTGATCACAGTTTTCTTCCACATTTTTGAAATATTTTCATGAATCATTTCAGCAAAGAATTTTTGTTCTGATATTTTTTTCAGTTCAAGTTTAAAAAAAAAATTGATATTCCAGTACAGACCATAAGACCTATTTTTATTCTCTCACTATGTGAGAGTAATCTTCAAAATCTTGAACATTCCTTTTCTAAATTCTTTTTTTTCTAAATGACAGAAAAACTTAAAAAATCCTCATCTCTGTGAAAAAAAAAAATCCCAGAAAATTTTGTTATTTGAATATTCACTTACACTTTTAAAGTATAACCATGACCAGTTGGATACTGTGCCCTTGCTGTTCTTTTGCATGGCTATGAATTGAGCCTATAAGGTTGAAGTGCAAAGCAGGCATAAAAATGATCGCATCAAGTATTTGGATGTTTAAACAAATATTTGTGGGCATTCTTTCCACATTTAATCTGTTCAAGTGTTTTCATCCTTCATAAACTGATTACCCAAGAAAATTAGGCCTATAATATTCTTCTGCCAGTCCAGTGCTTTGCTCAATAATCTTTTAGACTGTTGGCCAATTTCAGTCAAATTTAACAGTGTGATAGAAATCACAAATGTATTAATTTTCAACAGGTTTTATGAAAAGTGGCACAGGGTGGAGAAAAATTACCCTTTTGTGCCTCCAGAGAGGCATAACTTGTCATATGGGCAAAATTACATTGTCAGACATGAGAGAACATAAACAACTGCAGCTTGAGTCCAATGATATTATTAGACACCAGAGAATCCACATGAGATAGAGTCTTTGTGAACAGGAGAAAAGGCTTCAGTAAGAGTGCTCTTCATTAGACACAAGATAATCCAGCCATGAGACACAAAACCACAGGAAACCAGGCTCTGCTGCTCACAGAACAATTTTCTTTTAATGATGTGGTTTATTATAGTGTAATTCTTTGCAAGAACAATTCATTTGGCAAAGAGTAGATTTATAAATATCCGCTGTATTTTTTAGAAAGAAAAAAAAAAAAAGAGAAAAGAAATAAAGAAAGCCTGGGATGCATTGCTTCTGAATCCTGCCCCAGCCTTTCTGCAGACTTATTCTAAAAACTGGACAAATCACTACAGGTATGATTCATCTGTTCTAAATTTGACATCTGAGGAGTAGACGGCTAAGCCTGAACTGCATCACCTCTTTTTATAGCTCGTGAAGACCTCAAGAGTGCATTTCAGTTCATCTCAAGATAGATCGAGTACATGTTCCCCTTGACACCACTCTTGAAATGCAGGCAGGATTGACCCCATCCATGGGGGCAGATCTGCTTGTTTCCTGCCAAGAAGGAGAAGAGCAGCCCATGGCAGACAGGAGACCGTTGCATCACCATAGGGTGCTTCTGTCTTATACAATCCAGGATGGCTGAGCAACATACCAGAGACAGCATAGTGGGGGAGAGAGAGGACACCTCTTCACATGTAGGTGTAGACCTCTGGCTCCCAATCATTGTTACACCAGAGTCACCAGTGACTCCATAGAAAACTAGGGGGAGGTCAAAGGATAGATCTGGTAAAGGAGCTGAGAAGCAACAACAGATTGTGGGTGGACTGTGGGGTTGGGACTCCCTCCGGGCCATTCTTCAGGTAGACATTCTATCATCCTACCTATCTATAGGTAGACGCTATCTGGTAGACACCCATGTCTGAGTAAGCCACCCTGACTCCTTCTGGAGTTGAGATTTCAGCTCTTCTGGGTCACAGTGTCTCTGCCTTGTTTTGAATGTCCACATTCCCTAGTCTCTGCCTGTGTTCATCAGTGCAATGATATTCATCAGTGCCCTGCTCAGCTGCTGTCTGCCCCACCTCAGAGAAGACCTCACTGTTAGGCTGGTGGATTCTCAAGCTGCCCAGATCTGTGCCTTCATTCCTGAGCAGAGTTGCCATCTCTCACCTGACCCTGCGTAGGACACAGGAACATGTAAATTGTTTCCAGGCTGTGGACCATATTTAAAGCATATGTCCAGAGCCAGACCCTTTACAGGAGCACAGCTGTTATTCCTTTCATTAAAAACACCGCAGTAATCCCACCCAAAGCTGTCAGCAGCCCTGACTAAAGTGAGAAATGGGAGCAACGAAGAACTGAGACATAGAGGGATTGAAGATCTAAAAGCACTGACCATATCTAACTGTTCAGCTTGTATCACACAACCTCCAACTTTTCAGAGCAAAAGAGCACTTAGTATGTTCCCAGTGCATCCTTCATTAGCCTCAGATGCAGCTGCAAGTGAGAAAATGGGACTGTGCATTTGCATAGCCATAACCATTTCAGAGGATGTGCAAGTGTGCACTGTGTACTACTGGAAATATTTAAGGCTTATTAGTCCATGTAGCAAAACTGTGATAGGCTCTAGGAGCAAATATAGAAAATCTGTATGTGCTCTCCATTTTTTTCAGAATAGTTTCCCTGTTAAAGGCTTTGGCCAGGAAAGGATTCAAACTGGCATTTTCCTGGGAATCAATTAGACACATGCAGGAAGTGGGAGACAAGGTGGGACTTATAGTGGTGTTACTTCCCTGCGAACACCCAAAGAATGGCATGACCAGAAAGAGGTGCAGTTTCCTCACGCCCCAGAAGTTAAGCTTGCTAGTTCCAAATGCTCTGGTAGAGTAACATATAGGCAGGATAAGCGTGCACGCTCACAGTCCCAACTCCACTGTTTACTGAGGGTGATTATTCAGCTTCTCCTAGCATGCCTGAGGGCCAGATCTTTGTCTTTTGGACACTATATACATATACATATATATATATATATAGAGAGAGAGAGAGAGAGAAAGAGAGAGAGAGAGATGGATATACATGCACATATACGCATACACACATATATATGAGAGTGCTTTATGAATTCTTCCTTACCAGGGACTGAGTAGGATCTAGAGGAACCTTGTGAATGGAAATCTTTCCTTTTTCCCTTTTCATTTTTAAGACTGAGTTCTGGAGTAAACTCATTACTTTTACATTATTTAGTCTGGAGAAGAGGAGCCTCGGGGAGACCTTATCATTCTCTACAGCTACCTGAAAGGTTGTAGTAAGGTGAGGGATCGATCTCTTCTTCAGAATAACTCTCAATAGGACAAGAGAAAATGGCCTCAGGTTGAGCCAGGGAGGCTCAGGTTAGACATTAGGAAGAATTCCTACACGGAAAGAGTGGTGAAGCATTGGAACAGGCTGCCCAGGGAAGTGGTGGGGTCACCATCCCTGGCAGCATTCAAGAAACATGTAGATGAAGCACTTAGGGACATGGTTTAGCAGGTATGTTCGTGATGGGTTTAGGGTTGCACTCAATGATCTTGAAGGTCTTTTCCAACCATAATGATTCTGTGATATAAGGATGTTCCTGCTCCCAGAGTTTGTGCATCCACCCAGGAGAGAAGGTTTTGGTATCGCTCCTTGCACTGGGGCACCTGCTTAAGCTAATGAACCCTTCAGGTCAGCTTTTGTGAAAGTACTGGAAATGAAGGCAGCAATGCCCATCTCAGGGGATGTCCAGGTGCCCGCTCCCTCATGAATCCTTCAAGCCTTGAGTTCTGTGCTGCACATCGACACAGCTTCAAAAGGGAGGGTTAATACTGATGCTACCCAAAGCAGTATCATAGTGAGAGTCCTAATTACGGAGCTTCAAAACCCTCAGGAGAAGGGGCAGGCTGTATCTTGGCCTCCCACCTCCTGGGAGAGGTCTCAGACCCTGAGACAGTGGCGTAAGGAGAGGGTGAACTGCACTGCAATGTCTCAGAAGAACAACCTCTGCTCAGTTCTTAGAAGGAGTTCTTAAATGTCACCATTCTGCAATTTCCATCATTCCCTGGCGTTACAAAAGGAGCATGGATGTTTGATTCATACATTTACTTATAACAATACGCATAACGTGCAAAAAGACAACCTTTCATATGTTTACGAACACTGCACACTGAGGAGAATATCTTTGTGAGTGAGGGCAACAGGGCTCTCACTACCCAATCGATAAGGGTGTCTGACAGGAAAGCAAGTGCTGTGAATAATCATCTTTTCCCAGACACTTTGCACTTGTGTAACTGCATTTTACTGTCTGATCACACACAACTTTGCAAACACTCATTAATTCACCCAAGGCCCTGGCTATTTGCTTGGGGAAGTCAGTGGTGTGGTCTGAAGGCCATCAAAGTGGAGCTTTTGAAGGGGCTCGTGCAGAAAACGGCAAGAAATGACAATACAGCTTGATAGACATGTCAGACATCACAGCCAGCTCTAACCAGGAAACAGTACTATGACTTTTTACCTTTATCCAGTTTCTGTACGCTCTGATCAACATATCTGCTCCTTTTGTTGAGCCCAAATTCTTTTCTTCTCAGACAGAGCTTTTTTTCCAGAATTTCAGCAGCACTGGTAGGAACTTGCTCCTGTGTTACCCTCTGCCAGTCAAAGCAGATTGCAAATTTTCATGCAATTCCCTGTTCCTGAGTGCCTCTTTTGTGGCTGAGATTGTAAGTTGCTCAACTGTCTCCTCCTTTATCAGCAATTTCTAAGTACCATATGAATGAATTTTCTTCCATTTTGGTCTCTGCAGATCTAGAACCATACCTCAAATTAAACATATCCAAAACCTATTCTATTCAATATAGATGTTTGACATCTTGACACCAGGAGCTCATTATGCTCTGTTTTATCTGTGGTGTGAAGTCCCTAGGTGTCCTATTTGGGGACAAACAGGTTCTATGGGACATCCCAGCCCCACTCTGGATGCTCACCAGGCTAGTTTACATCTAGGACCTTTAGAGAAAACCAGAGCCTAGGAAGGGCTCTCCTCAACCCCACTATTACAAGCCTACCACTACCTACCTGTGTTAATACTGCCTCTGAACACCCCACGTTAATGTTCAGAGTTTCTACTGAAATGAATTGTCTTTTTCTTTGACTGTGCAATGTGCTACTTATACATATTTTCCTACTCTCATCCTCTTCTTCTCTGGCTTCTCAGGGCCCAATGCATTCCTCTCATCTGTATGGAAAGTCCCTCCAATAATTTTCCATTTCTCATCTTCTTTCTGACTCATAAAATCTTTACCACCCACCAGCATCCATCCGCATGCTATTTACACCCACCACACAGGGACTGATGCTCCAAAGAGCTATAAGGGTAACATGAACAGTCTTCTGTTCATGTATCAGTCGTTTCATTGTGGCCTTCCTTTAATTTTTCTCCTGCTATTTTTTTAGTATGCTAAAGATATTTTGTTAATCTCTCAAATGAAAGAAAAGAGAAGGAGGAGGGAGGGTAAAAACACCCTCAACCTATTTTGTCAAAAGCAGTACTTCCATATCCGAAGTCCAAACCACGGCTTATGTTGGGGATTTATTTAAAATTTTAATTACACAAAATCCTATTCATTATGAATGCATTGGCTGAATTTCTTAAGTACTGAAAAATAGCTGTAGCTTTGGCAGTGGAGAAATTCTTTTCCCCATGATCAAATGGCAGCGAGAATCCAAATTTAAGCTCATTTTTGCTAACCTCGCATTGCAACATAGTCAGGCATGACTGGGTAACACAGCACATGGGAAGTGTTAATGGCCCTCCTTGTGCTAATGATGCACCTCTGTGCACAACGAGAAAATGCTCTTTTAGGCCCTGTCTGCATTTTAGCATGGTACTTCCCTCTGTCAAATAGGAATTGGAGTTTTAGGCAAAACCATAAATTTCCAAGGTTGTTTTGGGGGAAAAAAAAAAAAAAGTCATTTTAGTAGTAGTCACAGATGCAACAAAAATATGTTGCCATATTCTAAATATATTCCAGATGGAAAGAAAGACATTATTTTCAAATTCTCAAAACACCTCCTGTTTGCTTTTCAAAAATAAGGGTTTTCAACATAAACTGTCATGCAGGCTTGAAGTGCAAAAGAAAAAATATCAGGAAATTGATATTCTTCAATATATTAAAAGCAATATCATTGTAATGAAATATGAACAAGGTCTATGCTAAAACATGTCTTGTGCATGTTTTGTGAGGGAGACTCTGTTATAGACAGTGGCGAGGTATGTGTGGAGTTATATCCTCTCTCTCTCTTATGCTTTAAAACCACATCCAATAAACATTCCCACTCCAGGCAGGAGGACACTGACATTTCCCCTCCTGTGTTTCAGATTGAGGGGACATGTGCTGTCTCCTTAATCCTCAATCAAAGTGGGTCATGGACACAAGAGACCCCTCAAAAATCCCCATTTAAGTCAACCCAGTTTAGTTGCCGTGTTTGCCTTTCTGCATGGTATCGTTCTGTAGCTAATCTGAGCTCGCTTTCTGCACATGTTCTTTCTGCACAAAGCTTGCACATTGAGGGATAAATTACGCTGAGTATGTACAAGCAAAACCGTATACATAGGCCATTCCTGTGGAGCATCTGGCACAGTTACTTCCTTGCCAAATAAATGTGAAAAACATGAGGATAAAATGGAAGCATCTGGATCTGCAGAGGTCTGGCTGGTGGGAAAGTTGATATATATCAGCTGCTTTAGGGTAATGGCCCCTGTGCCTGCTCTAAGAGCTTAACTGAGGATGAGTCTTAGATTTACGATAAGTAATAACCAGGAAAAAAAAAAAGGACATCCTGGCTTTGAGTAATACAGTAGATCTCATGGAGATTGTGACTATGGGAATGGAGAGCACCAGACATGCAGCTGCAGGCCAGCAACCTGGTCTTGCTCTTCTCCTGGTTGGAAAAGTCCGAACATAACACAATCATTAAACATAATCTGAATGTTTCCACTCCCAGTTTGGTGCAGGGGGGCCCTTTACAACAGGTAGGAAAAACTTCTTCCATCTGACTCATCATCTCTTCTGCAGAGCTGTCCCCAGCATATCAGGATTGTTCTTAGAAAACACTACATCTCTCCTGATGCAAAGCTGGCTATGGCTCTGGGTGGTACAATGAGTAGCCTGCATATACAAAAAGAGCTAATCCAAAATTCTGAATGATCTAAAGATTTGCTTCACCCTCTCTCCACTTTGTATTTAATATAAAGACTGTTTAACAAAGTGCAAAACCATTATAGGCTTTAATTAAAAGCTGAGTGATAAAATAGTTCCAGGCTGCATCTGCTCTGTCTGATATGAGAGGTAAAGTTCACAAGAGCTCAATATCTAACCTGTTGCTTTGGTGTTCTACATTCATGCTGAGCAAAAAATTAATATGTAAAAGAAAAAAAAAAAAAAAAAGAAAGAAAGAAGGAAGAAATTATTACCCACTGTGCTCATAAACTTACCAGCTCAGACTGGCTCTAATAACTCATCATCCAATATTCATTTATAAGTTACTACAGTAACAGCATGTCTCCGACAAGGGCAGATTTGCTGCTCTCATCTGCGATAATTAGACCAAATCCACCCTGAGACAATAGAAATGCTTCCCTTCCATCAGACAACCTCCAGCTACCACAATTACATGACATTTAGATTCACTAACTGCTCTTTCAGGAACATACCCCAACAATAACACCAGCTTTCCTGGTCTACCAGAAGGAGAGAGGAGACAAAGTGGTGGCTGCTAAGCATGCCAAGAACCTCTCATGGGGACACCCTCGCCTCCAAGCCTCTCCTAACCAGTCACACATGCTGGTCCTGGATTTGGTGCTTGGCTTGCATCACACCATTCCTTTAATGGCCACAGGGTAATTGCTTCCACACCAGGCAGCGCGGAGCTGAACAGAGGTCCTGCTCTGGGGCCGCCTCGGCTGAGCAAAAGGAGACCTGGGCGTGCAGAGCCGCTGACCCTGTCTCCCTTCCCACAGCTCCTGCTTGTAGCTGGTTGCAGGCTCGTTCCCGTACAGCCTGTGTCTCTGCAATGATCACTGAGCAACGTAACAGTTTAAAGAGGCTCCTAAAGTTATGTTAGGGTTTGCTCCTGAGAGCTGTGCAAGAAGGGCTTAAAGTCACATCTGCCTCCCTCTCTCTGCCAGGCAAGACTCAGGCACCTCTCATATGTACCCAGAGAATAAAGAATTACAGCAGGGAATAAGGATTAGTAAAACCTATCTGTGCATAACGATGAAAGCAGCGGTCTGGGGCTCTGCAGACATGGGCTCACTTTCCATAGTGAATGTGCTTCACCACCTGGGTTCATATCCTTCCTCAGCCCATCTGGCAAACTACTCAGAAAACCCTGCAGGCAACCACTGTCTTCTGCTCCAGGCAGTGCAACAGGTCCCTGGCCTCAGCTGAGGTCTCGCAGAGCACAAATGGCAGTGAAATGGTGTATGTGCAAGCAGGGCTCCTCTGAAGTTTATTCTCATTCACTTCATGATATTCACATCTCTTCAGAAGAGAGAGGGTGGTGGTGAATGAGCAAGTTCTCCTTATTACAAGGCAACCCCAAATTCTACATTATTTTGTTGTCATTTGAGTGTGGCTTAAAGTTGTGCAGTCTGTCTTAGGATAGGGAAAAAATGAAAACCATCCAGAAACCCAAAGCAAGCCACTGACTTTGGGCATGAAAAACTAACTGCAATCCGGGGTTTTGGTTTTTTTTATTAATGTATTTCAATATCTCATTGATATCTCCTTTGTGGAAGGTAAGGGACATTTGCGTGGGAACAATTGGCTTATGTCACAAATACTTCAACTTTTAATTTTGCACAAATCATAGTCTCTTCCTTCTTCTTCCTCCCCCTCAATTTCTTGAAGAATAGTTCTAGAAGTTATCTTCATAAGCGGAGGATGCAGGTGGAAAGAAAGAACAGAAAGGAAGGCTCAGCTTAGCCAGAGAAGAAAATGTTCCACCTACAGCAAGAAAATTATCTCTATTAATAGAGTGAAAAGTTTAAAGGGTTTTGTTAAAGAAAAAAAAGAAAAAGCCTTCTAAGCTAACATTCAGGCTTATGGAAAGTCTCTTGACTGACAGCTCCTGAGTCTGCAGAAGTAGCAGAGCACAGAGAGCAGCAGTGTTTGTTTCTTCCACCCTGGCTTGCCAAAATGCCTCAGATCTAAGACAAAAGAGTCTTCCCTAGCCAGGAGAGGTAGGATTGGTCTCCACGCTTGGTCAGGGCTGTCGCTGCCACCAGGCAGTGCTAGCACTGATTTTTGGGAGGCAGACTCCCTGGAATCCTCCCCACATCAGCTACCTCCTCCCTGAGGTAGGGGAGGCTGTGCCTGCTCCCTCCTGCTCTGTGGCAAGGGGGGATGTCTCCAGGGGGTAGTGGTGCTGTAGGAAGGGGGTAGAGGTGCCATGTTTGTATTCAAAGCCATCTTAAATGCCCCTCTCCAACTCCCTCATTTGTCCTTGGGGAGTTGGTCTTGTTCCTCCCTGTTGAGGCACCTTAATACTAGCGCTTATAAACTCATCTAGCTGTGTGATATTCCAAACCTTGCATGTTATACAAGTGAATAATTGCACAACTATTTTGTTATGCTTACGAGTTTTGAGGATTTGGGGAGGTCATGAATTTTCTATTTTTGTTTTGTTTTTAGTGTACTTTCAAATTCCTGTAAGGAGCTTTCATAGAGCTTTCTGTGTGACATGTGGAACTATATAATAGATGACTAATTTCAGCACATCAAAGGCATTTCAGCACTTCTTTCCTAGACAGACCCCTTTCCTATTTCCAAAGAGCTGCCAGGCTGGGAGGAGGAAAGGTGATGGCTCGGTAGTAGGACACTGTGGGAAGAGCCGTATTTGCTAGCCCAGTTCTGGGCTGTCTTAGTGAGATGAACTGGTTCAGTGAGTGGTCCGAGGCCCTTCCTGTGCCTGCCGACATAGTTTCCATGCGTGCTTAAAACACTTCAGATCCCTCCTTTCTATCCTTACCATATTCAATGAGGCTCAGCCTACGGTTTCCAACCCCCAAGGAGTCCACCTAACGGTATCACCGCACGTGAAAAGCCACAGTCTCACCATCCAGCAAGGAGAGGAGTGACGTTACATAGCAGAACAGACACCTGTGGCCTGTGTCCCACCTTTTGAGTGGGATTTGCCTGACCTAAGTGTATATGTCTAAAAAGCGGACATGTCCGAAGTTGAGCTACTAACCTGAAGCTCCCTTAGTAATAAAAATTACCTCACTATGGCAGTTCATCACCCCTGTCATGGATTTCCTCAGCTTTGGGATAAGGTGAAATTGCCACACAGCACTTGCAAGAGATGTTTACTTCTCTTTATTGGCTAGAAGTGCAGCTAGGATGACTGGGCCCAGATTGGACGTCTAGGCCTTGAAAAGTCCTGTTGAATTCAGTGCAGCAGGAGAATCACAGCTCAGTGTAAAGTTAGGGGTGATAGGAACAGACACTGTGACTGTTTATGGGTTTGTACCACAAAACCATTTTAATGAGCTGCCTCTTTGCCTAATGCAGAAAATCCCTTGAGCTGACACATTTTCTTCCCAGCTAAAGTCTGGTCATCCTAATTTTCTGGCCTCCAGATTTAACAGTGAAATAAAACTAATTTACAGCTTTTGCCATTATGAGAGCAAATTTTCATCTCCATCCTTTGGGTGAGAGGCACTATAACAAATGAATGATTGCTGACCCATGGTACCTATTAGAGATTACAGTCGGGTCATCTCATTTGTTGTTTTAACACAGGAAATTAAGGGCCCTAGCAAGGCTGTCACAAAAATCAAATTGATAATGAGATGAACACTGCTTTTAGCAGAGCCTCAGTCTAGAATTACATACGGGAGAAACTCACCGACAAGACCTTGAGCTGCAGGCCTGAGTTGCACGAGCCCAGCAGGCCCTTCCGCTTGCACTGGCCACCTTCCATTACTACCTGGATGTGCAATCTAGCCGCAGCACATTTCAGGACTAGAATTACTCTTCATATAGACAAAGGAGCAGTTAACTGTGTACTTGCTTCACCCCTTCCCCTTCATCACTGCCTGCAGCTAAATTGGAGCTTCGAAAGCATCCTTACTGCTGGGAAACAAATAGTTTTCAAGTTTTAAGGAGAAAAAAAACTCAAAACAAAAACAATGAACTTCATGGATATTCTGGCACTGTGTTTCACGAAGGGCTTCCCTTGTCTGAGTGGTAATGAACACTAACAGGAATTTTGGGATGAATTCCTTGCAAATTAATCATTTAAATGTATACTAGGAAGGCAAAAACAGCCTTTAGGAGTCGTGTGGTTTAAACCTCAAGACATATGTATTTGGCTTCTGCTCAGACCCTCGTCCTTCTACATTTCATGCAAGTGAAATTTCATGCACCGCCTCTTCTGCCCTGCGCTGTGGATCCAGGCTCCAGCTGCCCCACGTCCCCTCAGAACTGCAGACCATGTACAGCCTAGCAGCACTGCTGCTCCCTGCAACGTACCCAGGTGCACCAGAGATTTCCCAACACATGACAAAAAGAAGTGCCCTGGCATCCATGTCTACAATCAGCTTCAGATTTAGATCTCTCAGTCCAAATGTTAAAAGACCAGTGGAGGACTTAATATCTTTACTATCCTCCATTCATAGCCACTCAAGGCAGGGCACTCCAGCACAACATTGAGAACAGGGACAGTGAGCAGTGACAACACAGATCCTCAGTCTCTATAAACTCAAATAGTCCCAGTTCTCACTAGCTTAGAACATGGTTTGTTAACCTCACCTCTTCTCTGGGTTGCATCAGCTCTGCTATGAGCAACTAACTTCAGGGCGAGCAATGGTGAATCCACGTTTGCATGAAGTGCTAGTGCAGCTAAAGTGGGAAGCCTCTGCTCCCTCTCCTTCACTACCAGTCTCAGTTTGCTCATCACAAAAACATCCTCATTCATCCAAAAAAAACCACCTCTTCCAGTGCTGCTTTGTCTCTGTGCTTTGGGAACCTGCGGTTGTGATGGCAGCACTATAAAGTCAGAGCTGCAAGTCACATTCCCATTTTGCTCGCTATAGCGAGCTCTCTTCTTATATATTCAACCATCTCTTTTTACCTCAAAGACCTGCACAGGGACGCCATGCAACCTTTTGGTCTTGCTCCAGCACTATTCACTGTGGTTGTATCAAGTATTGAGGATGGATATATTACAAGGATGATGCTGTTGAGGACACACAAAGTAAGTAAATGGAGGAGCAGGCCCTCGCTGCTTTCTTCCTTTTACTCTGGTGCTGTTTATCAAAACGGCAATGGGCGGCGGTAGAGATGAACACAATCTGTCTTAAACTGGCCAGAGATCATCCAAACTGATAGGTTACAGGGAAGACCTGATGTTGTGCTAAACAGCTGTGAGTGCAGTACTGGCCTTGGTTACCCGAGTACAAGACAGAGGTTACATGGATGACTTTGTGAAATTGGAACGACTGAAGGAGAGCAACACTGTGGGTCAAGAACTTCAGCATTGCTGTGATCTGTCATATCGTTGTGTTTCATTTTCACTTATTATCACTCAATATTTTATTTTGTTCTGTGTTTGAAAGATGTCAGACAACTGCAACAGTGATGACTTGCTACTATATCAAGTCACACAACCAGGGCAGTAAAGTAAAAGAGCAGGAAGAGGCAAATACAACCCCAGGCAGTGGACACCAAGGTGACACTGGCAGAAAATGACAGGTAAGTGAATGCTTCGGGATGATAAATTGATGTCAAAAAGGGGTTTAAGCAGCAAAATTACACTAATGTGTAGGTCAGAATACAGTCTAGGTGCAAAATAAACTGCAATTTTTTCTTAACAGTCAAATGTACAAAGGAACATCAGTGATTCCATATCAACTTAAATTGACTTGAAATTGCCTTTTTGCTGGAAACTTGGGCTACCGGCCAGGTGACTGTAGTTAAAAGAATGTGTGCTGGAAGAACAGAGAAATCTGTGTATTAAATCACACCGGGATTACCTAAAACCATTGAAAGTTGAAACCTCTGGAATACGGCGGAATTACAGCTCAACTTCCTCCCAGGCCAGTCTGGCGTTCCCCTGACTCTGGAGGGCATCACCTGACAATTTCTCTTCACTGAGTGTAAGGGCCACTGAGGCCAGGTTCAGATACCAAAGCCTGGTGGTCAGGCTAGTACAATCAGCTGGGATGAATCCCAGCTCGATACCTTGCTCCCTACCTTGGCTCATGAGCTTCTTGTTCTGGTTCTTTGGTCCTATCTGTTCCTGACCTGTCTGCATGGTCCTGCACTCTTGCCTCGGATGAGTCCTCCAGATAGACCCATATTTGGGGTTAGTGCATTTATGGATGTTTGGAGAGCGCTTGCAAACTCCGTGCAGGAACAGCCTGAAGACAGTGCCACAGTCTTGGCCTGCCATGGCCCTCTATGAGCGCAGTGTGGACACAGCCATATCCCAGTTTTTGTCCCCTCGAGGCAGCTCATCTTGTGCAGGCAAGAGGCATAATATCAGATCTGGAGAGGTTGTGTACTGCTT
The DNA here is from genome assembly GCA_013398735.1 of Nothocercus julius. NCBI lineage: Eukaryota > Metazoa > Chordata > Aves > Tinamiformes > Tinamidae > Nothocercus > Nothocercus julius. Next base: position 3,554,734 of record VZSV01000044.1, on the reverse strand, counting down.
CCCAGGAAGGTCACTGGTCGCACAGGGACTGTCAGCCGCCAGGGTTGTCTCCTGGCACCCTTCCTAGTCACTCGGTCATTTAGAAGGAAAAATAACCAGTCCTTTCCTGTGAAAGGCTTTGCTTTTGACACCTTATGTCAAGATGCATTTACACGTCACGTACGTGTTTGTTTTTACAAGGAACTATGTAAAAAAAATCTCTTCCTTCAAGTGTTTGTTGTGTCAGCAGCTCTTTTGGAACGATTTCAACTCCTCGCTTGCACTGCAGCTCTTGTACTGCGAGAAGAGGGCGTTCAAGCTTTACCTTCCCTGTCAGTGAAAAGTCACACTACTACTCTGCAAACTGCCCTTGAAATCAATGTGATTCCTATATTAGGAATACTTTGCACATAAATTGTATGACACTGAAGCAGTGTGTGTTACAAGGCAGGGTAAGTGGGCAGTCAACCTGCAGTCTAAACTCATTGTAAAATCTATGCTGATATATCCACACTGCAGATTTGGGTTTAAAATGAATTTGTTCACCTAACTTGTGCACTTTAGCCCCAGTCTGAGGATTTTAGCGGGGGGATGTGGTTAAAGAATGATAAAATAGGAATGGGAATGGCATAGGTGAATTTCAGTAGGTGATACCATGGAGCTTGATTGTATGCATGATAATAAATAATTATAAATGGGTACCTTAACAGTGAGGCAGGAAGGGAAAGAATAGGAGTTATCTATGCAAGTTTTCAGAAACCAGGGCATTGGAAAGAGAAGGATGCGTCCAGAAGATGTTTGTTTTTCCAGGCCTAGGAAGGAGAGATACATCTATGTGTGCAATTATTAAAGGTGTATCTTCTGTGTTCACAAACCTGAGCCCATGAAAAAAGACAAGCTTGTTGACCAGAAAAAGTATTTCTCTGTGAAAAACCTAGAGGCTCTTTTGACGTGCCAAATTGATTTCTTTGTCTTTTCTTCAAGCACGAATATCAATTAAGCTGAGGTTATGTCCTAGCTTAAAAGCAGGGCGAGATTTATGGGAACAATCAGTTTCAGTTACAGGGAATTAATCTTAAGTGTACAGTATGGGCACGGGACTGCATTAGTCTCCTTTTATGTCATTTGTTTCCTGATACTGGCACTGTGGAGCAAGGGTATCTCAAGTAAATTTGGCTTCTCATTATACATCCAAATCCCATCAGCACAACTACAGACACCTGGCGAAGGGTCACATTCAGTAGAACATACTCAGCTCTGTTTAGGTGACATAATGTTTCACTTGAGGCATTTCAACGTTTTATAGATATCTCTTGGCTCTAGGGAAAAAGCAGATGCTGAGAGGCCGAACTGGTATCATCTGCTGGAGCAGCACATTCCTTATATGGCTCCACTACTGTTGTGCCATCCTTATTGCTTCTATTATTATTCCTCTAGTGCTGAACATAACAGATGCCTTGAAAAAGGACTGTATAGAAAGGGTGAATTCTATAAACACTGAGCAAAACCAGCACAGTTCCAGTGAGGTCACTGTATACATGCACGCTATAGAGCTGTGCTGCTAGGAGCATGGGAGTCATGGCATGGAAGACTAGAGGCTTTCACGGTTTGGCTACTGATGTGAGGGAAGATAAATTTAGGATCCAGGCCTAGTTTTCTGTGTTTTACAGGGGACAGTAGCTAAAAGAAGCATTTTAGGCTGCACTTTCTACAGGAGACTTTAATATGGAGTCATATTTCTTCTGGCCTCAAGACACTTGCATTTTTATTGCATTATGACCTTCCTTCCACAGGAGAGATGGAGCATGATCTTTCCCTGACACCTTCCACTTTAGGGCACTTCTGTGGGAAGCAGGGATGGGGAAATGCATTGCCAGCATTTAAGGGGAAACTGAACACAGGTCTCCTATCCCATGGGAGAGAGCTCTGACTTCTAAGTTGCTGTGCAGATGGTGGATGAAGGCATAAGCACTGCAGTGAAAGTTGCTGTCAGAGCGTTGTATCTTCTCCTGCCTTCCATGTTTCAACCTTGGTTACACTCACAAATTCCTGCATGATTTAGCCCCTCAGGGAACATGGCACAGCCTGATTTTGGACCCAGAGAGGTAGAGATAAGGGAAGGTTGAGCTGAGCAGGATGGTACGTTGAGAAGCCAGCCCATCTAGGAGTGCACACTAAATACATAAGCACATTTTCAGTGCCACCCTTATGCATAGGGGCTCTCAGAGCGTCTAAGTGAGCAGGTGAGCCTTTTTGTGGACTATAGCCTTGGAGTTAGAGACCAAATTGCATCCAATTGTGTTTTAAGAGCTGGATATTGCCCTGAATCCTCAACATGTTCATGGCCAGATAAAAGAAATATCACAGCTTCCTCCTACACTGGCTAAGGCACCATCCATCATGGGAATGTATTCTTTATCCATATAGTGTGGGTCCATTTGCAGGAGAGTTACCCTGTTCCTTAATACCACATTTGACTTCGCAACAGACAAGTCTCATAAGGTCAACTGTGAAAAAGAAGACGCCCTGAGTGAACAGCTTTGAAAAACGCACTCAAAAGGAACCACTGGAGTTCTCTGCTCTGCCTGCAGCAGTGGAAACTGAGCCTGCCCGTGGCTGTGGCTGTAGAAGAGGAGGGGAAGAACAAAACAAAAGTGGGCTCAGCTAGACTGGGTTCAGTCTGAGATGTTAATATAGGGGTTGCTTAAATGTGCTGCGCACAATGCTGGTGATAAACAAGCCATTTCAAATGGCATCAAAAGTGGCTGGGCATGGTGCCATGATCCTGTAGTAGCAATACTCATCCTCACTACCAATGCTGATTTTAGTGCCCAGAAAAATATAGCCTGCAGGTCTGCACATAGTAACTTATTATACCCAACATATTTATAACCTCTTCCCCTAAAAATTTAGTTCTCTATAATCCATCATCCAGCTCTGATACAGATCAGCTACGTAACTTTGGCTTGGACTCGGGAAATGGCTAAGCTGGGAGAAAAACCCGTGAGAAAGTTTGTAGAGAAGAGACATGCAAGATAAGAATAGTGAAGTGACAAACAAAGGCACAATAGTGGAGATGGGGAGAGATAGCAGCTCTATTCAAGAATTCAAGAAGAAAAACACCACCATGAGAATATATAAAGTCCTAAAGAGAAAAACAAAGAGCAGGAAACTGGAAACTCAGCAGCACTGAGTCTCTATCACAAGGAGTAGCAGAAACCAGTCCTTGCCCACCTGACTTGCCCACCTGACTGCTGACTGCCTGGCCAGCAAAGACCAAACAGGTCTCTTACAGGGGAGGCTGATTATAGCAATGTTTAGCCTTGTAGCATGACAAACCCCAGCTTTCTTTTGTCCTTATTAACTAATAAATGACCATGTTATTCTTTAAGATTGCATGTATCCTGTTTATAGAGTCACAGCGAAAGGTGCCTGAACTAAGTGACTCAGAAAGGGAGCGTGTTACACTTCTTTCCAGTGCAGAAATTCAGCATGATTCATAGAAGAATATATGATATCTTTGTTCATATTCTCCCTCCTCATCTTCATCTTTCCCTCAGTCAATGCAAATGAAACATTTCTCTTGTGTTCTGATGGCCTGGAGATTTACCACAAAGGCAGAGGTAAAAAATACTCCCAGAACTGTATTTCCACTTGTACACAAGTGGAAAGTAGTGCATGTAGTATAACAAGATGTTGGACAAAACTCAGATTTTTCTTAAGAGTCACAGAACAAAATACCTTTGAAGATCTGGAAGGTGAAGAGGCACCTGAAATGAAACAGATACTGTCTTCTAGTCTGCAATGCTAGAGTATCTGTTCTCTCAAAAATAGAAATCTGTTTAAAGTTTTACACTATGTTTTAAAGTTTTGAGGTCACAGGAAGGTTTCAAAAGCATCTTAAAGAACCAGTGAGATTCATCTTACCTAACATCACAGGCTTCCACATAATAGCTAGTCAGTATGGGCTCCTCCTAATAGTCAAAGGAAATAAACAGGCGCGATCTTCTGTGCTAGTCCCCCAGTCTGCTTTAGCAGTTAATCTAGGTGTACTTCCTTCCTTCCATTGGAGACCTGCGGGGGGACCTGCATTTGGTCAAATATCTTCTGTCTCTGCTACCAGAAATGGGCAATGTAAAAAGGGAGGAAGAATCAGAAGGAGGAATCACTGAGGGTGCAGAAATAAAAAGAGGAAAAAAAAAAAAAAAAAAAAGCAAATGAGGTAAGAAATGGTATGAAAGGAATGAAAGGATTGAAAAGAACAAAAAGAAAGGAAATCTGGAAATGGAATGATTGCATGAAAATTTCACCTCTGTAACTCCTCTCAACCTTGCTGAAACTTGGAGGAAATGAGAATGACACTTCCAGAACCGAGGTGTCACAGAACAGGTGAAGACCCACAACCTAAAAGCAATCACCTTATTGGAAGTTTGTAACGCCTGTTCAGCTGCCCTGAAAGAATGTTTCCCATATATAAGAGAGCAATACTGCAATATACTATTGCAGCCGTGAAAATCCAGTTTGAACAGTTCCTGTTTGAACCTCAGCCCACTGGCCAATCACTTCAACAATGTCTTTTAGGCTTTTCTTCCTGTCTTCTTCCTTTTCTTCTTCTTGTAACTATTACCATTATTATTCTTGTTTCACAAGAGTTCCTGAGGGTTTGGTAGTGTCCTGGTATTTTCTGACCTTTAAGCCACCTTCCTTGTACAAGCTTCAACTTCTCCTTGCTTCTCTTTTTCTGGTCGTGTATGATGAAAACACGAATGATGTGTATGATGAAAACAGGTGACCTGACAGGCAAATGTGTCATCACATCACCAGCTTGTTGCCTGAAGCTCCGGGTTTTTAGCTGCATTGAGGTGAGGCCTGGTGTGATAATCCCTGGTTGATGTGGTGCAAGCTCAGTGCCCATGTTCACGAGTCTCCTTTCGCATAAAGTATACTTGAGGGAATCTGGCAGGCTGCTTCTTCCAGATAGATGCAAAGGGAACAGGAATGACTAAAATGGGTCGCTCTGCCCTGCCTTTGCAGGTGGTGAAGGACACTGCACAAACAAATCTCCCAGCCCGCGCGTCAACATCTCGAAACACCGAGCCAGCATGGGCACCCTTAGGGCCTCCTTTCTCTACCTCCTCTGAGATAAATTGACCCTATCTAAGTAAGAAACTACTTTCCTAATCTCATTAGAATCAGCTTAGATGGCAGAGAGGGTAATAAAATTAGAGCTTTTAAACAATTATGTCCTCTCCACAAACATCTGCAATGATACAAGGCTGTAGAGAAGCAAGGACAGCTGAGCTATCTCTGATCTCATTACAGCTTTGAGGAAAAAAAAGCTTGATGGAGGGGGTTGGGGTGGATTTTCACTTGGCCTGGTCTATGGCTGAGAGAAGATGATCAGGTGCTACTCAATCTCGAAATGGTTATAGTCATATTTATTTTTAAAATTAAAATGATCTTGAATTCCTCAAATCTCTTCCAAGCCCCATATATAGCAGGTAACATATACACATGCATGCCTAGTGAGGTAGGGTGCCTCTAATTCTGTATTATACATGTCATGCCCTAATGTTTTAATCCTGTTGTCTGAGTCTTTTTTGATGTAACAGTTTTTTTCTGATATTTTACATAACCACCGTTGATATATTGTATAGAGAAGACAGAAAGCATGTCTGATCTGTTTGCTATGACAGGCAATAACTGAAGTGATGTGGTTATTGTACTCAGGGAGAAATATGAACTTGAAAGAAAAGCTGGACTGGATGAAAGAGAGGTAGGACTGGATTTGGGCTTTTGCAAAACAGGTGTCAATGACAGATGATGTAGTAATCAAGAGTTAAATCATGCGACCTCTTTGTTAAAAGCACCAACTTCTTACATAGGAATTTTCACAATTTTCTTAATGTAAATCAGGAAAAAAAAGTTATCTTAAAAATATTTTTTTGATTTATTCAAAGTGAAACTGCTTTTATTTATAAACATGTGCTAAATTAAGAAGATTAAAATCCAAGCCAGTATTCTGAAGATGTTGCAGTTAAATGGTTTGATTACGTCAAACAGATAGGCTATAAACACAAAGCCAGCATCTGGAGCTAGCTATTTTTAGTGCAGGCAGATATATGGCTGTGTCCAGGAAAAGAAAATCAAGCAGTGAACCCAAGTGCTGGATTCCTGATCCATCACATGGCTGAATTATTAGTTTATTCCCCGGCTCTGCTCTGGCCTACTCTAACTATGTCTCTCTAAGACGAAGCTGCTGTCGCAAAAGCTAACCTGATCCAGTTGGAGAAGTCAGTGCATTTAGCTTCAAGCAAGAGCTTGCTACTTGTCTTTCTTTCATTTAGGAGCACGGGCTGCTAAATGCTTGAAATTTGTGTTCTGAAACTGTGCTTTCTGTGCGCCGGCGTCACTGCTGCAGTGCATTTGCACATACATGCACACACACACACACACACACACACAGACATTCGTCTTCACCACCACTAGGCACAAACATGAGTCTATTCCCGAAACGATGCAGCTGAAACATACCCCTCAAAAGATTCTGCAGTGCAGATCGTTTCGGCAGTATGATTTACAGCACAGCCCCTAAATGGTGGTGTGGGTCGTAGGCTGAGATGAGAGAGCAGGAACATTTTAAACCAGCCTCATCACTGAAGACTATCATGAAACTACCGTCTCCATCTAGAGATATTTAATTGCTCCCTGGCTTTTGGCCTCATTAAATTCCAGATAATTAATCCCCAAGTAGTAGGTTTTCATTCTGTCCCAAGACACTTCAACAGGTTTTCTTAGCCGTGGCCCTGAAATGATCATTTCCTGCTCTCAGTGCTGAACATGCTGCGCCAAGCAGTTTAATGCATGTCCATTAATAGCAAGCCACTTTGCTATATTAAGGAGGAAAAAAAAAAAAAAAAAGATAGAAGAAAAGTACAAGCCATGCAATATCATCAGTTTCACTGTGAATTTGAGTGATCAAAAGAATGCAGATTCGACCACTTGCAGCAGAATTGCTTTTCAGGGAGCTCTGTTTGCAAAATGATTGAAGAGTCACTCTGATCTTCTGAGGTGCTGCTGCCAGGTCACCATGAGGAGCCTCTCCAGCCAGTGGTGTCTGCTGCCCAAGAGGGAAATGGCCATACAAGTCCAATACACTTCTGCTGCATCCCTTACAGCAGTATTATGCCAGGCCCACTTGTTTTATGGGATGTCTTGTCATTGGTTATATCTCCCTAATGTACTATCTAACTCATAACTCTGAGCAGCTCACCCACTTCCCACTGTTAAACCAGAGAAAGATCCAAACTGGCAAAATTAAGCTCATCCGACTATCAGGAAAGTATTCATGTATAGTGATTAAAAACAGTACAAATCCCAGCAGCTAGCAATGTTCATGGAGATTTTTTTTCTCTGTAAATGCCCGGTAAGGATTCAGATCATGTCACTGGTAAAATCAAAGAGCCTAGCAGATAGACTTGATGTCATCATTGTGTGTTTTAGTACCCAAATTCACACCTATTATCCATAGATTCCTGCTTCCACAATGAGTGAATGTAAATACTCGTCCTGCCTATGGTAGGCAGTTGTGGTAGGAAGTAGGAAGTTGGACTCCAACCTGTGATGCTCTCAATGGTTAGTTGCAGTTCCCTGGGGAAGAACCTCGCAGTCTAACCACGTTCCTTCAGAGATGTCTCTTCTAGCCAGCACTAACCGGTTGGGGTGCCAGAGGCAAAGCTCAGCCCAGCATCTTTTTCCTGAATGAAGTCCCTTAAAATTCCCCTCTCACTAAAGGGAACAGGACAAAACTAAATCTTTCCTAATGGTACCAAAACTACCTCTCAGTTCCACTCATTTACTTTTATTCCAGTTGAGATCTTAACCCCAGAAGAGCCCAGTTCTCTAGTTTTAGTTCAAAGGTGGCAAAAATCACAGGAAGTAAGCATAATACACTCACAACTGTGAAATCTGGAAGCAAATCTTACCTGCAGTTTAGTCCTAAGTAAACTCTAGCACAAATTAACTTCAGTCAGAACTTCCCCCATCCTCTTAAATGATCAGCAGAAGTTTTTTGCTGTAGGTCTTCCCACCACGATGGCAGAGGCAGCATCCCACAGGCAGTGCTAAGGCACTTGCTTCAGAGGCAGACAGGAGGCATCTGGCATGAAATTTGCACCTTTGCCCCTGGAGACCCAACAGCATCTCTGTTTTTCCTGTGATTCGGATAACAAGTTTAATGTCACCTTGGGACAATTCAACACACCTATGAAGGTAATCATTTTTCAGACGGTTGGGGCTGATACTAGAGCCCTGTCAGGAACTGAAATGTCCTCACAAGGTTCATGGTTCATGTACTTTAAGGTGAGCTAGGGAATAGTGCGTGTCCTTCAACAGGTACGTTTCCAGGCTATAAATGCAACCCGATTATGTTTGCTCTGCAGTTTCTTAGCACTATGTCTCTATTTGTTATATATAACAGGTGCCTGGACTGATTATCTGTGAGAACTGCATAATTAATGGCTTTCTGTGCCTTCAAAGTCAAATGTATTTTCATCAGCCTCAAAAGACCCCTTCTTTCTGCTCATATGAGGTGTGAACCAGTAAGCACTGGGCCCCTGAGACTTTCCCTGACTTCAGAAGAGGTTTCATCCCTTGTTCCTCAGAATAACTAAGAATGCCTCCTTATTGAAAAGGGAGGTGATGGGGACTTTCTTCTTTCCACATCACAGACCTTCCTGTAACCTCAAAATGCTTTGGTTATTCCAGCTCTAAAATAGAGGAAACAGTATTTGCAAGGAGAACTTGAGTTTCTAGTGGAGGAACGTTTCATGAAAACCTGGCTATTTGCCAAAGATAAGCATGATATATTCCAGACCAATGAACCATGGCCTTGCTGCTGCAGCAAAAAAATGAGTAAGACAATCCTGTCATGAGAAACAGAAACTTTGGCATTCAGTCAGAACAAAAGTAGAGTGTTAAAGGGGTATAATATTGCCAGCTGTGTATCCCCAAGGCTGGAGGAGCAGAAAGCTCACAGTTTGTCCCCAGTGATGGCCAGAAGGAGTAGGACCAGAGCTGCTTCAGAAGCCCAAGGAGCTGAGGGTCTGCAGGGAAAAATGCTCTCTGCTAGATCCTAGCTGGGAAAAAAGGATTGAATAGGTCAGGTCACTTCTCCTCTTCTGCAGCACAACATTACAGAGCTGTGGTCAAAATACAGTTTTGATTGAGGGATAGCAAAATTATATTTTCCCTCCTGGGGAATGAAAAGAAAAAGAGCAGTCTAGCAAGATGGGGGGAGTATGTCACACTTAGTGCTGAAAAGAGGATGTGTGAAGACATTTACCACTTGGGTAAGTGGTAAATGAAAACATTGCTGGCTTTCAGAGGGTGATAAAGGCCCACCAGGGTGGGCTTGCAACCTGGAGGTGACTTTCACAAAGCCTCAGAGGGCAAGAAGTGCTGAAAGGCTCTCTGGATCCAGCTGTTGATAGGGGCTGCAACTTCACCGTCAAGAGCAGCAGTTGCCACGGCTGGAGGGAAACACGGGGAAAAGCTGCTGTGGAAGGGACAGGTTGATGTGATGAACACCCAGGGAATACAAGACTGTTGCAAAGATGTCCAAGGAAGGGGAGTCTCAGTGAATCAATACAAATCTCTATTGTTGATTAGCTGTGATTGATTTTTGTGAGGTTATTTCGTTGCTTCTCCCCCGCAGTAAAGTTACTTCGGTTTGTACAATAGATGCAGTGTTTCTGTGGGGATATCAAAGTTCTGCTGGGCAGGAGGGAGGGAGTACTTAAATTTCCAGTCTTCTGCATGGGATCTCATGTTGCTTCTATTTATTCAACATTCATGAAAAAGAAAACACTAAACACCCCATCCCCAAATCTCAGCCTTCCTGGAGAATAAAATGTAGTCTTTTTCTTCTGCTAGTAGTACAACTTCTTAAAATATTGTGTTTTTTCCCGTAAATATGTTGTGTCCTCCACCAATGAACGTCACTGTATCTAGTGTGAGATCTTTCTAAAATACTGTAGCTGAAGTTATGGCCCTAAGCTCCTGCAAAAAGGGTCTTGGCTTGGCATTTCTTCAGCTGGTCTGACGAGATTACCATAATAGCTTCTTTTAGCTTCAAAATATATGAATTCACGCCTGCAAGGAAAAGCACTTCCCTGTGCCCTCACGAAGGCTTTCCCCTGTTGTTCTGCCAGCAAAATTTTCAGTCAGATTCCTTATTTCCTTTGCCCCTGTTGCCAGTTGTGCTGTCTCCAGATGTGTATCCTCAGTCATGTCTAAAATGTGCTGTGAGGACACAGTGTTGATGTCGAGGACAGGAAGATCCTCAGTCTTGCAGCTTGCACTTCGTTTAGGCCAAAGAAGACAGGAGCACGGTGCCCTGTGGTTCTTGGGGTTAATGACTAAGCGGCAGCTCGGCAGTCCCTTGGGATGGTGGTATGACCCTCCTCCGAAGGATCAGCACTCAAACATCCCGGGAGGGCGATATCCCTGAGCATGCTGCGGAAATGGAGGAACTATTTATCTCATATGGTCCCCATCTCATCCAGCAAGTTACAGCAGAATGCATGGTCCTTCAAGGACCATGTTGCTATTAGACCCTGGCAAATATCTACTCTCCCCTTCTCCCTCAATTAATATTTGTCAGCATTAATACTGAACCTGGGTTCAATGCATTTTAGGCCACACAGTAATGTGTTGTTCATGATAACGGTCTCCTCTACTTCTGATCATTATATGTCTGGATCTTTATGAAAGTCTTTGGTACCTACTGTCTCTACAGATGAGTTGATTTATGCTCCATTTAATGAAGCTTGTTCTATTGCATATTGATTTTCTGTGTGGTTAATAGCTTAACTTAAAAATAATGGCCATAGCCATGGCCATAGCCATGTTAAGCCTGTATGAACAGAAATCCCCCACCGTAATAGCACAAAAATTGTTGCTGACCTGCAGCTAGTGCATTGTGTCTCAGTTTGAGACTCTGCTTAAACATCATCACTAGCAAATTCTCCCAAATAATTTTTCTCAGAGGTGAGCTCATAAGTAAGCTAATTAAATATCAAATGGGTTATTGCAGATGTATTTATTGGCCATGAGAAGTTATGCATCTCTGACATTTCCCTTTGTAAATATGTTTTAAATAAGTCATTGGTAGTTAATTACCATTACTGTAAAATTAAGGCAAATAGATGTATTCTAGATGCTATAAGGCAGCTGCTTTATGGTAATTACATAACATCAGTGATTAGATAAAAATCCTGGAAAATCAGGAGCATCACATCATAGTACAGCATTTATTGCTTCCCCAGCCACTGCTTCTGGATTAGAAAAAACGTGCAGGATATGCCTGCATTAGCAACTAGGACTGCACAAAGCAGGAAGGAGCGGGAGTCCATTTGCTGCTGTCCAAGCTGTTTCCAGGTATTTCCACTTCAGAGCTGTGGTCACAACACAGTTTTGATTGAGGGATATTAAAATCTATTTTCAAGGCTACTCAGACAACTGCCTGGAGAAGGATTTACCTCATTAGCTTTATGAATTTCTTTCCTTTTTCAGCATTTGGACTGGATTTGGGAGAAGGGCCCACCAGAAAGCTACCTTCTGCTCCTCTCTCTGCTTTAGAATGACATCACCCTCCCAGGGAAAATGAGGTTTGGGCCTTTTTTGAGACTTGGTCATGACCCTGTGCTGCACTGAAGGTTCAATTCACCTGGTCTCACAGGTTGGCCAGCTTATGACTGGCCTCAGCCTTGTCTTGTGCACTGGACGTGAAGACAATGCACAAAAAGTAATTGTTTGGGACTGTGACAGCCTCAATATTCACTTCATATGGTGCCAGATATGGTGGAAAATGCAAATCATTGGCAGGACAAATGAAAATGTTGCCTTTGGCCATCTACATCTACCATTCCCTGACTCCTCTGTTCTTGATTTACCCCATCCTCAGGTAGTTCACAGTACCCTCTTGAACATTCTGTCACTAAGAACCTCCTTAATGTCACTGAACTGACAGGCTTTTTAATTTATTTATTTATTGTGTGACAGTAGGACATTTTCCATGAGAGTTAAGCTCACCTGAAATTAGAGCCCAGAGACCAGCTAGCCTGTGTTGTGGGTACTGCAAATTCTGCCTCCACTTTGATGCTGTGAACTTAATCATGTCTTGGATTGCATGAGGCATAGCCTGATCGCTGGTTAGATGGAGAATCACCAAGGAAACTCAAAGACAAGAAAACATTTTTTTTTCTTCAATAGGTGGTCTCTTTCCCTATAAATGAAGACTGGCTAATGCTCCCTCACTTTTTTATTTCACTCGGTCACCACAGTGGTGAAATATAGATGAGATATGGCTAAACTTTGATGGCTTGTCTTTTCTAAAAAAAGGCACAGAGGTTGCTAACCTGGCATACATCTTTTCAAGAAAGCATCTTCAGCCTCGATGAGGGCGGCTGAATTTTACTCTGTCCAGAAGCTGACACCAAAAGCCAACTTTGCTGTCTTCACTAGAGGAAAATCCAAGTTGTGTATCAACACACTCTTGCTGCAGATCTACCCTAAAAACAACGCCCACTTACAAGGGAGGTTAAGGGGCTGCAGCACACGTCACAGCATCTACCTTAGATCACTGTTTTCTGTCCTCCTCCACCTCCTCCCATGTGTCAGGTGGAGAGGGCATCCTTCACTTCCCTCCTCAAGGCAGGCGGGGACGGCCTGCTGTGTAATGCTGGTGCGCCGTGATTGCTTCATTCCCTCTCAGTGGTGGCTCCATATTAGCCACGGATTAACGAGCCCTGTAAGTATTACTTAACGCTCCTAAAATGCTTCATATTTTCTAAGTAGAGTATAATCATCATTAAGTGATTAAGGTAAAAAATAATAAACTTCAGTTGCTACAGATAAGCTTCAACTTCCTCATGTTTGGTCTTACACATTTACTTTCTGATTCTGAGCTCAGGAGTGTAGATCCCCCCTTGGTCTCATGCATGTCCCTGGTTTCAGCCATTTCACAGCATTTATGGCAACTGGACTCATCCTGTGGATGGGTCTCTCATATACATACTCAATCTACAGCAGTTAGATTTGAAAAATTTGGCCTCCATCCCAAATCACCCAACTGGTGTAGGAGAATATTGCCGCCCGCCTCATTTACAGAGAGCGAAACCAAAGGCACAGATGACCCAGACAGATTGAGCCTAGAGGCTAAATAGATGCCTTAGGACCTCCATGGTGGACCACAGCAGCACATGGAGGGACTCGCCAGCTTTGAATGCAGACAAACCACAGCAGCTTGCAGGAAGCTCCGGTGAACAGATCCTGCCTCTTGCAGGGCTTATTTTTTCAGGCACAGCACCCGACTAAGGCATCTATTTAGCCTCTCAATTTGGGTCATCTCCAGCCTCTCATGTGTCCTTGCTCTGTCCTTCCTTGCACCCCAGGTTCTGGGACTAGCAGGGAAAAAAGAAGGACCAGTCTGTCAGCGTCTACTTGTGCTGGTACATTCAAAGATTTTGTCTATACACTGAGGATAAAAATAGCACAGAGATGAGCACGCCAGACCTCTGGGCTGAGCACTGGCTGCCTCACAGTCAGCTGCAGCCTGAGCTCAGATCATGGAGCTTCGTCACTGTGAAGGCAGGTGAGCGCTCTCCAGAGAGTTCAGCCCCACCTCACCAATGAACTCATAAATGCATGTTAACGGGGTGGCTGTTGGGGAAGTCTGGTTAGCAGATTGTCCCACTTAGGCAAATACAACTACCAAGAGGTTGATTTGTTTCCTCCAATGGAATGGAAGTAGCTGTAAAATTGGAATTAGAGTGGAGGACTACTCAGCTGCAGAGGGCGAGACTAGGGGCTCGCTCATGTTTCAGCCCTCGGCTACTTGCAAACACCAGGTGGAACAGGTCTTATTGGAGAACCTGAGCTGTAAATGCTCAGGTTCTGTGTTAGACAGGACATAACATGTCTGCAACCGACTGCCCAAGTTTCCTGGAGCAGAATTAAGACCTTTTTGCATGAAAAGCCATACAGAACTTTCTTCTGTGTTGTGAAAGTCAAGAAACAAAAGTTATTATTAGAACAAGAGCTGGAAGGCTGGTTTCAGCATCAATTAATTTTCCCTATGAGTGTGTAAAGAAAAGGTCTTCCCTTCCCCAACATCTGTTTCACCATTTTGAGTTCTCTTGCTACAGGCTGTTGATTTGCTCGTGGCAAATTAAAGTTACTTTAGTTAAAGCAGCAAATAGACAAAATACCCAGATGCAGCGTGGATTTATCTGTGAATTGGGATTTTTTTCCTAATCACTGGCTTGCTATTAAAAATTCATTAAAGGCTTAAAAATTATTAAGAGATACCTCATCAGTAGCTCATGTTTCCAGTTTAGCTGCAACCCTAAATTATCTCCAATTGCCTTGTGAAGCTGCTGGAGAGATTAAGCTGGCTTCAGTTCTGTTTTCTGATAATGCCTTCATCTTTTATCAAATGCCTGAAAGAAAATTCTGTCTTTAAAATCAGTTATTTACAAGCTAGTGGTTATGTTCATGCAACCTTGCATGACCTTAACATTTTTGAGTCTGTTTTTGGAGATATTTTCAGTGTCTAAAGAAATCCAATAAAGCCGTATTATTTCCCAAGCTGTATTATTTCCCATATGACTTAGACTCCCCAGAGTCTGAGAGACTCATTTTAGGAAAGAACTTATGCCTAAGAGAAAGGCTCCAGTGTGGGATAAACCAGATGAAGTGCTTTTGAACCACTGCAAGCATTTGTTATCTGTTTTCTTGAGGCACTTTAAATCTTGACCTGGGTGTATTCTGTAAAACAGCCCGCAGATGCAGCCTGCAAGTAAATGTACCCCTATTCATAAAGAACAGGTGTCTTCCACTTGCTGCCCTCTTTCTGTTTGCTCTCTACAGATGTTGGCAAGTCCTTGTGGAAAACATGTCTTTGAACCTGCTCTCACCTGCATGCAGATAATGGGACATCTAAGCGTGTCACGTGTCTCGAGACAGACACGTACTCAAGCACAGGATTCTGCTTGATGCAGCACAGTGAAAGAGATTCTCAAGAAACGTCATCAGAGCAATGACAGAGAGGAAATTAAGCGAGCTAGACAAGCATCTGACCACATCACAAATGTTTTGCAGGACTGTGAGGAGAGAAAATAAAGTGTGAACTCCTCACCCAGGCTGATGTATCTTAAAAACCTCCATAATAGTTTCCAAGGACCAGTGCCTCAACACTCCCGACAGATATCATCTGGTCAAGCTTGCTGGGGTGGTCTCAGGTGATCCTGACAGTGGCATCTGCACCACCGCTCTACTCTGCTGGCAGTTATGTCCCCATGGCCAAGCAGCATGCACCTGCATTTTGACTGTCTCTTCAGTCTGGCATCTAATGCAGACTCTTGTAGTAAACTCCGCAAGGAACTCAGCTGGGGGAGACATGAGGAGAGGGCATATGGCTCAGGGCAATGACAGCTCGCAGGGGACCAAGGAGTAATATGGGGTGAGTAAAGTTTTAAGTTGCTGCAAGGAAATGCATGCCACTGACAAAATTCCATCCTGCAAGCCGTGAATTGGCCTAAAAAGGCCAGATAAATCAGCTTTTCCTATCTTGAATGCTGCTATCTCATTCAAAGTTGCCAATACCTGGACAGCACCAGTGGCCTTCACTGATGAAAGAAAAATGTGAGAAACAAACTTCATCGAGCCTGAGAAGAAACCTAGAATCTAGTCAGGGAACAGAAACCACTCTACCTAAGCAGCCACTCTGCTTTGGACAGAAATGTCCAAAGTTTTAGTTTGTATAACTAATTAAAACAGCTCGCATATCGAAAAGTAGGTCTGAAGCATTAGGGAAAAAGTAATGGAAAAGTAATCATGAAGAAGTTAATTGAATAAACCCAGGGAAAGTTTGTTCTGCTGGCTGCCATTCCATAAGGAGAACCAAAGGCAAATGTGGTTGAGTGGGTTGTTTGCTTCACATTACTCATGCAGCACTCTTTGGGAACATGTTTACCATCGTGCCACAGTGCAAAGCTGTTGCAGCTAGCTGTTGAGCAGTCGCACTTCTCCCCTTCAGAATCTATTTCACATATAAGCACAAATAAGGGTGCTTATCCCAAAGCACATTCGGAAATACAACTTACACTTCTGTCATCCTTCTTCTTTAACAGTGACTCTCTTCCAATCCAGACTGAATTTATTAGCTGGTAATCTCTGTGGGCTTTTAAAATACTAGATGTTTGTATAAATGTGCTGACTCTGCCTATCTCCCACATGTCTGTCAGACTTCCATCTTCATCCTCTTCAGATATTTCCCACAGGTTGCCATAGTCATTGCTGATGTTAATGTCCAGTGATTGCTCTTCAGACCCTCGTACTGTGTCCCCCTTGTCTGCACACCAGGCTCTGGTTATATTTAGGGTTATAAAATCATAACGATTCAAGTTGGAAGGGACCTCTGCGCACCATGTGATCCAATCCCCTGCTCAGAAAAGGGTGAGCTGCAAAGTTAGGTCAAGTTCATAGAGTCATAGAATCATAGAATCACAGAATGCTTAAGGTTGGAAGGGACCTCTAGAGATCATCTAGTCCAACCCCCCTACACACACAGGGTCACCTACAGCATGTGGCTCAGG
>VZSV01000044.1:3504831-3536989 GCA_013398735.1 Nothocercus julius | reverse complement strand
AGTCATTCTGTCATAGAAGGCGATCAGGTTAGTCAAGCAGGATTTCCCCTTGGTGAATCCATGCTGACTACTCCTGAGCACCTTCTTGTCCTCCACGTGCCTGGAGACAACTGCCAGGATGAGCTGTTCCATCACTTTTCCGGGGATGGAGGTGAGGCTCACTGGCCTGTAGTTGCCTGGGTCCTCCCTCTTGCCGTTTTTTGCAGACTGATGTGACATTGGCTTTCTGCCAGTCCTCCGGCACCTCCCCCATTCTCCAGGACCTTTCAAAGTTGCTCAGGATCTTGTCCAGTCAAGTTTTGAAAAATCTTCAAGGATGTCGATACTGCCTCCTCTATGGGCAATTTGTGCAAATGACTCACTGCTCCCATGGGAAATAATGTTTTGCTCATATCTAGTCAAAATATCCCTTGCTTCAGCCTAAGCCTGCTCTTTCTTAGCCTTTTAGTGTTTATATCCGGGAAGAGTCTGGGGCTGTGTTCTATACCATCCCCTTAGCTAGCTATAAACACTCCTGTATTCCAGTTTTTTCTTGAGTAGAAGTTCCTTGTAGTAGAAAGCAATTAAAAGCCCTCACCCTTCAATTGTGTTGCAGGACTTTTTTTTTACTTCTTTTTGTCTTTTTTTCTGTATCTGAAGTTCACCTCAAAGCATGCTTTAAGGAATGGAAAATAGGTTGTCTTATCTGCACCTGTGTAAAATAATAGTGAATATATTTGGTGGTATAGGATCCAAATTTTCTAAGTTAAGGAGATAGTGCTCTCCTGATTAGGTTTGCCTTTCAACAAGTTAAAGGAACTATAGGACATTTGTCGAGATAATTTCACCCCACTTTAGCCATGTGAAAATGAGGTATCTATATCTTGCCAGTCGTCTGGTCTTCTTTGACAGTCAGTGATGAGAAAGGCTCCCTTTAAAGGCAATTCATTGCTCCAGCCTTAGGATCCACAAGTTGTTGTACCTCAGTCAGAGATGTCTTCAAAGGAGTTCTCAATTAGCCCCAATAGAGAACACATAGTGTGGCCTCACGGGCAAAGCCTGGTCCTCACTGATCAGTTATATCTACCTTTTTTCTACCATAGGGCTCCGCAGCTGAGATAACAGGTCCCTGCATGCAACAGTGTCTTCATCTGAGCAGATAATGCAGGGCAGTGCTGAGAAAGTGCTTCTGCCAGGCTGCACTTCCCTGCTACAGAGGAAGATGTCTTGAACCCCCTTTGCTCTCTTCTAGGGAAGTGGATGAGTTTGTTGGATGCTGCAGGTTTTTCATGGAATCTTTGGCTGGATTTAGCTTGAGTGCCTTTACAATAAATACATCAGAGTAAGGCTCTCATCCTGCAAAATGTACATATTTTTGAATCCATACACCTGCAGGGTTCATGGCACTACTCTGGTGCCTAGCTCAGCACACACGTAACGTAGCACAGGCAGATACGACTATCACTGCCATCCTGCCGTTTCCATTTCAAACTCCATTTCCACAAAAACCTGAAGGTGACCTCAACCTTCCCCCACGTCCCAGCTGCCAGACACAATCCCTTTGTGCTAGTGATTTACTCCATCTTCACACTTATTACTTTGCTTATTTTCCACATGGTAGTCCCTAATAGTGGAAGAACATTTTTGTCCTCTGCTGATGTGTTGTTCTGCTCCGCAGCAGCCGCCTCTCTGCTCGTCTGCAGCGTTTATTTGTTTTCTACGCAAAGGGAGGTTACTGATTTCTTCCTTTTTTTGTCTCATTTGTGCTCCATTTCTCTGGTGCGCTTTCCATTTCAGCTGACACTTCATGCTAGGGAGAGTGTGATCTTGTTTTTAAGACAGTCACAGGAACCTGTGTCTCTTTGCTGCACATTTCCTGGGGGGTGATGGGCAATCCTCCAACCACTATCTGGCTCAATTCTTTCATGTGTAAAATATCAGTAACACCTCTAAAACTGTGGAAATGACTTGTTGGTGGGGAGGCCAAACTGGAAGGAAAAAGAAATCCAGTAGAATTTCTTAGAATTCATTAGAAGATCAGCTTAGAATTAACCGCTTTAGAAGAAAAGAACAGAACCTAAAGCACCTAATTTGGTGTGAAAACAATGGATTAATTCATTTGCAGAATTGTTTCAAACAGTTTTCTACTTTAAAAAAATTACCCCAAAATAAGCATCCAAGGCATTCTGAGGTGCCTGGCACTCTCCCCCAGTGCCATTCCCTTGTTGTTGCTGAGACTGAAGGGGAAAGCTAAAGATAAATCCATTAATGTTATATAAGGTGCTCTGAAATGCCTCTAAATAAATAAAACAGCTTCACATTGTACACTGCCTATGTGTTAGGCAGTTTGCCTGCAGTGCCAGGACGCTCTTCGCACCCTAAAGGAGACCAGGTGGGGACCAGCAGCAGACCACCCAGAGGTGCTCTCAGGAGGTCTCTGCGCACCACTGAGGTTTCCAGCGTTCAGCACTGCCCTCCAGCCCTGCGCTCAAAAGTCCCTGCGGATAAAAATCTTCATGTGAGGTCCTGAAAAGCAGCTGCAGCTGCTGCTCTGACAGCCGTTGGCTCCTGGGGCATGGGAAGCAGAAGGGATGTGTGCCCACCTTTGTGGTGCGCTGTCCAGACTGCTGGCTTGACACCAAAGAAGAGGAGAAATGTTCTCTTTTCCCTGTTCTGGTGAATAAATTGCCATCATGGCTCGCAGCATTGGCTGGACAGCAGGCAGTGGTTGCACCTTCATCTAGACTTGACTTTTCAAGTCCTAATCACCAGGTTATATCATGATGTTTTTCAAGCACGTAAAGCACTTGGCTTCCTTGCCATCTGCATCAATGAATGGTGACAACAAGATATCCCTGCTTTTTGTAACTCTCGTTGTCAGCAATTGTTTTATAATGGGACTTCATACATCGGTAGGTAAACTGATGGCACTGAGCAATTTGAGGACTGAATGACTGCGATTTCTTTTGAAGGATCCTAAAGGCAAATAAGGGATCCAAAGTTGCAGTGAAATTAGTGACGTTTTCCTTTGGTGGGAGTGAGAAAGGCCAAAATTAGGTTAGTGACAGGCAGACAAGGAGAATCTTTTGCTTTAAGAATTTTTTATGGCTGGGAACAAGCACAGTGAGGGGGAACAATAGCGCAGGAGAAAAGACACTTAACAAAAAGAGACAAGCTATGAAAGGAAAGGAAAAATAAAGCAGTCTGATAAGGTATTTAATGTCTCAACATTCAAGCTTTTCATTTCCAAATAAAGTGCACGTGGTGATAGGCTGGAAAGTTGTTCCCATTTTCAGAAGGATCCAGCTGAAGAGCTCAGACCCAGGAATTCCCTGCTCCACCAAAAGTTGGCATTAGACTCAGATCAGCTGAATTTAGCTGCCCAGCTCTACTAGATTTATGGTTTCCATTCTAAAAATCGTATCAAAAGCAGGACTGTCATATTGCCTAAACCTCTTTCAGCTTTCCAAAGGGATTTGCTCCCTTCCAGCTACGTTCTGCACCTGGACAGGAGACACCAACTGGCCATTGGATAGGGACGGAGTTAGAGTGCTGGTGGCCACCTGAAATGTCCCTAGAGCCAACCAGGAAAAGTATCATTAATTTGGGCTTTCTGCAGCACAGGAAGCATGGAGCTGGCAGCTCTGCTTCTGCTTGACAAGCAAAGCCTTTCCCATTGCTACTTTTCCCCAAACTGGTACATTCATACAGAAGCTTTCGGATCGAAGGAGTGGGCATTTTCCAATACCTCCAACTCTCCCCCCAACCTTTCATCAAAGAGCCTCCGTCTACTTTCAAGCGCAGATGTTTCTTGCCTCGTCCAAGGAGTGGGTCTTATCCCTGACGCAGGGGAAACGGCATCACAACAGCAGCTCCTTTACTCTTGGAATCTGCTGTGCTTCTGTTCAATTCCCTGATTTCTATGTTCCTCTGATAACTTCAGCATCTCAAATGCCATCCAAGAAGTTCCTATGTGCCCCCAACTATGGAGAAAAAGGGAATGTGAAGCCTTTGATACTAAAAGAGAATTTCAGTAAATAAACTTAAAATACTTTATCTGTAAGTTGCAATTGTAAAGCAAATTTCATGATGCTTGGGAACCTGACCCAGGCTTTTTTGTAATGTCTGGGGCTTGCAATGTCATGTTCAACGCATGGCTTCTCTACTGAGGCAACCAACAAAGTGTGCTAATTAATGCCAACCAGGGAGATTTCTGGGGGTGACTTACATCTGCTGGGAACCGCACCGAGATCTCACGACTCATTTCACACAATCAAGGCTTTTATTAAAACATCTCTCTTTCCCCTGCACCCTGTGTGCTAGCAGCAGCCATTATTTGGGGGCAGCGTTTCTCCCGAGGGGTATTCGGGCCATTATGCATAACTCAAAGCACTACCCTGAGAAATTCTTGATATACCGAGCTGTGGAAGAGCAGGTGGACTAGACAGCAATATTTGGCTGCACCTGAGAGCTGCTCCTAACCCCTGCTGCCAAGCACTCTGTTGAGGGGAGAGACATTTCTCTAACATTATAGTAATGTACAGTCTCCCATTGATAACATCTGACTCGAAACGTCCTGGAATCAGGTTGGGTTTATTATGAAAATTCATATCGGCTGCACCACCCTCAAAATCACGTGTCATCCCTAGGTAGGAGGGAACTTGATATCTAGCCACTCCATCCCATCTCCAGAGCCGCATCATGACAGGCTATATCAGTTAACATCAATAATT
This sequence comes from Nothocercus julius, assembly GCA_013398735.1. Taxonomy (NCBI): domain Eukaryota; kingdom Metazoa; phylum Chordata; class Aves; order Tinamiformes; family Tinamidae; genus Nothocercus; species Nothocercus julius. Next base: position 3,532,277 of record VZSV01000044.1, on the reverse strand, counting down.
AATTTTCCAAGGCAGCATCTGCCAAAACCCCTCTCGCGTTGGCTGTGGGGTTAGTGCCACTTGGGCACCTCAAACTGCAGGAAACTGAGGGTGCCTCTGTGGCGATGGCGGCGGAGGATGGTTAAGGGTTGTCCCTCCCTTCCCTTACCCCAGATAACTAAATAAATCTCATGGGGGTATAATGTAGCACGGCACTTTAATCCCCACGCTGAGGTCTGTCGGGGATAAAGTGGATTACAGTGCTGTTTGGCTGGCCGCTGCACCCAGAGCCAAACTCTTACAACAGGATTCAAATCCCTGCCCTAACTCAGAGCACATTTGCTTGTTGCTTTAAAAAATAGCTGTAAGCCAGATTGCCCTGATAAACCAAGCTGCGACCCTTTCTGAATGTATGAATGAACTCTTTATGCTCTCCTTTAAATATGGTTCTTTTCATAATTTAATGAGTTCCTTTAAGAGCTACAGAGAACTAGGAAGGGTGTTTTTATAATAAAGTCACATTTCCCTCCAACATTCAGAAGAGTTAAGGCTGTGTGCACAAAGCTAGTAACTCCTTGAATAAAGGCAATATTTTTTATGCAGCCATACACAGTGCCTAGGAAAATGTCGGGGCCTGGCTAGGGTCTGATTACACTGCAATAATGTACTGTGTAAGGCTGTGGGGCAAGGAAAGGGCCCAAAAGAGGAAAAAGAAAGAAAAAAGGAAGATCAGACCCTGGCAGAGAAGACTAAAGAACTTAGTATGTTCTGCCTATCAAAAGGGTAAGGGGAGATAAATTTATTGCCTATAATGTATCAGAGGAGTTAATAGTCCTGCTAAATACTCTCCTGGCAAGTAGTTGAGTGCTGAAAGAGTAGTTTAAGGGAAAGAGAAGGAAGGAAGGAAGCAAGCACGCAAGGAAGCAATGCTCCTGCCCTAAGCATCTCCCTCTCATTACCACGGCCAAGAGGGGAGCAGTCCCTGAGCTGGGAGGCTCGCGCTGCCTCTCCAAGAAGAGGCTTCAGGGTGCCTGCATGCTTGAAGGAAGCACAGGTTATGAGGCAATGCATATAATACAACTGAGAATGAAGGTGACCTACAGAAGTGCAGGAAATACATGTTTTTCTCTGCTCAGCAAGTGTGTTTTGATTACAGCTCAACGCCAGCTCTCAGAGCGCCTTGAGCACCCTGGGGGAAGTTCGCGAAAGGGCAACGGACAAAAAGCCAGAGGAAAGACCAAGAGGCTCCAAAATGAAACCCAGCCAGCTCTGCGCTCATGCCAAGTGTGCCAGATCCAGGAGGATCCCTGCAAAATTGTCTCTCCCTGCTCAGAGCCTCCGTGTCGGCCTGTGGTACCAAGAGAAAGTAGCAGCAGATCAACAGAGGTGTCTGAACTGATGTTCTCAGAGTTTTTTCTCTTAAAATACACTGGAGAGCTCAAAAACCTTCTTGATTCAAGGACCTGGCTGTGTGAAGAAAGGCAAAGGTTTCTTTTCAGGTGGCTATCTCTCAGCCTAACTTCTCCTAAAGGAAGACGCAAGTTAAGGCTCCTGGTCACAGGACCAAGTGGACGCCTCAGGGGCAGCGTGCCAGCGTGGGCTTTCAACCCCTCCTTTAATCTGCCCGAGGCTCCTCTTGATTTGGCTTCACGATGGGGAAGCAGGCCCACGCACAACGTTTCTCTGCAGGATGCTAGGGTTTCCTGCCCACTGTCACCCGCTCAATATTTTCTGTCATGCCAGAGCACGGATTCACACACGTGATCAGGAACCCCAAGCCCCCAGAGAGGGCTGGGCCTACCGAGTCACTGAACGCTCCCTTTGATGGATGGGGGCAAGAATAGAGGTCTTGGTGCAATTTGACATTAACAGAGTTTTGCACATTGGCACTGATTGAAGACTTGACCTGTGTGAAGGATGTCAGCCCACATAAGCACGCACAAAAATATGATGTCTGTCATTTATTATTGTTCTAGTCAGCCAGGAAGCTGTTCATTTAGTTGCTGTGTGAATATATAATAAAATAATCCCTTTGCAAAGGCTTACAATTTTTGTGTAAGCACAAATATCCAAACCTTGGAGAGAAGGGAGGAAAATGACATTTCTCCTAGCCCTTGTTTTCCTAGCAGGCTTGTGCTCATCGACCACATACCTTAATACAGTTTTCACTTCGCTTGTCAATTGTGAAGATAGATTTGGGGACTGTCAACAAAATGTTACAGTTGAAATGACCCAGCTAGAAATAATAGACTGTGAAACATCAAAGTAGTCATAATACTGTAAACCACCACAGAGGAATACATTCAGACTTCTCCTCCTTTTTCATGGCCCCTCATGTATTGTTCAGTGCAACAGGACAGTCTGGGGACAATTCCTCTGCCCCAGCTTTAGATGCCTCCATGCTGGACCAGCACATCTGCAGCCTCCTCCTTGTGTGATCCTTGAGGAGAAACAAGCACCACAGGGAGCAGATTCACCTGCCTTGTCTCAGACACCAATTTTAGGACAGGACACTTTGTCTGCTAGAGGAATTTAACTACTTATTGCAAGAGAAGTGAAGGCAGGATGACTAGTTCCGGCTTTGGTCTCTTACTTGGAGACATCTAGACTTGGCCACAGGTTCCTAACACGCTCTGGCACTGGTCAGCACAAAGATGTCTAAACATCTTTCCAAAACCTTTAACAATCTGTTTCACAAAACATTGGTGAAAGAGTGAAAGAGCTATTGGAAACTAACCAAGATATCTCCAGAGTGAATCAGCGTTAAAGCCTTTCTCATTTACCCAGCTGGATGTGAACTCTGTAACTGAGAAACTCCTTCACAGCATATCTCACTTTCCCTTGACTTTCTTTTTCAGACCAGGGAGGTTTCTTATGCACTTTCACAACTGCCTGGTGTCACAACAGGATCCCATGGAAAACACATACAACTGGCTTCCCGCTAAAACCCTACCACGTGAGGGAGAACCTTCCCTTGGATGCTTCACCTACATGCAGGACACTTTCCCAGAAGCTTCCATTTATTGCCAAGAGAGTGTTGCCTCTAGAGACTGGTCTCAAGAGCAGCAAAGTCAACACTGACATTGCTCTTCCATCTCCTGGGCTTTGGATTTGAACAGCGCAGGGTTTGGCCGCAAAGGATTTGCCCTGAGACTGCAATGCCCTATATATTAGGCAGAGAGGCATTGAAGCATCAGTTTATTTCAGTACATCTGTAGATAAAAATCCTGCGGCTCACAGTGCAGAGAATCCACAACTTGAGAGGAATTGAACTGATTAAAATCAGGTGTAAGGGTAGATACCAGGGGAGCAGTGAGTGGGTTCCCTTTCTCTGCTTGTGGGGCCTCATCAGACAGTGACACTGGCACTGAAATTGTAATGACTTAATGACTTATGATAACCATTTTCTGCCCTTTTTTTTTCTTTTAATAATTGAAATGATAGACGAAGGGAGCTGGAGAGACAATCGCATAAAAGGGGTCAAGTACAGAAACATTCATTTAAAAAAAACTATCTCTTTATGCACTTAAGAATGTGGCTATTTCTTCCAGCAAAGTGCTTATCCATTTGTTTGGCCAGATGCCTTAAGATAATAATAGGGCTCTGGGTTTTTTAAATGGCCTGTGTTGGTGGCATCAGAGGAGCGCGCTGCGAGTGCTGACACGGGAAGGGAGCAGCATCCAAGTGCCTTCCCTGGCTCCTCCGCACTGGGAGAAGGAGAGGGCAGAGGGAAACCCGCTCACACCTGCTGTTAAGAATGAGCTCTCTCCACTAGCACTGCCTGAGACTGGAAATTTAAGGATACCTGCCCTTTCTGGGGGTGTTGCTTTTTGGATCTGAAGGTGGAAGAGGTGGGTTGCTGTTTGCATGCTCCAAAGAGGGCCCTACCGCAGCAGTGGACCTCCCTGCAGCTTGGAGAAGATCCCCCGTGCACCCCCTTCAAGTTCCTCATGGGGACTTCACCAGAACCAAAATATAAGTTGTCCTCAGATAAATTTGTTTCTGAGTTTGTGTAAGGCCAGTAGAGCAGCACTGCAAGCCAGCAAGGACTTCCAGCACCACAAGCTTTCCTTCATTGTAGTTGGTCACTCAATGCTGTGATAAAGTAATTGAAGTGTCCCAGTTGCTTTCCTCCCCTGCTAGTCCTTCTCCACATGTGGTTAAAAAGAAAAAAAAAAAAAAAGAACAGGGCTTTGCCATAGACGGAGCCGTTGCCGCTTTGGCAGTGAAAATCTCGAAATGTGCAAATAAGAGAAATGTTTTATGAGGTCTATAAATAGTTTTACATTAAGGCAAATGTATTCTCCTGCCAGAAATAGCTTCACCTTGCAAGCAGCTAAGGACACGTCCAACACCAGAGGAGCACCTTCAGGCACCCATCAGGAGGCAGAAACAGCCCTTTCCACCCAAAAGCAAACACTATGAACAGCCACAGCCCCCGCCGCTGCCCCCTCCTCCTCCTCCTGGCTGCTTCGCTGTCGGACCTGGGGATGGTCCAGGCGCTGGGCTGGTATCCTTGCACAAAAAGAACCATCTATTCAGCAAACTAACTTTTCTCCACCATTTTCCCCCCCCCCAAAAAAAAACCACTTGGGTATAAAAAACGCTTGAGTTTTATTACACAAAAGCAAGGAACTGGGAAACTTTGCTCATCTGGGGACAGGAGATGGGGGATGAGCAAAGTCATCCCAAAATTGTATTTAGCAGCTGCTTGCTGTCCCTCCGCTCCGGAGTGAGCCCTGCAGGAGGTCGGCAGGAGCCTCCTCCTCGCCAGGGCTGCAATGTGTTAACAACCCTCTCCCTTCCTTGCTCCAGCATCGCTTCCTTCCCGCAGAGAAGCGCCGGGGAGGGCGTTGAGAAGGGACCCAGAAGGGACAAATATTTGCAACTCACCTTCAGGCTGTGTGTTGGGTTGACAACGCAGACGAGCTGCCCGGCAGCTGAGAAAACCCTCTTTGCCTTGTAGTGCTGAAACCGCAGGTGGATGAGATCTAACACAGCCCCAAAGCACTGGGTGAAGAAAAGCATCCCAACTTCTGTCGCTGCGGCTGCCGGCGGCGGGCAGGCGAAGCAGCGCCGTGGTCCTGGAGCCCGCGGAGGGAGTGCGGCCGGCGAGGACTACGCTCCGGCACGGCTTAGCATGCCTTCATATTCATCATCAAAATAAGACGGGAAGAGGCTTGCAGCAGCGGGGCGGCCAATGGAAAGGACAGAAATGTTATCCTTGAGGTCCGGAGACAGCCAATAACGAATGCCTCCCCTCCAGAAACTCCCTGATGAATTGAGCCTGGCGGAGAATGTATTATTGAACATTACCATACATCAGCACGTTGCATTTATCTTGTGATTACAGCCAGTGCTACGCGAGGCAGCAGAGATATGCAGGCGGAATTGATTGCTTAATGTCTCCATTTATTAATTGACTTAATTTAACAAAAGAGCTCTCTAAGAGGAAGCCTAAATGCAGAGTGCAGAAAGGAAGTCAACCGGTGAAACTGTTAGAAAGTAGCAAAATAGATCAAATGGACTGTATTGCACAGAGGGAAGCAGCCCCACAAAAAAAAAAAAAAAAAAAAAAAATCAGATATGCAAAGAGAATTGCTGTTTCTTCCTGGGGTTAAGCAGAAGTAGATCTCACTCTATAAATAGATTCACGTCTGTGTATTTTATGGGCATCAATTTGTGTTTTTTTTTTTTATTTTATTTTATTTTTTTTTTTTACTGCTCTGATGGTTTCAAAATTTCATAATCAGCTGCTTTGCAAGGGGAATGTTCCCAGAACACTAATAGCACCCCCCGATAAAAATAGTGGAGGTCTTGGGTCTGGTGCAACTTGGGATAACTCCATTTAAAGTCAGCACTCTTCTCCTGATTTACACTCACTGATGGATCAGGTTTGCTGGACACAAAACATAGTAATTACTGGGTGCAGGAAATATGAGAGCACAAAAAGGCACAGAGCACGCTTCTAAAAATAATGAAATACATGATGCATGAGAGCACACACACACAGGGAAACTTGCACAGAGGGAGAAGTGGCGTCTAAATCAACAGAATAATTAAACATGCAGAAGCCTTTTGCTTGTCCTTCATGCGCATATTGGCAGGCAGGAAATTATTAACTAGCCATTAGATTGTCCTAGACACTAAAAAAAAAATCAAGGAATTAGGAAAGTGCAAGGAAAACAACATGCTTTTGTATGTTGTTGCCGATGTGGATCTGCATTGGTGGGCTGGGATTCACGCCAAGCCGTTGAGTCTCATTAAACTTGAGGCCCCATAGCCAGGTTTTCCAGGAGGTGAAGGCGCCGGAGCAGCCATGGGAATCAGAAATCACATTTGTTTTGTGGGGCAGTCCTGTGTGATATGTTGCTCTGCTTGTTAATAAATCAAAGAGGGCTAATTTAATTAGCTCTCTGCCAGAACTTCCTATGAGGGCGCTATTTAGGTTTGCTAGCTAAGTACTCAGACGGCTTATTTAGCCCCATGTAATCCTTCTCCCTTCAAAGCAAAACAGATAAAAGTAACTTCTCTTTCTTCTTTGGCTCCTTTTTAAATGTGAGGGGGATCAGGATACTGCTCAGGATAGAGGAGCCCACATACAAAGCGAGCTTCAATCTGTGACCGAATTGCCACCACTGCTAGTTCTTAAATCAATACTGCAATACAGGCTCTGCCAGACTGCAGAGAATCTTTATATGGAAAAAAAAAAAGGCTGGAGTAGATAAGTAAGTGGAATATTGAGAATGCTGGAGCAGCTGACCCTCCCCTTTCCCTCCCCCCCTGAAAAAAACAAACAGACAAAAAAAAAAAAAAAAAAAAAAAAAGAGAGGAATATGTAACTTCCTGTTCTTAGCATTTGCTTGTAAATGAGAACAGGAGATAATTTTTGCAGTGCTGAAAGAGACTCAGAATATTTTCAGACAGGCTGAAGGACAAGGGAGAGAACTGCTTTTCTTCAATGTTTCTTTTTCTTTTTTTTTTATCTTTCCTGTTCCCAAAGTAACAGTGACTATTTGTCTATCTATCTATCCATGTATCTCTTATTTATTACTATTTGGCAGATTGCAGCTGCAGAAACACATTATTGCTACTTGGGGCCTGCTGGGATTATCTCTGTTTCACTGGCATTGCGGCTCTGCCCACAGCCCTGTGCTTGTCATGCTGTCCCCGGAGGCATAAGTGCTACAACCCATAGGGGCTGAGGACCTCCTTCATCCTAAATGCATATAGTGGCCCCTGGGCTAGTGTGGAAAACAGGGAGTGGTCATTCTCGCAAAGAAAAGTCTGGCAAAGATATTCTTGTAAAGAAAAGTCTGCACTGAGATGTGTAAATCAGGAGTCTACCACTTGAAGAAGTGCGTGGGGACCTTGGAGGGTGGGCGATGGACACTGAGGCAGAGCAGTCTGCACCTCACAGCGCCTAACCCCCTGTCTGGGGCTATGTGCTCAAGTATGAGCGCTAAGTGCCTAAAAAATCTGGCTCTTGGAGAGCAAGGATGCCCCCAGAGGTCTGCACGTGGATGCCTCGATTTCAACATGTGATTTTTTGAAGAGCAGCTTCCTAGTAGGAAAATTCGTGGAAACAGCTAAAACAAGTGCTCATGGCACCCGAAGGTACCTCCTGATCAGCGTCGCTTGAGTTCACGCTTGAGACTACGCTTTTGCAAAATGCGCCTTACCTACAAGCTATGTGGCATGAGTACTTTATGTTGTCCATATTCTTTGCGTCTCGAGGCCCAGACATAGCAGCAGTTTGCTACATTTCAGCAGGGAACTTAGCACCAGCTCGACAGGGGACCCTCATCAGCTGCCCTGCGGTAAAGGGCGCAGTCTTACACGAGCTGTAGAAGCAGAACAGTGCTGTGGATGTAAAACCAGGTGTTTCTGCTTTCCCATGCTCTCAGCCAGCATCTCCCCATCACTGTGAATTCATGACGGTCCCAAGGGCTGAGCTGCACTAGTAAATTAACCCCATCATTGCTCATGCCCATTAATTGTTGCCTCGCATTTTGTCCTGGGCCAAGTAACCCTCTTCCAGGCAATGCCTGGGGATGGCTGGTTGATGGCCCTGATCCATTCCCATTGGGCACCTTGGGTGTGGACGACCTATTTGGAGCAGGGAGGAAGAGAGAACTGAGTCTCATTGACACATCCGCGGTGCTTCTCAGCCTCAGAGAGCGAGTCCTCATGGACTCCATTGAACTGTTAGAGGTAACCAGAGAGATAAGAAGCGAGTCCACAGGCAAGATGGACTTGACAAACCTGGTTTAGTTGCTGGTTGCTGATTTCTACAGATTGTTGGCATTATTTCCCAGATAGTTAATTTTGTAACATGGCAAAGACCATAGGTTAAATCTTCATTAGGATCCAGATTTTGCCAAATTAGCAACCCTAGTGGTGACATCTTTATAGTATGTATCTGAAAAGTCAGGGTTGAAATTTTCAACTCACTGAGCTATTTTAAAAAAAAAAAAAAAAAGTTCATGATCTGCTCCTGCTAAAATTCACATGAGCTATCAACACTGTGAAATTTACAGCACCTTTGCTCCTCCCTGGAGAAGCTGAAAGTGGTTCCATGCAGAGCTTGGCAAGGCTGACTCAGGCCTCACAGCCAAATTTCCATCTGTGGAGGTACCCCAAGTCCCACAGCTTTGGGCTGATCAGACACAGGGAGGTTGGGAGGTTTTGTTGCTCATGTCCCAGTGCTGCAGAGGACGTGCTTGGCGTTGAGCCTCCAAAGGACCAAAGGAAGGACCGAAGGAAGTCGCTGGCCTGATTTGCCATGGCTTTGCTGCCACATATATAATTAAACCACCTGAGGGCTGGATGCTGCATTCACAACCCAATCACTTCTCTAAGCCTCTTCAAACGCACAGCACCAGCATGAAAGGGGCAGGCCTCATATTTGAAGAGCTCCCCCTCTACATCCTGCTTTCCTGCCTGGTGCTCCTGTGCTCTCTCTCTGCCACCTCCACCACCGCAGGTGCCCTGACCCGAAGTCCTTTCCCATCCCGAGCTGTGCAGATCTGGGTTAGTGTCTCTGAAACTGAAGGGCTGATGCCGAGATTCCTCCTGTGTGTCTGCCCTGAGGCTCACTGCTGTCCCGCACAGCAATAGGGAAAACCCAACACCTCGCAGGGGACATTGCCAAAAGGGTCCCCTTTTGGGTTCAACTCCATCTTCTTCAGCACTTCAGGAGCAGGACTCGTGCCAGCTCACTTTGGACAGTCACTTGGGGATGTGGTGCCTCTGACCCTGCTTGGACACCAGCTTTCCCCACATCGTCTTGGAGCAGGACGAGCTCCTTTGTGGCTCCTCACTCCGCCGTGTCCACTGCTGGCCATCTGGAGGCCTCTTTCCACCATGGCAGGGCAGGCAGGGAGGATGTCTGGTGAAATGGCAGAAACTACAGGCCGTAGTGGTGAAACAGAGAAAGAGGAGATGGCTTCATCTTATCTCGGCTTCTCCAATAGCTAAAATTGCCATGTTTCACTTCTCTCTAGATCTTTCTGAGGTAGGTGGGTTTTGTTACATATTATTCTACATGTTTTCAATGCAAAGGTGATGTATGAAGCTTCAGCTACTTTTCTGGATCGCCGGGCACATTTTGAGATATTTGCAACATTAGTTAGTGTTTTCCTCTGTTGTCCACCAGATGTTTTCAGTAAGAACACAACCCAAGACCCTCCTGTTCAGTGGAGGCTCCATCCAGCCCAGCACTTATCTCCACCGGTGACTACAGGAGGCAGTATTTTGGGACAGCACATAAGCCAGAGCAACTACCCCTTGTCCATGCTTTCCCCCAGCATCCACAGCTATCGTTCTCAGGGCTCAGGAGGCTACATCTGTACAGAACTAGATCCAATAATTTCTGAGGCTGGCAGCAGTGTTGCAGGGCTCCCACTTAACCTCTGTAAACCACATGTTGCCTCATGCTGAGCGCTTCGGTTGCACTTGGGTCAGAGCCTGCTCTTGTCAAGCAGTCTGAGTGGAAACCTGCCCTGAAAGGAGATGCTGTAGCACCTCCCAGTAAGTTCTTCCAGCAGCTAGTTATCTTTATAGCTAACATTTTTATCTTACTTCCAGTCTGAATTATTTTCTTGCTTAGGTAAATGTCAGTGTGCCTTCTCTTGCTAAATTAAGATAGTCTTTAGCATCACAGATCTTCTCCATGGGAAAGCACTTTTTTTTTTTTTTTGCTCTAAACTCTCCTTCACAAAGCAACAAACAGGCAGTATTTCCATTGCAAAGCACATCCCTTCCCCGAGATCAGCACTGTTTTTGCAGCTTCTCTATACATTTTCTCTACCTCCTCCTCCTCTTTTCCTGAACCTGATCTTTTTCCCACATGCAGAAGCAAGACGAATTATTTGGCTCACAGCTCTACACTGAGCTGTTTGTGGGCACGGTGCGGTGGTTCCTTGGGCCGGCCTCGTTCCCACACCTCCTCCTCATCTGCTGGGGAAAATTCCCACCTCTCCGACTCCCCGGTGTCTGCAGTGGTGAGAGATACTGCGAGAACGGGAACAAACCTCTTCTCTCTTTTTTAGAAAATGAACCATTTTTCAGAGCAAAATACAGTTGAATTTACCAAAACATTTTATTTTTAGCAAAGAATTTTACTAAATATATTTTCAAACTTTCTATGAAAAGATATGAAGATATGATAGCTTCCCAGAAGATACTGATGTTTTAATCAGAAGCTGATTGTAAACATCCTAAGAGCTTTCTTTTTCTCAAAAGTCCAATTTTTATTTGGCAAGATCTTTCAAGAATATCATTTTTAAAAACAGCTAAATAACACATCAATTAAAAATGTAAGTGGTAAATGCCACAGGCGATTTTGTAAAACTAAGAAGAAAACTGAGTGCTGTGAACGGGGACCAATTTTCTGATTCTGAGATTCTTCTCACCGTGTTTTTTTCCTTAATCTCTTTTCCCTGCTTGGTCTGTTATTTTTTTTTCCCTCTGCAGTGATGCTTTCCCCTCCTCTGCTCGCTTATTAGCAGGAAGGTTTATGGCAATTTCTCATGCTGCTTCTCTCCACAAACTTTATATCCAAGAGAGCCTCTCCCTTAACTTCCACTAGCCACCCGGCAGCTCCATAAAGACACATTACATTCTCATGCCATTATAAGATAAAGTAACTGCCATCATTTCCTATTCACAGGGCCTGCCTGCTGCCCACATTAGTGTAAGGATGTATCGCTTTCAACAGGCAGCTTAATGTAGTGCCCGGAGGAGAAACGTGCCTTGCTGGGCTGCATCGGCACAGAAGGCACATGGACCACAGCAGCCTCATGTCAGAGGCAGAAAAAGCACCCGAATACAGTAGTTATCGGCACAGGAGAAAGGCCCTGTACACAGCAAAGTTGCAGGGGATTCCAGGCTACCCAGCAGGACGGACTGAAGTCCCTGCTCCTCCAGGTCACAGCAAGAATTTAAACTCAGCCTAGCTTCAGGGTTTCAGATCTTACATGCAGGTTTTCCTGGCACTGGACTTCAAAACCTACTCCAGGCAGGTTTTGAATCCGAGGATTTCCCAGCCATCAGAGGTGGCATGCATCCTCCTCTGGCAGACACCTTGGTCTGAGCTAGCCAGCCCTGGCTTCACAAATAGCAGAAAGCAGTCGGTCTGGGGCATCTCTTCTTAAAGCAGATATCTAAAACGGGTTACATGACTCACAACCTGAAAGCAGCAAATTGCATTGGTGGATTGTACATGCACAGCTCGGATCTCAGGTGCTATACTAGGGACTCCTAAATCAAGTGAGATAAATCCCAAACCCTAGTTTGGGGCATTACTATGCAATGGGTACTACTATGTAAGCAGTTGCTCCAGCCAATCCACTTGGCATCCTGATACTCATCACTGTTAGCTGGTGTGGATGCAGGGAGTCAGTCCAGCAGGTCCAGAAAGCACTGGGCTTCCCAAGAGTAGCCAGGTTCCATCTAAGTGCTGATTCTAAGGCTTCCTGGCAAGCTTGGATGGAAATATAGGAATTACCTATTGGCTTCCATTATGGGAGGACTAAGCATCATAGCGGGGCCTGCCTCAGTGCAGTCTTACTTGCCAAGAAAGGTCCAAGAGCCCCAGTGACCCCAAATTAGACTGGTGGCAGTGTCTGCAACACAATGCAAGCACCTGTGTGCCCCCATGTCCCCATCCCACTTAGGGTCATAGAGGTCTTCTGCTCATGCCTAAGATACCAGGTCAAAGAGCCAACCCTGTCAAGCTGTATCTAGCCAGAAGCCCTTCAGCAGCACAGAAAAGGCCCACAGATGGCCAGATGGTGAGCACAGGGGAGTGCAACACCATCTGAAGGTCTTACCAGTTCCTGCCAGCTCAGCACTCATGGGTCCCACGGATGACCACTGCCCAGGCAGGACATGCAGCCTTTCTGCATCTGCACTTACTCATTTCGAAATATTCCTGATGGCGCTAGTTACACTGAGGTGTAACTGTGAAGCTTAATTAGCTAATGGCACAGAGTTTCAGGGAGTTACTTAGATGAAAGGCAGTGTGAAGGTGCCAAGGACTGTTATGATGACTACCACATCTGAGTGTATGACCAGAGGCATCCAACCAGCATGAGCTGGATGAACTAGGTGATATCTTGCCTGGACCATACGCCCTCACACGTACAGGCATCCAAGGCACCCTGGCAGCTGGTGGCATTTTTTCAGACCATCAGCACAAGAGCTAGTTAAGGTAGAGCCCAGCTATAGACAACACAGGGACTCTTTTTTCCTCAGAAAGCATGAAGAAGAAAGGGTATAGATCAAGGAGGTGTAACTTGGAGCACCAAAACCTCTTCACAAGTTCATGTGTGACACTCCTGTGATCCTTGTTGTGTTTGTAGACAAGCATCCGATGGCAGAATTTGACTCAACTCATTTATTTCACCTCCTCAGAGTCACAGAGGAAAAGAGAAGTGGATAGTTCTGCCTGAAGTGGATTTTCGGGCTGGGCTTCAGCTCAATATACCCTTCACTTACTCAGATGTTAGCAGAGTTGAAGCAGATTAATACTTGCTGTTGCCAGCCAACCAGTGCAGGGAAATCTGCCCAGCCTTCTCCAGGTTTTGTCCTGCAATGGCTGTTTTCTTTCTTCACATCAGAACTAGCATCTGGACAGTGATTTCCTTGTGAGCTAGAAACAGACTGTGAAGTCCAGGATTCGGCTTTAGATATCGCCCTTGCCTGGACTGACGCAGTGAATGCCAGGGCAAGAAACACTGTGCAGGATTATCAACATGCGATCCCTTTCTGTCTGCTCTTTGCAATGAGGATGTAAAAGGATGCTGTGCCATGCTTCAGAGTGACAGGCAAGGTGGAGGATGTCGGTAGAGCAGTGCAGAGGGGCAGGAGGTGAGAGCTGGCAGGGCACAACAGAGGGAGATGCGATTCCCAGGATGGGAGGTGATCTACACCTGACATAGAGGTCACCTAAGTGGAAAGATGTCTTTCAGAAATGATATGGAGAAAACAGACTCCAGATAGGATCAGGCCACAAGACCTACGGGCACAGCGAAACTAGACATGAAGACCTCTGGTGTCATGGTGGTCATGTTCTGGTGATTCAGCCTGCTTTTGGGTGGCATTAGGCTCCTCATTCAAGAATCACATGTAGTTAAAAGATGTTGTGACTCCTGTGTGGAGTCACACCTGCGTGGATGTGACATCTGCATGGGCCAGGTGACTCACCAGGAGTCTGCAGGAAGCTCGCAAGCAGTGTTACTCTGACTTAGACCCCTTCCTCCTGTGCCTATAAATAACCAGTCATCCTTGTGTGGTGGAAAAACATGTATTTGGAATTACTAATCTTGGCTATAAGCCCTTAATTCATCATTTTCTTGGAGTAAGACGGTGCAACTCTCCTTCACGCTGGTGGGCACGTCACCTCATCGGGTCTGCCTGGGCAGGTAATTGCACAGCAGTGTAGGTTGTCAGGGGGGCTTGGAATAAATCTGGAATATGTAGCACTGGAAATGAAAACAAACAAATAATTATTTGTAGACGTATCATACTGTAGGTTTCCCTGGGGAAAACTGTTTTAATGCTGTCTGTATAGGGTTGCCCGCGTTTCGGGACACAGCTAGAGGACAGCCCTTATTGCTTTCCTTCCTCCTTTTGTGAATTTAACTAAATTAATTTGATTTATAGAGCCAATAAACAGGAGCTTCTGTCCCCTGCTCTCAAATACGATTGTCAAATGGGCTGTTCCTGCAGCCAACCTTCAGCCAACAATAACAAAATTCTTCTACTTGAAAAGAATCTTTTAAAGGGACAAACGTCCTAATTTTCTCATGTCTTTATTCCAGGTCTGTTTTCTGGAGAATAACTAATGCTTTTCATAATGAGATCAGCTTCATCTCGGGGGACACAATCACCTTCTTCCTGGAATGCCTTTCATGCCAGAGGAAACCAAGAGCAATATTGTCGGCGAAAATCCCAGCTGACACTACACATTTTTTACTGTGATAGAGCCAGCCCTCAAGAGGCGAGTAGAGCCTGACCTCAACAGAGCCAGCAGAGCTCAACGTTATAACACCCAGCCTGGGATTTAGCTCTGGTGCTTTACACTGAGGTGAAAACGAGCAGAGCCTGCTCTCCAAGAAGATTTTCCTGAAAAATTACTATTTTGAGTTAACTGTCTTGATAGGAAAACATACCTCTGTTAGCAGTAATAGCTTCAGAAGAGCTCCCAGTGTGTTTTTTAAGTACCATCCCTGGGACTAAAACTGTGGCACATCAAAAAGCTGGGCAGTAATTCAAGGTTTGATTTCTTTCTTTTTTTTTTTTTTTTTTTGTTCTGGCTCTGTGTTTCAATTTCTCTTTGGCATCACTTAAACAAAAACGTAAGCCCTCTGCGTCCGGTAAAAAGCGAGCATGTAGACAGCTCAACACAAGATGCAGGAGTTGGTTATCAGGACCATCACGACCGTATCATGACCCATTACTCAAAATCCCCACAGCTCTTCCATTCGCCACTGCACAGCGACCCTCTCCCTGCCGAGCCCTCCACCTCTGACACCTCTCCGCCAGGCTGTCGCCTCAATCGACAAAATCCAGATTAACCAGATGAGCCCTGACCCGTGGCCCCAGGGCCGCCGCGCTCGGGCTCTGGGGAAGTCCCAAGAGATTTCATTTGAGAACACGTGGTTATTCTGCATTTTAAATGGCAATTTATAAAGAACAAGATAGAGCTAACACTGGAGACACAACTTGTTTGAAATGCAATCCTTGCCATGCAATGTGACAGCCGCATGCCTCGGGGTCTGCCTTTTTTATTTTCTTTTTAATGTAAAGATATCAAATCATCAACTGAATAACCTGGTGTTATTTCACCTCTCTGTATGAAGCAAGACCATCAGAGGCACTTTTCTTAATTACTCAGCAATCCCACTGAGATTAATTTATCTCCAGGGTTAAAATATGCCAGGCATTTAAAGTGCAAACCAAATGATTGTATTTAAAGTTTGCCAGAAGGACTATCAGCATTTTATGAGTGCAACATCCCTGTTCGAATGATTTGGAAAGGTGGCTGTGATATATTCCGGTTAATTATTTCTTCTGATGGTTTTATAAATGTGCTCTCTACAGTCTACAAACAGCGTACATCTTGACTATATACGACATGTTTGTCTTTAACTAAACGCAAATCAATAAAGAGACTCCACTTTTCATTTAATGTTGCTGTTGGTTTGCTGCTCAAAATTAAAAAAAAAAAAAGTACAAATATTAGTTAAACAATAAAAATCCTAAGAGGTAGCTCAAAACTTAAAAAATAGAAGCCATCCATGGTATTGGAATTAGATGGCAAATTTGCCTGTGCTCTGAAACGGGAAGCAGGAGGAGTTGGAAAGGTTTCAGCCCTCCGGGCGCCGGTGTGAGACCTCTGTGAGCCCAAGAACAGGACGAGCTGCTCTGCTGCAGAGAGCAGCTGCCATCAGGAGCCAGCGAATGACAGTCCCCAAATTCACCTCAGGAATTCCTGGAGTTTTGGATTCCCAACCTCACTCTTCCGGTGACAGTTCTGCCGGGTCAGTCTGTGATACTGCTGCTCCGGATAAAAATTACTGCTCAGCCGAGGAGTTCCAGAGACGAGTTAATATTTGCACAAGGCTTTGAGCACGTAAAGCTTTAACTTGCGGTCGTGAAGCTGCCTTGGAGGAATCTGGCAAGCCAGAGCTGTGATCTATAAATCAAAGCCCTGAGCAGCTGTTCCTCTGGTGACTTGTGCTGTGGAGCACAGTCCCGGAGGACAAATCCGCCGCAGAGTGCACGCTCGCCAGGGAGGGGGTCCTGGCGCTGTCCCCCTGCTGCCTGCTCCGGCATCCCACGGCGAGCTCATCCCACGGCCTCCCCCAGGAGATCCGTCAGAGTATGTCGCAGGAGAAAAAATGATCGAAAAAATGAGCTGTTTCCAAACTGCTGAGGGCAGACTGCTGCCGTACTTTTTAAATCTGCCTGCTTTTACCTTTTGGTGAGGCCAAGGGGTATTTTCAGATGCTCTTCCGAGTTTCTGCTTTAGGCCAGACAAGAGCCCAGGCTGCACAGGCCTCCACTCCGATCTGCCTTGGTTCCCCCAGCACCCCAAATAGCAAAAGGGCTGAGGGTCCAAGCTTGTGCCTTTTGTTTTTAGCCATTGGATCCACATTCAGACCCTGTGGAGCATTTCCCAGAGAGTTTCCTTAGCGTTTTGCATGGGAACATGTGTGGTCCCAGGAGAGGAGGAGAAGTGAAGGTGGACAGGGCCCTCCATGGCTGGGCTGCACAGGGAGCGCCAGCATCACCTCCATCACTCGTCTAGGGGCACTTCACCACACGTGGGACTATCTTAAGCCCCTCTGGGAACCCAACCCAAACCCTGAAGCTGGAAGTGGCCACTGCACTGGTAGGGATGGACTTCTCCCAACAAAGTCAGACCAAGGAGAGCCGTAGAGGAGGAAAACAGTGTCCAGAGGAACTCACACATAGCAGTTACTGTTAATATTGCTATTTCTTATCACAAGAAAACATGAGCAAAACCAAGGAGGGTGTAAAAGGCTTTTGCTTCTGCTTATTCAAATCTTCCACTGTTTGCCAATCCCTTCCATTTTTTCTCTTGGAGAAGAGAAAACCCTCCTAGATCCTTTTCCAAGGCTTTATAATTAATGTAAGCAGAGCCCTGAGGGGCGTTCGATTTGTGTTAGCATGTCAGTCTCATTTACAGTTAATTTGGGACAGATCCACTCCACTTTGCTGGACGGTAGCACAGAGTGGGATCTGTTTATGAGATGCACTTTATTACCAGCAGAGGTACCCTCAGGGCACTACATCAATTTACAAGTACTTAGTTGCTGCTTTCCCTTAACCCTTTGGTTGCCAGTGCATTGCCTTGAGTAAACTAAACAAAACAGAGGACTTGTAGCCATGGTTGGCTGTGTCAGGCTGGAAAACAGCTATTCCCTTAGCTCATGGACCCTAGTAAGATGGAAATAGTGAGATGGAATAGTGAGGTGGAAATGAGACATCCACCTGCATCCTCATAATACTGTTGTTGTCCGGAGCGGCTGTGGCTTTAGCAGATCTGAAGAGCTTTGACAGGAAGGTGGAAACCCATGGGGATGGGTTCAGGTGGTTTCACCCTGATCCCAGAGTACTGTGAATGCTCACTTGCCTGCAGAGATGAGGGAACCCAACCTCATCATCAGGAGCTCATGTGGCTCCTTCCAACACTCCTATGTCCTGGCAGCACTGGGAAGGACAAAGGGACAGCTCCCTCTTGTGCCTGTCGCAGTGGCCAAGGTCCATCCTAACCTCCTGACCCAACCTGGAAGATGTCAGCACAGACAAAAAAAGCCCCTGTTTTAGTGGGGAGAAGACATTTCCCCATTAGCACAGGCTGTGATCTAAAACCAGCTCTGTGGGCAGGACCCAGCAGCATTTTCACATGCTCTTTGCTCACTTTCCTGCTTTTGATTAAGTCAGCAGCACTGTCCTCTTCCTCCGGTATCACGTCAGGGTGTAGAGGTCATTCCCCACAGCCCAGGGTGCTGACAGGGACTCTGTACCTTACACCAGGCTTGGTTTTGTTGCACTCTACAGAAAATAACAAGAGGAAGGAAAATGGGCTGCTGCTGGAGCAGCTTTCAGACCAGTCACACCTCTGTCAAAACTGGGGCAGGAAAAGCCCAGCAGAAAGCAGCAATAAAACAGGGATCCGTGGGAAATGACAGCAGAGCAGGCATGTCAAGGAGGTTTAAATGGCCGGCTTACAAAGGATAGTAGAGTAAATGCCGTTAATACAAAGCATTTTAAAGCCAGTGGTAAATGACAACTATGCTCCTTTCCTCCTTATTATTAAATCATGTTGGATTAATCTGGCATTAACTGGTATTTCTGCCTCTCTCCTCTGTCATACAGATGCATAGTTGCTGTGAAGCCATGACCTTGATACATCTCATACGAATTTCAGCGAGCTGTGTGGGATCAGCCTCCGTCTGCAGAGGCGAGAGAGGGACCCTTCCTTCCTCCTGCTCAGCTTGATTATTCTACCCTTCCTAATCAAATCTGGTGATGTTGGAGATATTATCTCTATGTGAACATTGAGGGCTGCTGGTACCAACGTACACATGATCATGATGTTCCACCATGGGATGACAGCAATGAAGAGATAACCCTTGAGGACCCATTTTGGGATGTCTTGGGAAATCGGGAGTGATGGGCGTGGGTTACACCCAGAAACAATGACAGCCTTTAAGAAAGCAAATGTTCATTAAAGCCCAAAGCTATATATACGTATATAATAGCCTCAGTTCCCGGAAATTCTCCTGAGCTTTCTGGTCCTAGTAACATGTATCCTAAAGCAGAGGATGATTGCTGCGTTCATTGAATATATAGATTGGTGAGATCTCAACTTTTGTTTTAATCTTTCCATCACCTATGATATTTTTTACACGGAAAGCCTTATTATTTAGAAAAGAGTTTCTGTCAGCCTTTGAGCAGATGAAAAGCTTCAGCATCTTAATGGAAGGTAAATTGCTGGTGCTTTCACAGCCAGAGCTCTCTGTGTCCAGACGGAAAGGTTAACCATTTAGCACCTGCTCCACTTGAACACCATTTTCCAAGGGAGTGAAATTTGACATAATTTGCTGCAGCATATCCACTAGCAGGAGGACCTCCTCCACCCCACCACAGCAGGGCTCTCTGGGAGGACCTAGGATGATGCTACCTCATTCTCCTGTCTCATGTGCTTCTGTTTGGTTGTTTTTTTTTTCACATGCACTCATATATTTTCCTACATTGCTTTGAATCTGGACTCAGTCCACCTCTTAGCAGCTAGTTGCCCCTTGCCAGTGCCCAAGGCTGCTTACACGTGCAATTTCAGTGCACTTCTGTACCTGCTCCCGCTTTTCACGATTGGGCAATGTGGTTATTTGCTGCAAGAGGTGGTCACTTCATGCCAGGGGGTCCAAAGTTTTGCTTGGAGTTGGGGGGGAAATCCCATGCAGGATGTTCAAGGGACAGCAGAGGCAGCAGGGCTGGATGGGCAAGGCAGGACCATGGTGGCTCTCCTCTTTGTGCAGCCGAGGAATAAGACCTTCATTTCTTTGCTCCTCAAGTGTGACCGGCTGAATCCCTCTTGGGCCGTGACATGATGACACCCAGCATTTTCCTGCCACCGTCCTCCCCCAATGCCTAGGGTAAGTTGGGCGATTTCTCCCTGCCTCCCGTGCCCAAAGCAAATGAGCAATTTCACCAGGGAGCTGAAATCGGATTCCAGCCTAGGTGTCTATATGGTGAGGGCAATTGCTTTAATCCATTAAGCTACTTTAGCTCCCTGTCTTTATCTGAAACTCCCAGACAGAAGTGTCACTGGGAACTTGATGGACTTAACTACTTAGTGCAATCAAGGTTCCCGCGTGCAAATTACAATTTATTGGTTAGCTTGTTTAAAAGGGAAATGGCAAAAAAAACCCTTTAAAAGTTCTTTATTAAAAGCTCGTACAAGCTTGGACACATCATTTTAGAACCAAATCCTCATTAAACAAACTGGGCCAACAAGAAAGCATTTCAGTAGACTAGTGGGGCAGGAGTGATGTGCAGATGTTTGATTTGAAAGCAGCTGCAGCCTGGAAACCTATCTGTTTTTAAAAGGGAAGATAACCCAACACATACACCAAAAAGCATAGAGCTGGTTAAATCAGCCAGGCTACCAAAAGTCCTTTGTTTGACATGTTGATTTCCCAGCTCCCCATTTTTTGGCAAACCATAGAAGGCTTCCAATATTTTCCTGCTGAATCCAGCTATCACAGATCTCTAACTTAACGTTTAAACCGGAATCACAGTTTTTCGATGTCTGCAAGCAGTGTGATGCATAATGAAATCTGCTTTGGGCATCAGGCTTTTAAAGTCCCCTGAGGCTATTATTATATTTAGATTTTGAGGCAGGAGCCCTTTGTGACCTCAGCCCCTCATTCCTACACATCCACTGCAGATGAAAGTCACAGGGCGACTCAAGAAAAATTTGGGAAAGGACATGGAGCTGGCACTGGATATGCGGGCAGCTCCGCAGCCTCTAAGTTGAAACTCCTCGCTGGGGGTGAAGACATGGAAAGTTGCTGGCTTGGGCATCCCAAAGCCCTTGTGTCCCACCTAATGCCTAAGCCAGCTCAACAGAAAGCCTAAAATGCCTCATTACCCTTCACAAGATTATTAAAGGCAATCAGGTGGGGGACTCACAGAGACGGCAGCTACTTCCAGCCTCACTAAATCAGGAAGGGCTGTAACCTCTGAATAACCTGCCCTCTTAAACAGCTTCGAAAGTCAAAGGCAGGAGCGCCAGGGAGGTTATCAGTATACTGGCCTTTATAATTCGAACATTTTCTTCCTTATTTTTCCCTCTCTATGGGCATTTAATTCTTTGAAAAGCTTTTTTTTCTGCTGCCTGAACCCAGCTCTACGGCACTGGCTGTACTGCTCTGCAGCACCTACCCCGTTTCGAGGGAGTTAAATTAGAGGGGTCAATATTTTACACAAACATATCAGGTACTGTCCAGAGTGTTGAGGACAGTATAAGCCATGAGAAGCAACATGAGAATTTTTTTTCGGATGGAATTTTGTGAGAATACTTTTATCTTTTTTGTTTGGTTCCTTGCGGGCTGTCTTCACAGAATCACAGAATGGTTGCGGTTGGAAGGGACCTCTAGAGATCATCTAGTCTAACCCCCCTGCTCCAGCAGGGACACCCAGAGCACGGGGCACAGGGTGGCAGCCAGGCGGGTTGGGAAGATCTCCAGAGAAGGAGCCTGCACAGCCTCTCTGGGCAGCCTCTTCCAGGGCTCTGTCACCTTCACAGGAAAGAAGCTCTTCCTCACATGCAGATGGGACTGCCTGTGTTTCAATTTATACTCACTACCCCTTGTCCTGTCTCTGGCCACCATGGAGAAGAGTTTGGCCCCATCCTCCCCACATTCTCCCTTAAGGTAGTTATACATATTGATCAGATCCCCTTTCAATCTTCTCGCAGGATCATGAATTCCAACATCTCATGGCCACTGCAGCCACGACTGCCCTCAACGCCCACGTTTCCCACTAGACCCTCTCTGTTCGTTAGCATCAGGTCTAGCAGCGCCCCTCTCCTCCTTGGCTCATCAACCACCCGCATCAAGAAGTTGCCTCCAACGCTCTGCAGGAACGTCCTGGACTGCCTGTTCCTAGCTGTGTGGTCGTTCCAGCAGACATCAGCGTGGCTGAAGTCCCCCATGAGGACCAGGGCCTGTGACGTGAAGCTTCCCGCGGCTGCCTGTAGAAGGCTCATCCCCTTCCCGTCGCTGGTCAGGGGGCCTGTGGTAAACACCCGCCAGCGTGGCCCCTGTTGGGCTGCCCTTCAATCCTCACGCACAGGCTCAGGAGTCACGCTTCCTCCTCCCCTGTGCTGAGCTCCATACATTCCAGTTGCTCTCTCATGAAAAGGGCAACTCCACCACGTCGCCCTCCCGGCGTCTCCTTTCTAAAGCCCCTAAGGCCATTCATGGCCATATTGCAGTCATGCGAGCTGTCCCACTGTGTCTCAGGAATGGCAGTGAGATAACAGCACGCGCATCCCGAGGGCAGTGCCCACTGGAAACGGGAAGCGTTGCCTGGCAGCTCCTCCTCAGGGCTCCCTTTTGCGCTTTGCTCTGACCCTTACTGGGAGCCAGGGTGCCCATCTGGCCCCCTTTGCCCCCAGCATCGCTGATCTTGGGTAGCTTCTCCCCTCCCTCTGCTTTGCTGAGCAATGGCTCCGCATCCCTACAGTGTCATTAGCCAGAGCTTCTCTTCAACTGTTCCGTCTGCAGCCTTCTTTTTTTTCTCTTCTTTTTCCTTTGGAAATTGCTCTTTTTGGGGTTCTCTGGCCCTTCTCTTGCCTGAGGGGCAGAGCTTTGCTCTTTTGGGGAGTGACAGTCCCCAGCACAGGATCCAGCAAGCTGCCACAGGTGTAGAAGGGCAGGAGCCAAGAGCTCTTCCCTCCTTACACCTAGCTGCGGGGCTGAGGACAGCTCTGCTTTCCCAGTCTCACCCGCCACCCACACACGATTCCTCAGTGGCTTCCCAACCCCATGGCTGTTATGACTGTCCCCCCAACCCAAATCTACCATGATTTAGAGGCTTCTGCTTCACAACCCAGCTCGTATTCCCAGGCCTGGGATGGTGTTAGCTGATGGTTAACAGTAATAGCCACATGCATGAGAACTAGGAGTAAATTGAAGGCCCCTTTGAAAACCCTGGAAGCAGATGTTCGGCGGGCTCACACTTCTCCTCATTAACTTCGGAATGTAAATGCCTGCTAATTTCTCATTTTATTGCACTGCCTCATGCTCGATGTCAGAAGGAGCAATCCTGCAGGGATGCACCATACATCATCTCCAAGGTCACGACAACCATGGAAACTTCCCCAAAGAGGAGGGGAACTGGGCGCGTAGGGGGCTGCTGTTCCAGCTGCTCAGCCAGGGTTAGGAACAAAAACTCTCTTGAGGAACCACAGAAAAAAGTAGATACTGGAGCTTGATAGCGGAGAGGGGAGAGGGAAGTTACATCCTGAATAGCTCTACTGGATTTGAAGTTTAACTTTAACTGACTCCTGACTGCTTTTGGCAAACGAAAAGACTTTTCTCAATGAAAAGCCAGGACCTCTTTCCCATTGGATGAGGCATGTAAAAGACATTTTCATTAATCTAATATGACTTTGTTAGAGGTTGTATCTGTCCTGGGACTTTTCCGTGGGCAGCTGGAGGTATTTTTATATCTGATGAGCGGAGATTTTGGTATCCCTTCTGCCGTGTTCTCGCTCTCTTGCTTCCCATTTCAGGCCCCCCTCCCATCTCTTCCCCTCTGCTTTTCTAGTTTGGCTTTTTGTTCCCCTCTTGCCATGCAGCAGCTCCAAATGACCGTGCTCAGGATCACAGATACCCCTGAAGAAGTGAGGTGAGCTGGGGAGAGACGAGGTTTTGCAGCCTCTTACCTTGTCCCTTAGATCTCTGACACTGAAACTTGTTTGGGGCCAAACTCCATCTATACGGAAAGGATGCTGCAAGAAGAGGGTTCACAAGGAGATCTTTACTCAGGACATCAGATATGCAATGGGTCTCCATCCTGCAGCAGGTTCACTGCAACTCAACACATAGTAGGGACCACTGCTGATAATATTGACACTGGGTTTACAATGCAAACGCTTAAGTAGTGAGTCATATTTCTATGCAAATAGCTCCGCGTAGACGTTTTGCAAAACAGTGGCATGGGTGAGTGGAGTGGAGCTAAGATGAGCAGGGACATCCAGTGTAAGCAATTTATTCTGTTAGTTGAGAGATCAGTGGAGCCTCTGCTCATGTTCTTTTAATGTCTAGAGTTTCAGTTAATAAGCAAAGAAAGCATGCATATTTATTCTAACCTTTTACTGGGCTTATGAAGTATAGGTCAAATATATATTTGAAGACAGCATGGCCACAGTGGTATTCCTCGGGGATGTGAGTAATAACAAAGCATCTAAAAGTTTTCCACTTAACAAGCCTCCATATATCATCATGGACACCTGTCTGCACTGGAAATGTGACAGTTTAATAACTATAAAGAACCTGGAAATAATAATCGAGAACATGGACAACTAGAGCAATATTAATTATCTGTAACAAATACATCAAGTCAATATGCTGCTGTACATGTAAGATTAGCTTCAGTTAGTGCATTAAAAGGTCAGCGGGAAATGAAGGATGGGAAAACAACATC
This sequence comes from Nothocercus julius, assembly GCA_013398735.1. Classification (NCBI taxonomy): domain Eukaryota; kingdom Metazoa; phylum Chordata; class Aves; order Tinamiformes; family Tinamidae; genus Nothocercus; species Nothocercus julius. The sequence goes on along the minus strand of VZSV01000044.1, from coordinate 3,508,043 downwards.
CCTGATTTGTGGGCATTCAATGTTGTCAGTTGTTAGGAATAATCTGCAAAGTATTCAAGCCCTCATCCTCATGTTTATAAAAGCCCCGGAGTGTGTTATTTTAATTAATCTTTTCCCATTTATGAATTCTAACTCACCCTTGCCAAGCACAGATCCCACACACATGTGCAAGGACTATTTTTGATTAGCAGATAAGACTCGTTCCTGAAAAAGGACAGTGGCAATGGAGACGCTGCAACTTTGCCTACAACCATGGCAAAGTCTTGCCTAGGAACCAACCTTCCCTTTCCTTGAGGAGCAAAAAATGCATGGTAATCGTGCAAGGGAGGCATGCAGAGCACAGTTAATTTTGGTGAGTCATACTGATCGCTTTGCAGCAGCAATGAAGTGAGGCGATATTTAGAGGTCTCCGTGGGTATGCTGATTAAGAAGGTTTTGCCTTGCTTTTTTGGCACGATGCATTAGAGACAATGTAGGCAACACAGAGAAGGCAGCCAGCAGACCACTGTGATCTGTACTATGACCACATCCCATCAGTGCAAAAATTCCATCAATATTAGATAAGGGTGCATAGCAAGAAGACACTCTGGCCCTATAAATATCAAAGACTAGTTACACAGAAGCCAGCCAAATAAGGATTTAACCTCTCCTGGACACCTCCCAGCTTTCTGGAAGGGGTGGTATATTAAGCCTCAAGCTGGCAAGAATTTAGTCAAGATAAAACCCTAACATCCAAAAAAAAAAAAAAAAAAAAAAAAAAAAAAAAAAAAAGCATGAAGGCATTTCTGTCTTATTTCTGGTTCTGTGTTGTAAGTATTTTCCTAGTCCTTTTGCAAACACTTTTTATGAAATAGATTGAATCCTAGGTCGAATACATGCATTCAGACCATGGAAGCAGTGTACAGGGAAAGAAGCTGATTGCATGAGGTTGGGAGTCAGGGCCGGAGTGGAGTGGAAGGGATGTAGTGACAGATCGAAGCAATATCCCTTCGGGATTATGAATACCAGGCCTGCAAGGGCAAATGATTCCTTTCCAGACTTTGTTTTTATGAAATCCCTCCCTTCTCCCAGAAGACACAAAATGTACATTGACAGGGTGTTGGACATAGTGGAAAACTTCTTATGCAGGGAATTACAACGCCGTTGGAAAACAGATGTTTAACAGTAAATACGGACGTCTTCACGGCTAAGACCTGAGCTCCCCCTACTAAAAATACCGTGAACCACAAGAGTAACCTGGTCACTGCCTATTCCTGCTGCAGCCAACGGGATTAAGTAGGTGGTTTGCTCAGCTTATGAATATGAGGAGATTTCTGATTGCGTTTGTCTTTTCAGGATAAAGAGATTACATTAGGGCTGACTTCAGACTCTGCCTTCCTCATCAGCACATCCGCTTCCTACAGATGTGTGCGGCAAGTTCAGTTCGTGCTGCAAGAGAACGGCGATGAGAAAAGCGGCAGCCAAATAAAAATTTCCGTGTTGCTTTCTTACCGGGAGAGGAAAGAGCGCAGTAATTCATACACACGTGCACTCGCAGTCACTGAGTCTTGTGACACCATTAATGAAGATTTGGGGCTTTGCAATTTTTAATGAATAAAATATCTTCTGTGTCGGATGGCTAACTTTAATGTCACAGCGATCTCGGGTTTCCCCCGGAGGGAACTCACATTCTGTATTAATAGCCCCATTCGATGGAGAGACCCATTTAAAACTCTTATTAGCTCAATACAAAGATTAATTAAGCAATAACCTCTTCCGAGCGGCTCCTTGTCGATGGTTAATAACATGTTTGTTAGTTAACTTCCTCAGGCTAGACCCACAACGGGGAGCGTTCCCGGGTGCGGGTTAACTGTTTGAGCAGTTGTTTAAGGCTTTATTGCTGATATAAATTGTGCTTCACGATTTGTAGCAGGAGTCGTGTTCGTGAGGAATTAGCCACAAAATGCGGATGTAACCATGTCGATACAAAACCCCTCATTCCACCGGAGGAGGCCTATGACAAAAGAAAACTTTGGCTCTATAATGGTCTTTATAATATTCCTCATAATGTATTTTTATCTAAGAATTCCTTTTTTTTTTTTTTTATGGTTTTGTTTACAACTGTTCTTTACTGCCATGCAATAACACTTCCCCGCTGCCTTTCGACCTACATCCCATGGAGCAATCGCAGGTCTGGTGGGAGCAGCCTGCAGCACTCGCTGCTCAGAGGTGCCAGCTAAGAAGTAGCTGGGAACGTGTTGCTACCTGCAGCACCCACTGCTTACCCCAGCCCCAAAGGGCATAAAATTTCATTTTTGCAAGGCTGAGGACAAGCCATGCTGGGTAGCACGCAATCAGTAGCGTGCAATGCAGGACAAAGCTGCATGGGCCCCAGAGAAGGGAGCTAGAGTTAAAAAACATATAATTCAAGTTAGTTTAAGGTTACATCAATTTCTCCTTCTTCTCTTTATAAGATCAAAGTTTAGCAGATTAAAAAAAAAAGCAAAGATGTTGGGAAAAAAAATCCTTTTGCAGCTGCAGACCTTGCGCTAGTTGAAAAGGAGAGTAGCAAGTCAATCCTTCAGGACAACTGTCACGGATGGCCAGCATCTCTCCTGCCCAGCGCATCCCATTCACACTATATATACATGTAAATATGTATAACTATTTCAGTACCAGGCTAGGACAAAAGAGGAGGAAACTACTTCCATTTGCCTACTATCCCATTTTGATACAGAAATCCTACAACAGTGATTAGGTATTTTTAGAGCAATAAAAAATATTTCGGCGGGGGGATGGATGAGGAGAGGTGGGCTACTGGACCTTGTACTAACAAACAGAGTGGGACTTGTTGGAGATGTGAAGGTGGGGAGTAGCCTCGGCTGCAGTGATCATGAGCTGGTGGAGTTCAGGATCCAAGGAGGAGGAGGCAGGGCTGTAAGCAGCCTTGCAACCAGGGACTTCAGGAGGGCCGACTTTGGCCTCCTCAGAGACCTCCAAAGGTCCTGGAGAACGGGGGAAGTGCCGGAGGACTGGCAGAAAGCCAATGTCACACCAGCCTTCAGAAATGGCAAGAAGAAATGGAAGAAGGACCCAGGCAACTACAGGCCAGTGAGCCTCACCTCCATCCCCAGAAAAGTGATGGAACAGCTCATCCTGGCTGTTGTCTCCAGGCACGTGGAGGACAAGAAGGTGCTCAGGAGTAGTCAGCATGGATTCACCAAGGGGAAATC